>OX387430.1:16762208-17362208 GCA_947563755.1 Lochmaea crataegi
AATCTATTATAATACTCATTTAGCAATAATTTAGTCATTTTAAAACGGTAGAATATTTAGGTTATGTCAGATGTTCTAGTTTTAAACTTAGAAGACCCCTGTGCAAAATTCCTTACCCGTACCGGTACGACTGGCGAGAAAAATGTTTAATTTTTTACATATTTTTACCAGGTAATAAATATTATGGTGAAGAGAAAATACAATACTTGGAAGCAGGAAAATATGGACAAAACTTTACAGAAATATCGGAATGAGAAATTGGATTTAACGAAGCTTGTAGAAGATTCAATATACCAAAGCATACATTGCGACGATATTTGAAGGGTTTGAATAAAACAACAAAATTTGGTAGATCTAATGATATGTCACCAGATATGAAGAGATATTAGCGTAGCATTTGGTAAATTTAGAGTCCTGTTTCTTCGGATTAACTTCCACTGAGTTCAGGAAACTTGCCGTTCGAACTTGCTGAAAAAATTCAACTACCTCATCCTTTTAACAAGGAGAGAAAATAGCAGGCAAAAAATGGTATAACAGGTTTATGGAAAAGCCTCTTACTTTGTCCTTGCGTGTCTCCAAAACCAACCTCAATGGCCAGAAGTAAAGGATTCAATAAAGAGCGTGTTAATGAGTTTTTTTATAAGTACGAAGAAATATTGGATAAATACAAATTTGTTGCGACACAAATATATAATATGGATGAAACTGCATTGTCCACCGTTCACAAAAGTGCTCTAAAGGGAAAACACCAAGTGGGTGCAATCACAAGTGGAAAAAGAGGTCCGACTACAACATTCATATGCGCGATGAATGCAGCCACTCATATTAATATTCAAGCGTAGCAGACTGAATGACTCAAAAAAAGGAGCTCCACCAAACACAGCATCAGAACTTTCTGTTCAATGGCTTCAACATTTTATCAACTGCACAAGATTAGAAAAAAATCGAAAACAAATTTTGCTTTTACTAGATGGTCATAGCACACATTTGGAAGCTATCCAGATGGTTCGCGATTATGGTAAAGTAATGCTATCTTTCCCTGCTCCCACGACACATTGCCTACAACCGTTGAACAAATCGTTGCCAATGAATCAGCATCAATTGAAAATTGTTATACTATAGGTCGGTTCGTATGGATATAGGGCTGAATGGTTTTAAAGCAACAGGGTTATGGCCGTGTGATAGAAATGTCATCAAAGAAGAGGATTTTGTAGCTTCTGTATATATTTCTGATCCATCGAATCAAGAATTTGGTGATCCAGTTGAACCAACTACGGAATCACCCGCTAGTGCTACATCGCCATCAGTATTAACGCTACCAATAAGGGCTGTATCTCCACCAACCGTTTCATCAGCACCACCACCAAAAATTATAACGCCACTTTTAGCACCCATAGATTTAACACGGCCCATCATCCAACCTGGACCTTCTACAATATCACAAGATATCTACAAAAATGAAATAGAAGCCAAGGTTAACATGAATAAAAGGAAGAAACCTGTACTAGATCTAAAAAAAGTAAAAACAGAAAAAGGAATAAATAAAACTATAAAAAGAAGAAACATGTGAAACAAGCGAGAACAAAAAAATAAAAGCTAAAGAATCGTGGTTATGCCAACTATGTCAGGAAGATCGTAAAGAAAACATGATCCAGTGTATAAAATGTTAAGGTTGGGTACATGAACTATGAGCTGGGGTGGAAAGCCATCGAAAGAAATATGTTTGTGATATCTGTTGATGTGGCCGTTGATGCCACATCAGTTGAAATGACAACAAATTTTATGCTGTCGTAAAAAATAGGATGTCTTCGATTTAGTGGACTGGAATTCTATAGTATGACTGGTTCTCTCGCATAAATAATAACTGTATTTCGTGAACAATTCAATAAATTTTAATAAACTTTAACGAAAATACATACAGATGGAACGATGAATATAGACAAGCCTTTCAGTATGAAATAGTAATTATTAGAACGATCTTACTCTTTCCTTTGTGGTTTTCAAAGCATTAATCACTTGAAATATAACTTTGCTTCGGGTTGAATCACTATACAAACTTTAACTTTATAGAAAAAAAATGCACTTATTATGCAAGAAATAAAGGAATTGAACTCAACATCGACTCTCGCTAGCTGAGCGTTTGGTCACGCCCACTTCAACTGCCGAAGAATAATAGTAAATATTACAAGGCGCCGATCAGCCGCCAGGGAAAAGAAAACAAAACGCGATTTTGAACTAAGGTAGGAGTGTTTTGGAGGCAGTGGATAAAGGAACTAAAATATAAATATACATGAATATACAAAGGAATTAAAATATAAATATAGAAATTGTTGAACGTGTGGTTTCAACATCTGTGTTCAAACTCAATAATTTTTTCTTTCTCATTTTATCTCCTGTGTTATTGTAGCAATTAAGTTCGACTTTGTAACCAAAGAAAAGTTGATCTCAGACTAAAGTATTTGTAGTATTTTTCTTAAAAGTTTATTATGTGTTCACTAAAATATATTTTCTAAGTACGATTAAAGCTATAGGCGGTACGAACTACGGCGTACGACTAGGCGCCTTGATCGTACCGAAACTATATTTTTGAAAAACGTTATTTTGATAAAAGATTTTAAAGTTTCTATGATTGTTAATAAAAAAGTAACTAAATAAAGATTCAATATATAGAACATTTTGTTTTATTTCAATTGCACTGAATATTACAGTATCATTTCTTTAGGGGGTACGACTTAAGCAACCTTACGAAAAAAAAATACTCACCTATTCGTAATTTAGGTAAATTTTCTTCAATTGTAGGTGTTATGTCTACGTAGTCTTCTATTAATTGAGCCTTCATCTCCTTACGAACTTCCTCCCTTAATTTTTCAGTCTCTTTCTCAGCCAAAAGTCTAGCTTTTTCTTCGGCTTCTTCTCTCAAAATATTTTCTATGCTTCTGTCGTTCTCGTGTTCTCCCATCACCCACACCTAGCAATAAAAAACGTTTTAATAACATCCCAAATAAACCAACAAACAGTATAGTGTCCCATATTAATCTTAATTTTGGCACCAGCTCCTGGGATTCCCTGTATATTTTTTAAATAAACATGTATCTTATATTAATATTTATAAAATGTATATGTATATACCAATGGTAACCCTAATTTCATACATGGCAACGCCGAAAAAAGATATTAGGACGCGCGCGAAATTTAAACATGAATATGTGAATCAAAATATCCGAGAATGATGGCATTAAAAAATTATTCTGAGTAAATGGGTTGCTGTAAACATACCTCAATCTCTTCTGCTTTTACGCGGCGTTGCCAGATATAAATACTATTCTAGTCAAATGACTAAACGCCAGCCAGCTTGTTTGTTTAATTTACAGTCAGTCACTTTCCTCCTTTTCGATTCTATTTCAATTTCATATCAGTTATTATTTAAAAATTGTATCTTTGATACCTGCCACTGTTTTGCAGATACTCTGTATAGTACAAAATATTTTTAAAATGTGGCCATTATTAAACTACACATTTTTTATTTCAACATTTTTTGAACACCTGCCTATTAGATGAAATAAATCAAAGCGTATACGGTGGCCCACCCTGTATGTTTCAACAGTTTAATTTGTTTAATTTCAATTAATCAATAAAGTTAAATTTTTTTTTATTTATAAATTTAATTTATGTTTTAATATATACATGTTACCGACTACGGATCTGTTACTGTTTACTGTACAATGAAAGATTTAAAAACCAAGGCCAAATTCCGAGTCAACAAAATATTGTGAAATGTTCTATACCCTAAAAGAAAATAAGATACTTTACCCATGGTTCATCGTCAATTCCCAATAAAAAATTAACTTTTTTCTTGGTAATTTTTGATTCCTGTTTATTGGTCTGATCACCAAGTTTATCGTCCCAAGTTTTCCATCTTCTAACTTGCTCTTCACGCATCTTACAAAAGAGGGTCTGTTTTTGGTCTTCGTCTAATTCAGCCAGAATTTCTGGATCGACGTACATGTCGCGAAGAATTTGCTGAAGCATGTCGGATTCTGAAAAATAAAAATAAATATGTAATTGAATTTTAACCAATACTAAGGGATTATTATTACCAAATAGGTATAAAGGCTGAAAAGTACTAAACTACATGAGATCGTGTAGAGTTGTGTGCAAAAAGTAGAGTAAGAACTATGTTTTTATATCCAACTAGATTTTTAGTAATATTTAATAATAAAAACAGAACCATATTGTGATATCAAACCAAATATAATTGAATTTAATATTTATTTATACGGAATGATGACTCTATTTTCCAATGCTTAACCTGACATAGAATCCCGTCGTGCGCTAACGGCATTATCAAGTAAGTCATTGGCGGACTGTCGAAATTGTTATACATTTTATTTGGGTAATTATTTTTGGACGTTTCTAAAACAGCTGTAAGTTTAGTCGATAGTTTTTAAAAATATGAATCAAAATCGTTTTAGTTCATTATCAGTTGATGAAATTAGTGTAAAAATAAAGGAAAATGGATGCAAGAACTCGATGGTAAGCTGTGTGTCTATTCGAAAACAATTAAATACATTTTGTGATGAGCTGGATAAAATGGCCAAATTATTACAATAATTGTATTTTGAGATCTTTAACAGAAAGTTTGACCCTTTTAAAGACATTGAATTTAAGTCTGCGACAGATGCCAGAAATACCAAGCACATATTGCTGCGAAAAGAACCCGAGGAAAGATCTTGGTTCTGATAGACTTCGCGATCCTCGGAATTTTATGTTAATTTTAAATTTTTTTGGTAGCTCACCTTAAATAAAGCGGTTTAGAACAAAAATTTCCTTGGATCATTCAGAAATTACTTTAAAAATCACGGATTTAGTTCAAAAAATGATACTTTTTCAACACTATTTAATGCTATTTTAGGATGAATATTTTCACTTTAAACTGTAAAGGTTATTATCTTTAACTAAATGTAAGTCTGTTTCACAAAAAAAAACCGGAAGAAAATACTTAAATTTTGCCAATTTCCAGAAATATTTTTAAGCATAATTATTTTCACTCGACACTCATAGGTTATAAAATTATTACACACTAAAATCTTATGTCTAGATACCTTAGGTTCACAAATTAAGATTGTTGTGTGATCAGGTGATAGTTTAGCCCTTCCCCTTTTTGGAAAACTTCATGTGAAATACAAATTATTTGATGTTTACGTCTATCTATATACATACATATTTATTCCCTTCCCCTTCTCGAAAAACTTGAGGAATACAAATTCTTTGATATTTATGTCTACATTTATACATACATATTTATTCCTCATCTCGGAAAAATTGATGTTGAATATAAAGTATTCAACTATTTTCTTAATAAAATATCTGTTCAGTCTTCGGACATGATGTTGGTCGTCCAGCAAGAGCTTCTGCATTCACATGTTGTTGGAGCCTGGCTTCATGCTTGCTGGCTATTGTTTTGATGTAAAACATTTTTCAGTAGTAATGTCACAAGAAGTGGCAATATTATGAAAATATTTTGCCAAAAGACAAGCTTGAGAAAAGATCTTGGGTCCGGTAAGGTTTGCGACCCTCGGAATTTTGCAACAGGCTCCAACAACATGTGAATGCAGAAGCTCTTCAGCTGCTGGACGACCAACATCATGTCCGGAAGGCTGAAAAGAACCAAGCCAATCGATTTTGTGTAGTATGTTTTGTGTAAAGCAGAGTACAGTGCATGAGTGTAGTGTATACTATAGATTAGAAAAATCTGGAAGACATCATTGGATTGACTCTAGATGATAAGTACCTAGTTTTAAGAATAGTTAGATGCAAATTAATGGTTAGTCTTATAAGACTAGTTTTAATTACAGGAAGATCCCCAATGGGTATTTTTTAAATAATAATAAAAAACTCAAAACAGTCTGATGAAATTTTCGAAAAAACACTATAAACATAAAAAGTCGTACAAAAACAACAAAATTGAAATTTTAGCAGAGTATTCTTAAAATACCAATCTACTAGGAAAAAATTCAACAGCCTTGTAACCGGAAAGGTTTTCGTTTTATAAATAAACAAAATAAAAGTATTGGAAAAGCAAAAAAGAACCAACTCAAATAATTGGATAGTTACAACGTCGCTACCCATCGATTCATCGTGTTCTTCGACGTCGGGAACGCGTTCAACAGTGTCAGCAAACGGGCAGAGCTGAGCGCGTTGCTGAGGCTTGGAGTGGGGCAGGGGTTAGTTAACCTGGTGGAGGACTACCTGACGGGGCGTGTGATTGTAGACTCCAGATGGAGGAGGTATGAGACGGAGGCTGGAGTGCCTCAGGGCTCGGTTCTTGGACCGACGCTCTGGAAGTGTGTGTTTGATGAGGTTTGTGGGATAGTATATGAAGAGGGATGTGAGATTACGGTGTATGCGGACGATGTGTGTCTGGTATGTGCGGCAAAGGGAGAGGCGGAGATAGAAAGAAGGGCAGTCAGAATGTGTAGGAAGATTGTGGAGAAGATAGAGCGGTGTGGACTGGAAGTGGCCGTAGATAAGACTGTGGGTTTGCTAGTGAAGGGACGGAGCAGGACGAGGGAAGTGGGGGTGATGGTTAAGGGAAGGAAAATTCGTTTGGAGGAGTCTGTGAAATACCTAGGGGTGTGGTTGGTTAGTCAATTATCCTTCAAAACTCATATGTTAAAGGCGGCAGAGAAGGGTAATCTGAGGGCAGCATGGCTGGGGAGATTGATGTGTAATGTGAAAGGGCCGGGAGAGTGGAAGAGGAGGATAATTGGTAGGACGGTAGAGCAGAGTATGCTGTAAACTGCGGAGGTGTGGGGTGAAAGAGCGGGGGTGAATGCGAGGGTTAGGCCACTTCTGCGGGTGCAGAGAGGGATACTGCTGAGGGTGGTGCAGGGGTACAGGACTGGCACAGCAGCGGTGCTGGCAAGGTCCCACCCATTGGACGTGATGGCTAGAGCTAGGAACAAACGCTGGAGGGGTGCGACCAGAGAGGAAGTACACGAATGGATGGAGGCGGAAATGGAGAGAAGGTGGGAGGAGTATGAGGGCGCGCTAAAAGGAGCGATTGGGAATAGGAGAGATTGGATGGACCGGAAATTCGGGGAGGTAAACTACTACTTGATACAGGTGCTCACTGGACTTGGGTCGAGAGTAGGGTACCTCCACAAGATTGGGAAAAGAGAGACTGGGGTGTGCGAGAGCTGTGAAGTGGAGGATGATGTGGGGCATGTGTTTAGGTGCTGGAGGAACGAGGAAGTGCTGAAGAAGTGAGTGAGTGAGTGGTGTAGTAGAGAACATGGTTAAGGGGGAGAGAAGGACTCGATATGGCATGGGAGGTAGGAGTGATAGTAGAGTGAAGACGACGGTGTGAGCGGAGACTGTGCGAGGGACCGCCGCCCGTCTCGAAGTATGCTAGGGTAGTGATTCCGAGGCGGGGGTAACGGCGAGTTTGAGGTGGGTTTGGTTGGTAGGCATGCCTTGGGGATGAGTCCAACACTGTTTGGGTCCTGGACCCATTCGAACATGAGTTTCCCATCTCGGCCCGAAAAAAAAACTCATCGATTCAGGAGAGAATTTTACAACTGAATTTTTGATTTCAGATTTCCAGGGATTACGACAAATACGAAGCCAATCAAAATCGCGAAACTACCCCTTTGGTAAAATTTTTTTCCAGAAAATAATATAAATTTGTAAAATTGGATTTTTTCGAATTAGAAATCGACTGGTGAATTCCTTTTTAACTAAAATTTTACCTCAAAATAGTATGACTATATATTTGAAAAAAATTCCTCTCTCCTAAAAAATGGTGTAAAAATCACAAAACTGTAACTATTGAGCTGAAATTTTTGCATGGCACTCCTAAAAGACCAATCTAGTCTTATCGAAGGAGTTTTTGTTTTACTATTCGTAAAAGTGAGGGTAGTGAAAACTCTCGAATTCAGTGAAAAATTTCACATAAATATGGATGAATTTACAATTAATATTTCCAAACCATCCACAATAACGTGTAAAATAAGGATTGGGTGACATTTTTTTTAGCTGAAACCAGTTTCAAATTTTTGTTTTGTTTCTTCAGTATATAAATGACTCTCCAAACAAAAAACCACAAAAAACTTTCTGCGGAAATGCATCATTTTCCCGACTTTAGAATAACTGAAACTTAAAAATAAACTATAATAAATAATATTAACAATGTAAAAATTGAGTTTAATCCTCTTCCCGACCTTAACACAGATCAATGAATAATATTTATTCTTATCAGCTTAATATCGCTTCAAAAATCTCAAGAGACAAACGTTTTTGTAGACGCCTGTTTACGGAGTCCAATTGCCGAGTATAGTTCGAATCATTCTAAATTCTACAATATTTTATCAATAAATTTCCTCAAGAAGTTTCTTGCGTGTTCATGTTTAGAAAAGTGTCTAAAATATAAAACAGAAACGTATTTTCTTGTAACTGGTTTCAGCTATTCTGAAGTCGAAAAAATGAAAATTTCCTCAAAAAAAAATTCGACTCTTTCTGTTTAGAAAAGGTTCCAAATAGTAAATAAACGAATATTTCTTAGATAATTGATTTCAGCTAAGGATTTTTGGAATGAGAAAACAACGGGTGTACTCAGTTTTTTTTTAAAAGTCGTTGCGCACGAAATTTTTGCATCAATATAGATTTTTACGCATTATTAATTGTGTGAAAAAATTGTAGTCATACTCTGGAAATACAGATTAAAGGTTATTAAGTGAATGATATTTATGTTTACTTGGGATAGTAGTAAAAAAAGAACCACTGCCGCCACTGGTTGCGAAAACAATTTTGTGCGATATCCGTTTTTGCTATCGCTATACTCGTAGTAGTAAGTAGTTATTGTGCACTACTTTTTAAGTGGTACTGCTATATCTAGCGAGATAACAACTAAAATGTAGGTAAATTGTACAAGGAAGGAAGATAGGTATAATAAGTTTAACATAATACTGTTATTTTTTATGGTTTAAATGGAGTATATAACGTTTTTATTTATTGCCGTTTCTAACGTTGAGAATTTTTTTAAGTATAGATGTTCAATAGCGAGAGTAAATTTTCTCAGAATCAACTTTAATGTACCGGGTGTCTGATTAAGAGAGGTATCGTACAGCTTAGAGAAAGAATCAGAAACTGCTGGAAATTAGTTTTCTACTTGTAAGGCAATTTTTTTCTCACCCTGTTATTCTTAAAATAGTTTTCGTTTCAAGTAAAATAAATTAAATTATGGGTATACCCTAATATTTCAGAAATGCAATCTCGACAAAACAACCAATTGTCTGAAACAGATAAATAAAGTATCATAATGTCACGTCGGCGATAAAGTAGTCTTCGAGGCCACGAAAGGGGAAAGAAAATTTTAAGAACGATTCGAGTTTTTAGTTCCTAGTAACTACCTGAAGTGTTCACTTGAGCCAAATAAATCGCCGCCAAGATCTCCCGACTTTACTGTGTTAGATTTTTATCTATGGGGACGAATTAAAGATTTAGTAGAGCGTATACAAAACGCAATTGGCAGTATTTCCAGGGCTGAAATAGAAGCTGCTGCCTTTTCCACCACGCAGAGTTTAAATATCTGCATAAAAAAAGATGTAAAGATTTCGAAAAGTATATTTAGGTTACTTTACTAGGTCAATGTAGTTTATTATTGAGGTTTTTTTACGTAATTAATTGTTAGTTATTGTTACAATGATACTGAATTTGCCAAAATCCTATTTTTATGTATACCTATTTTTTCTCGTATCTTCGCTTAGAAATTGAGATGCGGTTTATACCATTTTTTTTAAATCCCATCCTCTTTCAAGTAAATTATTAAAAAATATAGCATCGCATTTGAAGATTCCAAAAAAAAGTTGAAAACAAAACAATTGTTCAAGCACCGCCACCTAGCGACCGTTAAAACCACTTGTATGAAAAGATGATTTATTAGGAATTGAATTTCCTTTCAAATGTTAGTAAGTTTGTCAAAATCCATAAAGCGGAACAAAAGTTTTTTGAGTCAGCTTTCCCAATCACCCCTACCAGTTATTTTACAAGATAAAGGAAAAAGTACCGGAGCAAACTTACATAAAATGATCTAATGATTACGAATATTTTAATTTTGTGATAATATAACGGTACCTACATTTATTATAGAAAAATGATGTTTTTGTGATATTATTATGATCTACGACCTCTAGCGGTCGATTACAAAACTTGAAAATAATTTTCAGCAATTTCTCTGAGTTTTTAATACAGATTTTTTTCTCTAAGCTGAGCGGGTTATATCTCTTAATCGGACACCCGGTACAAGACGTACTCAGTCGCCCTGACCAGATCAACTGTATTATCAAGTTCCTGAAGGAAGCCAACCTATTTAATGACACATAAATAACAAAAAATAATGTATTTTACAGATTGAAAGTATCAAATTTCCTATAGGTTTTCGCACAATAAAAAAAGAAAGTATTTTTTTTTTCCTTGAAGATTTCACCGAACGATCATACAATGCAGCTATCGAGAAATAGATGAAAATTACGATCTATTTGAAGAAAAAAAAAGTAACATTAATATACAATATAATCCAATTGCATCAAATTACTACAAAAGTGCATCTAAATAATGACAGTTATTAACTTTCTCCTATCAGGATTTGATACATGAATAAAAATTGTTGATTGCAGGTATTTTTTTTTATTCAATGAACCCGAAATAATATTTAATTAACCTCTAAAAATAATCAAAATATATATTTATTATTAAATTCGATTTCGGTATATTTATTTTTGGTATCGTTTCAATTAATATTATACCGAAGTCTGCTAATTTACGTGAAATAATTTTTGCACTTTTTAGCGGTGCTAAATATCTTGATTTACTCCAAAATGAAATTATACCTGAAATAAATCGATTATATATCGATATATTTTCAACAAGATGGCGCACCTCCACATTATCAAAGAGACGTTAGGCAATATTTAAATACAATTTTCCCTCAGAGTTAGATTGGTCGAAGAGGTTTAATTGAGTGGCCGGCAAGATCCCCCGACTCGACACCACTTGAATTTTTTCTCCGGGGCTTCCTGAGAAACCGCGTTTATGTTAACTGACTAAGAACGATTTAAAGGATCGCATACGTCTCGAAATGCAGGGAATTACTCAACATATGATCAACGATTCTATTCGTGAAGTATTTGTAACTTGAATAAATGTTTAGTTTATAAATTTTTGTTACATCCTGTTTTGTTTAAAATTACAATTTTAATATTTTTGTTAAAGGACTATGCTTCCATCTTATGGAAAATAAAAGACCACACAAATGCGGATATTTTGTTACCAACTTATTCGTCTTGAAAAATAGAACATTTGATAACATTGCGCCAATGTTGTAATTTAATTAATAAACCCACAAAATCAGTTCATTTGTCAGAAATTTTCGATTCGATTACAAAATCTAACCATTCAATAGAACTCCACCTGCTGCGGTGAAACAGAGTCGGACTTGTGAATATAGTTGTACATACGATGAATACCAGTTTCGTTGAAACAAAATAATAGGATTATATTTTTCAGTTGTATAAATATATGATAGATTGCAATCAAATTATGTAAAAAAGGTACATCTCTCAATTGGCAATCTAACATCTTTACATAAGTTTGTCATTTTGTAATAGCAGTTTATTATAACGTTTTCTATATTATAATAGTAAAATTATAATAGGTACATTTAATAACTGACCGACACGTATTTCGTAAACAATTCCGGTGCAAACGAATTCCCGTCAGGATTCTTAAATGACTATAAAATACACATGAGTTCCCGTCCGACACTTGCAGGTATCTTAATCCCGCAACTCGAATTGCCGTCCAGTTTTTTTAATCCGCTTACAGGTAAACTAAATAGTTTTGAAAATTCCAGTAAATCGTAATACCTATTCGTAATCCTGAATTCTAATGAAAAAGTTGAATAACCTATTGGGGTGGCTAGGGGGTCTGTCAGTACTAATTGCTATGAATATATTTTTCTATTATATTTTCTATTATATTAAGTTGTCATTTTCGAAACGGCAGTTTATTAATATACATATTTCCGAACGTTTGTTGTCGTACGCTATAGTGATACACAAAATGCTTGAAGTAATACTAAGTGAAAAGGGTAAACCCTTTATGGTTAGGTTATATGTTAGGTTAGGTTAGGTTAGCTTCTTTACATGTATGTATTTATGACTCAGTTCAGTAGTAGTACGCAATAAAATTGTAGAATTAAAATTCCGTATTTTATTCCAATAATGATATCATATAAAATAATATCGTGTAATAGTGCCAAACATAAGACATTTACAACTATTTCTTATTTTATACATATGAAAACGGACCTCCCTTAAAACTTTTACTGTTCACTTATTACAATTTGCAATAAATACATAGCTAGATATCAGATGATTCAGAGAATTTACCGTAATTACCATAAACACCTTCTAGACAGGTCAGTTTTCACCCTGACGGGAACTCGAGTGACGGCTTAACGTATCCTAATTATGGAACAGGTAGACTGGTTGACTGTAGTTGACGCTGCTGATCGAACTATACCTAATCATGAAGAAATATAATGATGCAAATTAGATTTCAGTTAACAGTGTTTTTTATGTCACGCAAGGGAAAACACTCATCGCCATCAAAATATATATAACACAAAAACCGGCTTCGGCTATCAAAAAAATACAAAAATTAAACAAAACCCGGCTTCGGCCATCAAAAAAATTTAATAAAGCAAAAAGGCGACTTTAGCTACCAAAAAAATATAGAAACCGGCTTAGGCCAATAAAAATTTTTTTTCAGCTACACTTCGTGGATAGAAGGTAATGAGGTCCTCAGGCACTGCCTGTGGGGGGAAGGTGGAGCGCGTAAAAGGGGATACTCTAAGAATTATACATTATCTTTTAGTATCACCCTTTACGTCGGGTTCATTACCTACACACATTTCACAAGCATTTTTGTATTAACAGTTAATAGACATTTAACATCTTGCATATAAAAAAATCTTTTCCGCATCTCTATCCTATTTTTTTTAAAGAGTTACCGATGCCAACAAATACACTACAAAATACTACAAAGAAAAAACAACATATGAAAATTAACTGATAAAATTAGGTCAGTTCAACCCTGTCTGGTTTTATTTATTCATTTCTTATCACCGCTGATATCCTTACTTCGTGGAATCTGTAATACATGTCTATTTACGTATTTTCTCTCTGTCTTACTCATACAATCTCCGTAAGCGATTTTAAAAATAATATCATTAATTGTGAGTTAATTATAAAAGTCACAACATTGGCGCAATGTTATCAAATATTCTATTTTTCAAGACGAATAAGTTGGTATCAAAATATCTTTTATTTTCCATAAGCTGGAAGCATAGTCCTTTCTATTATAATTTCGGAGATGGTCTCATCGTGCAGAAGTACGAAAATGAGAAAAGGAACTTAGTGCTGCCTACTAGGCCAAAGTCTATATCCAGCAAAATTTAGCAATAATTAAATAGCGTAAAAAGTATTGTTTTTAAAATTATTGAAAAAATATATTCGAAGCCTCCGTAACACGCCCTTTCTTCTGATATGTCACAAGGTACAGTTTGGAAAACTTTATTTTACAATTTACCCTTCCAAAAAAATTCCTACATACTCGTTACAGGTCCGTGTTTGGGATACAGTCAAAGATTACAAAAAATATATTTTTTTTTTGTAATCTTTGATACAGTGCTATTTGACTGTGTCAGACAAACAGACACAAAACGAAGCCGAAATCGTATAATATATACAAATATTTGAAATATTTTTTTATCTCTACAACTAATTAGCTTATACATAACTTAACGACTTTTATCTATAATAAACAAAGTAATAATTATAATCTATATAGGCCCATAAATGAGACAACAGTAATTTTTCCGTTATCAACATTTTTATTGATACTTTAATTTTGATCGACGCCGTAACTAAAACTAATTTGGGGGCGCGGTAGTGTGAGTCACACTTTCTGATTCATCAAGCTAATCGATCACGTTGATTGCTTTAAAAATATCGACTAGACAATATAATATACACCACCCTACGTTGTTTTTAATAAGGTTGAAAACAATCCTTTTGAAACGTATCATTTTCCTATAACTATACGAAGTAAACAGGTACATACAGTAAGAGTCAAAATACGACAAATACTGAAGGAGTTTAATTAAGATATTCCAAATTACTATTTTGATAATACTATAATACTGAAACTGTACATACAATGCGGTCCATATGTATGGAATAAAATCAATTTTAGCGTTATTATGTAAGGTATGTGAAGGCAAGAACGCCAGGCTGGTAATAACGCCATGTTGTCGTAGATCAGAGATTTTTTGATCCAAACAGCAGATGGCGCTAAATGTTGTTTACTCCCATAGGTATAGGTGTCCTGTTCAAAGATTTACTACTCTGTGGTGAGAAACGTCAGTGCTGCAGTGTGTTTTTCATCGGACGGACGTTTGTTTGTGGACTGATATTAAATATTGAAAACCTATCGAGTGCTGTGTTACAGAAACAAAATAGGTAAGTTAGTTTTTTATGTTAAATGTTTAATCAGGGTATTTTTGTGGTTACATTAATCAAAAAAAAGTTTTTTATTTCTTTTTCTTTCTTTAAGTAAACATAGGTTATGTTAAAAAATGTAACTGTTAGCAATAACGCCATACTAAGGTCTAAGCAATAACGCCATGGCGTTATTGCCAACAGCTGAGATTTAATACAATAATTTAAAGCAGCACTTCTTTGTGCGTTTCTGGTTTGTTAAATCTTTTTTTTCTGTTGCAGCGTAAGATGCCCAGACGTAGAAATCAGGGCCCAAGGGGTAACTGGGACGCAGAATCGCTGCAAAATGCCATAAATGATACTCAAAATGGCATGTCTGTAAATATGGCGAGTAACACATACGGCATTCCTCGGCGAACTTTAAGAGAATATCTGCAGAAAGGAAACATGGCAAAATTTGCAATGGGTCGAAAAACGATCATCTCGCCTGAACAAGAGGAAGAGCTTTGTAGGAGAATAATCCGCCTGTCGGAAGTAGGATACCCATTAACTGCAAAGGTATTACGTCGATGTGTTTACAATTTTTGTGTGACAAACAATATCAAGAACCCATTTAGTGCTGAAAAACAAATGGCTGGCCGTTTCTGGCTGAAGCATTTTTTTGAGAGGCATCCTGAAATCAGAGTGCGCAAAGCTCAAAATATGAATCCAGCGAGGGCTCAAAAGCTAAATAAATTTATTGTTTCTGACCATTTTAATAAACTCGGAGCTCTTCTTATCGATTTAGACATAATGGATAAACCGGAGCATATTTACAATATGGACGAGAAAGGATGCCGTTTGGGTTTACATCATCAGCAAGGTGTGCTCGCGAAAAAAGGTGCTAAAAGAGTTCACCTTGTGGCTAAAGAACATTCAGAGAATGTAACAGTGTTTGCATGCGGCAATCTTCTATTCCTCCTTATATTCTTTTTAAGGGTATAAGAATGAAGCCAGAGTGGGCCGACGCCTTACCAGTAGGTAGTAAGATTGCAATGACGCCAAAGGTTAGCATGACCATTGAAACATTTAAAAAGTGGCTTTATCACTTTAACCAGTATAGATTGCCTGGACCTTGCGTGCTAATTTTCGATGGGGCCAAGTGTCATTTAGACCATTCGGTTGTAACAACTGCAGATGATTTGGGCATAACTTTATATTGCTTGCCAAGCAACACAACACATGAACTGCAACCCATGGAAAAGGGTGTGTTCCGTTAATTTGAACATTATTGGGACGATGAGGTCATGAAATTTTGGTCAAGATACAGAGACCGATCCTTAACTAAGCAACGTTTCGGAAGCATCCTCTCAGTTGTATGGGATAATTGTATGACACCAAAAAATATCAAATCCGGATTTTCAGCTTGTGGTATTTATCCCTTCAATCCGGACATACTGCCAGAGGTTGCTTATGCACCAAGTACTGTGACTGAAAGAGAAGATCCAGAAATAAACCAAATTGAGCCAGCCCAAAGGGATGACAATCAACAAGTTTTATCAACAAACCGTTCAGTAAAAACTCCGATAATTCGAGAGAATACAACATCTCCTGGTCCTTCTGGTGTGGCTCCCAAACGTCGACGCTTGGGCAAAAAACGATACAGTAGCAGCAGTGACAGCAATGTGGAAGTGTTTGAAAGCTCTTTCGAGGGTGATACTGGCAACGATTCCGAAAGCAATTCCGAAAATTCTAATGCCGAAGAAAAATTAGACGTTACCTTTTCTGAAATGCTTGAGACTCCAGATATGACCCAAAAACCTACAACTCGTCGAAATACAGCAATAAACAGCAGAGCGCAAAGGATTACCAAAGACCTCTTTAAAAAGACTGATCCGAATGTTAAAACATTAGTGCCAACAAGAAAGGAGTCAAAAAACATAACCAAGTGCAGTTCGTCAAAATCGACACTAAAGGAAGGCGATAAAGCCATTAGCAAGAAAGATGCTCCTAAACTTCATCTACAGAAAAACAGTTCAAATAAGGCTAGTTGGTATTGCAAAGCCTGCAAGGAAGACAGGAAAGCTGATATGCATTTATGCTTTTCTTACAAATGCTACCTGCATGACGAATGTGTAGGTTTAACTAGAGAAGACAAGGAGGAGGGTTACATCTGTCCTTACTGTGCTTAGTTATCTTAAGAGTTTTTAAATGTTTACTAAGTAACCAAAGAATGTTTATGTTCAGTTTTAATGTTTTAATTTTATAATAAAGAAATGTTTGCAGTAAACCGTTTAGTTTTTAATATTTTTTAATAAAAAGTTCTATGTTCTAGGTATTAAACGCATATGGCGTTATTGCTTACACTGAGTTAGCAATAACGCCAATTCGCATTAGATCACAAAAAAAATTACTGTGGCCCTAATTTAACCTAATTTTATTTAATATGTGTTTTATTACTTGCAGTACAGTCCTATCACCCTGTTTAATATTTGAGATCTATAAAAATAAGTTATTTTCATTAAAAAACAAAAATGTGAAGCTTAAGGTGGCGTTATTGCCTACACTTACCTTACTACGTGAAAAAAACCTGAAACAGGTCGATTTTTATTCTTAAATTGACAATTTACAGTATGAAAATATTATCCCCCTCCAGCACCCCCTCGAAAATTTTAAATAAGAAAGGGGGTCGTGTGGCACCTTGTTGGAAAGGGATTTTAGACCTCTGTTCAGCAATATAAAGTTTTTTAAATTTGGTACAATCATAACTGAGAAAATTAATTTTTGAAGATGTAAAATTTTGATAATGTCTCTATCACAAAACTTATGACCTCAAGGGTTATTTTGTTAATTTCTTCCGTTATCCTAACTTTTAAATCAGCAATATTGTCTGGTCTATTAAAATATACTGTAGAAATAATCAGGTATTTTCGTATCTGTTCTGATAAACATCAGGAAAAATCCTGGAAGATACTAAAATATTGGTCAAAAAGCCAAATAATCAATTAATATGAATCTAGTAGGCTGCTGTCATTTAGGAATTTAAAATTACTAAAAGACATCAGTACAATATTTGTGCGCGTATTAATAGTAATTATGCGCCAAGTAGAAAAGTGAGGTATTATTGTCGAGGTCCATTAAAGACCGAGAAGCGAAGCTTCGAGGTCTTTAATGGATCCGAGGCATCAATACACTTTTCTACCGTGGCTCATATAGCATTTTTTTCACTACTGGCATTTTATTTTTTTAAATATTAATTTGTCGATTCCCGTTTCACATGACATGACAGCTGTGCACAAGTTAACCTCACATTCTATTAAATGGATTGAGATTTAGTTATAATCAAGTAGGCTCTGTATTTTTCTACCTTGGTTAATAATGAACAACTTCACTACCTCAACAAAAGTCAATAAAGTTAGGTTTAGAGGCTAGTAGTGAAAAAATTTAATTATAGCTCCTTTGTCCGAGACTCACAGAATAGACATTTTAATTATGATTGGTTGTGGTAATAAAACAAGAACTCAAAAGGGGGTTTGTGAAATTTTTAATAATAAATACCATGGTCAACACGTTTCGCAGTCTACAGTTAGCAAAATTGAAAAAAAGTTTCGTGAAACTGGACATGTAAAAAATATTGAAAAACCAGGTAGAAATGTTCAATTTACGGATTAAAAAAAGTTACATGTACTTCTAGAGATTGAGGAAAATCCGCATAAGACAACTCTAGTTTTGCATAAAGAAAAATACCACCCTTACAAAATTCAGTTGGTTCAGGAGTTAAATGAAGATGATCCTGATAGAAGGCAAGAATTTTGTGAATTGATTATGGACAGAATGAACGCAGATTTGCAGTTCATAAACAATTTTTTTTCCTGATTAAGCGACGTTTCATTTAAACGGAACGGTTAACAAACAGAACTGTAGATATTGGAGCATAGAAAATTCTCACTGGATGTGTGAGGCTCACACTCAAGATCCTAAAAAAGTGAACGTTTGGGCTGATATCATTAACAATAAAATTATTGGCCCTTATTTTTTTGAGAGCACAGTTAATGGTGAGGTTTTTCTAGATTTTCTGATTAACTTTTTAGTGCCTACATTGCAAAGTCTTTTTCCTGATGTTAATCATCCAAATAAGATAGATCGATCTATTTACTACCAACAAGACGGAGCTCCACCGCATTTTGCACGTACAGTTAGAAATTAATTAAACGAGGTTTCTCCCAATAGCAGGTGGATTGGAAGACGTGGAACGATCGAATGGCCGGCTAGATCCCCCGATTTGACTCCTCTGGATTACTTCTTATGGGGTTATTTAAAATCTAAAGTATATTTTAATAGACCAGACAATATTGCTGATTTAAAAGTTAGGATAACGGGAGAAATTAACAAAATAACCCCTGAGGTCATACAAAATGTTGTACGAGAATTCCAAAATCGCCTCGGTTATTGTCAATGGTGGTCATTTTGAACATTTAATTCAATTGTCAAGTACATTAAAAAATACATTTTAAATATTATGCGACATTATTATCTTCATTCTACGTAAAGTTTTGTGATACGAGACATTATCAAAATTTTTACATCTTAAAAATTAATTTTCTCAGTTATGATTGCACCAAATTTAAAAATTTTTATATTGCTGAACAGAGGACTAAAATCCCTTTCCAACAAGGTGCCACAAGACCCCCTTCCTTATTTAAAATTTTCGAGGGGGTGCTGGAGGGGGATAATATTTTCATACTGTAAATTGTCAATTTAAGAATAAAAATCGACCTGTTTCAGGTTTTTTCACATAGTATATAATAACGCTAAAGTTGAATTTATTCCATAAATATGGACCGCATTGTATATGTAAATAATAACTCGTATTTGATCAAAACAAAATCAATTTGCACAATATGTAATCAACAAACACCTGAATCCCTTGAGCACGTCATCCTGACTTGATGAGCAAAGCAAGACTTGGATAATCTTGGTCTTGTTCTTGCTCAAATATGTCCGGTCTTGGTCTTGGTCTTGCTTATTTAATTTTGGTCTTGGTCTTGTGTATCCAGTCTTGGTCTGAGTCATTTTGTTTGTCTTATTCTTTTTTTAAAGATGGTCATAATTATAAATTTAAAATAATTTACAATTTATTATTAACTAACAGAATACTTTATTTTATTAAAATATACATAAAATATGAGAAAAACGATTAATCACGTGTTCATTCGGTCTTGGTCTTGCTAGTCTAATGATAATCTTGGTCTTGGTCTTCCTTTTTCGCAAGACCAAGACCAATTTTGCTCATCACTAGTGGTTTACGAGGCTCGTTAGTAAAATTCGAGAGATATTCAGATGACCTTGACGCTTTACTAACTTCAAACGACGCTATGAAAATGCAAAAGCTTCACAGGTTTATGAGCGAGGCAATGAATTATAAATGAATGACTGAGGGCACCTCAACCAGTCCGAAATTTTCTTTTCTGTTATGTTTTTATTAATTATTCTTACTCTTTATCTCATCACTCTGTCATGTACTTTATGCATTAATAGATGTAACCTAATCTTCTCATCTTGTTCATGTATCATTGTTATACTAGAGAGCAATAAATTTATTTATTTACTATTTTGATGTTATTATTTGTATAGGGCCGTAGAAAAAATACTGTATGCAACATATGCATAAAGTGTAAAAAAAGTACCACTTTATGCACAATTACTATTAATTTCATAATTAGATTTATACGGACAGTTAGACTCAGAGCAGTTGGACGAGATCCATAAAAGCAATTTACACCAGAAATACAGAGTTTTATTTTCTCAAATAGATTCAAGTCACATACACGTAGTACTGAGCCCGTCCCTCCCAAGATGCACCCCTCTAGGAGCCATGCTTCGTGGGAAGAACCTTCCACCATCCCCATCCCATCCGACAGGTCCTCATCATCGTCATTCGCGTTTTTCGCATCGAGCTCGTCCCCAGCCGAAATAACCGTTGGCTGAGGATGAGTAGCCACGGCGGTTTTATGCTTCATCCTACTTCCAACGAGATCGACAGAACGACCCAAAAATGAAGATTGGAAGTTGGAAACAGACATAGTCACTCCATCGGCAATTGTATGGGCAGTGAACGAATTCTCGCCGTACAAATCACCTGGGGAGGATGTCATTTTTCCTGCTCTGCTACAACAGGGCAGTGGAGAGGTGTAACATTTGGTCAAGTTATTGAGAGCTAGTCTGGCGTGGGGGTACATCCCTCTAGAATGGTCAGTGGCGAGGGTTGTATTTATACGGAAAACTGGGAAAGTAATCAATTCACTTCCCAAATCCTATCGTCCGATCAGCCTTAATGAAATGTCTAGCAAAAATTTTAGACAGGCATATTAGGGAAGGGAGGTTACGAGAGTATCCGCTAAATCCCTCCCAGTATGCTTATCAAACGGGCAAATCTACAGATTTGGTGTTAAACAATCTAGTGGGGAAAATCAGCCCTTCCCTTGGCAACAAGGAAATAGCGCTGGCGGCCTTCCTAGATATAGAAGGAGCGTTTAATAACGCCCTTCCAGACTCCATATGGAGAACGGAGGATCGCAGAGGAATCTGCAAACCAATCCGTTACTGGATCAAAAGCATATTATCAAACCGGTACATCACTGAATGGAGGTAAGGGGTATGGCGGCCAGGGGTTGCCCAAAGGGAGGGGTGCTTTCCCCCTTTTGTGGTCACTACTGGTTGACGATCTCCTGGGTGAATTATCCAGTCAGGGGATAAATGTGCAGGGATATGCTGATGATATAGTAATAATTATTAGAGGCCAATTTGAAGAGATAATTTCTAACATCCTTCAAACGGCCCTAAACATAGTGCATAGGTGGTGCGAGAGGGAACAGATGTCTGAGAACCCCCTCAAAACCGTAATTGCTCCTCTCACAAAGGGGAAAAAATTACAGCGACTCCGCCAGCCAATTTTAGGCGACATGAGCATTCCATTTGCGACGGAGGTGAAATATCTAGGGGTAATCTTAGATAAACAACTCACCTGGAACGCCCACTTGTAAAGAGTGATAAACAAAGCCAGACCATCCCTCTGGAATCTCAGAAGGGTATGTGGAAAATCTTGGGGTATGGACCCCAAACAGATTTACTGGATTTACCAAACAATGGTCAAGCCAATGGTCACGTATGGCTCAGCTGTCAGGTGGACCAAAAGACTGCAAAAGTCAGCTAGAGCAAAGCTGCAAGGCTTGCAGCGAACAGCATGCCTGGCCATTACCGGAGCAATGTCATCCACACCAGCTTTGGAAGCCCTCCTGCAACTAACTCATCTCCACATTCATTTGGAGAAGAAAGCCAGGAGAGCATCTCATAGAATGCTATCAGTGGAGAGGCAAATAAATGGAGAGACCCTGAGGGATCACTCGGGAATGCTGAAGGAAATACAAAATCACCACATTCTTGGGATGCCTTCGGATCTCTCTTTCGCAAAACTTCACGTGGACAAGCCCTTTAAGGTCCTCATTCCCACGAGAGACCAATGGGATAGCGAAGAAATCTCCTTCCTAGAAACGGACTACGTGATTTACACTGACGGATCCAAAACCGGAAACGGGGCTGGAGCGTCGGTCTTCAGCAGGGAACCCAGAGTTGAAATCACAGCAAACCTGGGTAGGTACGCTACCGTCTTTCAGGCTGAAGTATGCGCCTTTGAACTGGCTGCAAAAGAGCTGATGAATCAACCTGTTGTAAAAAAGAACATACACATCCTGTCAGATAGCGAGGCTGCTCTTAAAGCACTGAGCTGGAACAGGATAAAATCTAAGCTAGTACATAACTGTCTACAATTCCTTGATATACTAGGCACGGAAAACAGAGTCACTTTGACCTGGGTGCATCGAGGAGTGGAGGGCAACGAGAAGGCCGAGAATCTGGCAAAAAAGGGATAAGAGTCTCTATTTATCGGACCTGAACCATTTTTTGGCATTGCGGAATGAACTGCTAGATCAGCCATAGCTACCTGGGCGGAGAGGAACACCTTCACGTACTGGGCAGACATACCGAGGCTCTCTCACTCGAAGGCGTTCATATACAAGTACAAATATAAGCAGATCCTGGAATGGAGTAGAACAAACCTACGCATTCTGTCGGGACTACTTACAGGACATTGTCGACTAAATTACCACCTAATGAAGATGAGTCTGGTTAAGACCTGTCGGTTCTGTAATTTAGAGGACGAAACTGCTGAGCACATACGATTTTAGTACCTTAGAGCCGAGCAAGTTCAAAAAAGTATCACCAAATACAACCATATACTTCGTCAGAAGCACAGGCTTGTGGGGTGAATTGTAATCCCTAGGGGTGAGCCACAATAGACCCAACGGGGGTCGCAGTGGAGGTGGCGAGAAGGCCCCACTCACATAGAACCTGGACCTGTATCTTCAGTGGTTTTCTTTCTTGTTCCTTGTCTTCTGTTGTGTGAATTTTACGTAAATCCTTAGCCGACTAAAAAGGATCTTATAGAGTGGATCCACTTGTTATAGCTGTCCCCAGTTGAAACCCCGACTCATCTTTCTATGGGTGTGCCAGGCTTTCGTCTAAGTAGGTCCTCTTGAGATTATCTACCAAGTGATTTTAGGCTATTAGCTCAGCTAACAGTCTTGTGACCTGTTCGAGAATCTGTTATTTCGTCGGTGTTGTCGTCGTCGTCTTCTTGGATGTCACTTGAGCGTAGCTGATTCTTCGTTCTTTTTGAGGTTGGTTTCCTTGTCGTTGATTGTGGCCTGACGGCATCCCTTATAGTTCGCTGGGTGTTTTCCCCGGCGGTTTGTGCAAGTGGCTGACTAGACCTTTGGTCTTGGGCACTAGTTAGAGCGGTGTGGTCCTCCGAACTTGACGCACTCGTGCTTACTCTACATGTCGTTTGTCCGTGAAGATTCAAGTCTCTTTTCATCAAAAGGAAAAGGAAATTCGTGCAGCCTACTGGAAAAGGGGACAAAAAGGTTATTACGACCCTCTACTTACTACCCTAAATTGCTCTTGGAGCTTCAGAAGTTTGGTCTCAGATAGCAGCAATGGTTATCTCATTCACTAAACTGCAATGCCCAACAAACATTATCATCCTAGACAGTTAATACTGAACAATTTCAAAGCTATCCTGAATAGTTTCCAAAAATACGAGCACGAATACACTGACGGATCAAAAACGGACAGAGGTAGAGTTTGTTCAAAACCAATTTTAGAAGCTATAGCACCTTTTAGTCTTCCATGCCGACTTTTTGTTTTGATTAGGCATATGCCAACTTAGGCAGACAATCCGGAGCTTTTGGTCCACCGCAAGAGGGCGTAACTGAATTTGAAAAATTTTAAATGCTAAATTTTGCTAAATCTACCTTATTAAGGAGTATGGCAAAACAATCATCTATCCTTGGAAAAATTCTGCGTATATTTGATATTACAAGTTTGAGTCTATCCACTCAAATAAGAGGTGGGGGAGAGAGAACATCGACATAGCTCCGGCTATACTAAACCGATCTTTACAAAGTTTGTTTGTGTTTGTCTAGCCACTTGCCCTCTAGCGTGCACGTTACTTATTGAGGTGCGTTAAGGATATAACATTTAAGTACATCCTAATATACAGATTGCGAAAAATCTTAGCTCAACATACGATTTACACAAGTAAGACAAGGATAATATGAACCACACTACTTGAAAGAGAGAGAAGAATTGTTCGCACACGCCCATCTGTGATGGGCGTGTGACAAGGATAATACGAACAACACTACTTGAAAGAGAGAGAACAATTCTTCTCTCTCTTTCAAGTAGTGTTGTTCATATTATCCTTGTCGCACTTGTGTAAATCGTATGTCGAGCTAAGATTTTTCGCAATCTGTATAGCCGAGGGCCGTTTTTATTTGCCCACCCGGTACATTTTAAAATATCCGTCTAATTTGACGTGCAGACGTGTAAAAGGTATGTATTTTATTGGAATACAATTAAATAATATTAATTGAGACATCCGGTAGACCATATTTGTATATTTTTAAGAATTTTAAACCCAATAATCGTTTATTTTTCTAAGTATCTTTGTTAGTTATAAACATTATAACACAATCTAAACATTATTTTCCATCTGGTCTTGATACACAATGAAAACGTTTCTTTCCTTTCGGTTCACGAGACTCCACCTTAAAATGCTAATGGGCACATTATTATTTCTTTCCCACAGCACAACACACTAACACAGCCACGCACTATAACAACATCATGCAAATAGTATTTTATAGAATAATTCCAAGTACAAAGAAATACGATTAAATTTTAATGTGAAATGTAAATTAAGATAGTTATTGAAAAAAAAACTGTATAAGACTTTTAATGAATATAGTATATAATAATATTTCATTGTACATAAGAGCTTTAGTTATTTTATACAAAAAAAATAATAGTTATGATGTAACCGATATATGTCGACCTCGAATATTGATCTGGTCTAGATCAGTGGAGCTGGAGATCTCTCCCAATCGGAGCTGAAGTAGGGATGGCGATTCTTTCCAAAAAAGATCGATTTTTAAATCGATTCGAATCGTAACCTGATGAATCGATTCATAAAAAAATCGAGGTCTAAAAGATCGATTTCTAAAAAATCGATTTTTTTCAAGTTTGTATTTACTATGTAAATATAAATCCATTTTATGAAAAACAAGAAAGATACCATAATAAACAATCTCTGGGATCTCTTATCAGTGAAATCAGGGATTTTTTAGTTCAGGGAATTCGATAATAACAATTATTTTTATTACCATATCAAAGTATCAAATCAGACATTTATTTTCTAAATGTATTTGTTACATTAAAAAGTTAAGAAAATAGATAATATAGCTTATAGTTCCCCAAACCAAACCAGAAAAAATCGTATGTCGATTTTCAAGGGTGAAATATCGATTCACTTAATCGATTCGGTACAACAAATCGATTTATTTGGTCCGAGTTATCAATTCTTCGATCAATCGATTTCAGATCGCCATCCCTAAGCTGAAGTCTTTCAAAATACTTAAATTGTGGAACTTTAGTATATTGATAGCAGCTACATTTTAAAATTGTTTTGAAATATACAGAATGTCCCAATAAAGTGTGGCATACAGACTTCATCGTTTTTTCGAGATTACTCGCCAAGCGATACTCCCTCTAGCGGCAGAAAACTGAAACTCACTGTGCGGTATTTTCTTTATGTTTACTATTCACTTTGTACAACGAACCTAGGAAACAATAAAATAAAAAAGACAGAGATAATCGGTACTAATTACACCGCACATATATTCTCAATTCCAATAATAGCATGAGAAAGAAAAGATTACATTTATTTGTTTAGTTCATTTGGCAAATTTCATTTATCAGTTTTATGTTATTAACAACAGGTAGTCATCAAAAAATAGAAATAAATACTAATCCGCTTAGAATCTGGGCGATGAGACGTACTCGGTAATTTTAAATGTACGTAAAATAGAAAGTGAAATTAAATACAGATAATTCTATTATTTTAACTTAAAAAGACCATTCATTGCCTTTGTTTGTTTGTAAATCGAACCTCTTTTCGGACCAACAGGAACGAAAGGTGTGGCAGTCTGCTAATTTATAGCACCGTAGTTTACTCGTTGAAGGAGCAGCTCCACGTTGGGCGCCATATTTTCACGGATATGTTAAACAATTTAATATATGACAGGTTACATATAGCATAGTTTTTTTTAAGAGTGGGGAAATGCGATACCATTAGTGGCCATGCGAGACACAACCATGTGTGGGGATGTACCTTACTTGTATGACCCACTAAAACCCTTCTTTTTTTTAACAAACCTCACTGGTAAATGAAGTTGCCATCCTACCCATGCAGGAGTTCCTCAGAATTGACAAAGGGGCCGAGCCTGGATCAGTACTGGGAAGACTAGCTATGCAAGGGCCAGGTCGCTTAACCCAGCCTTGGCCATGCCTATGATAATCCCAGCTTGGCACAAGACTGTCTGACCTAGCCTTGGCCATGCCATTGATTACCCATGCTTGGGCCAGCGCTGGATAAACTGGATAAAGCCCTGGCAATTGAGCATAGCCCAGTCCTGGTAACCGAACCTGGTCCATTCCTGGCAATCGAGCCTTGCTCACTCCTGGTACTTGAGCATGGCCCAGTCCTGGCAACCAAACGTAGTCCAGTCCTGGCAATCGAGCCTGGTCCAGTCTTGGCAATCAAGCCTGGCCTAGTCCCGGCAACCAAGCTTGGCCTATTCCTGGCAACCAAGCCTGGCCCATCGTTATCACTCCAGACTTCTACCAACGCTGGGCCAAGCCTGGCTTACAAGCTTGGCACAGAGTTCTACATAGTTGGGCCAAGCCTGGACCAAGCTCGGGCCCGTGGTACTTTCCTCTATGGGTACTGTCGCATTACAAAGGGTGACCCGTCCTGTACTTATTAGGCATTTGCACTGTTCTGTTTGTTGTTCTTCCAGCACGTCCACCTCCTGTTTTACGTGGTTGATTTTTGTCTTAGTCCTTGCCTTTTGTGTAGTTCTAAAATAGTATGGGAATGACTAGGGAAACTCAATGAACTAGGCAAGAATAAAATCGTCACCTTATTATGGATTCCAGTACACACTGGATTAGAAGGAAATGAAATAACAGATGAACTAGCAAAGAGAGTGGCTGAAACACTCTTTTTCGGGATCAGCTCTAATGTAATAATGGAAGAAATAGTCAATGCCGAAAATAGGAGAAGATCTGACCATTGAAAAGATCTAGTAGGACTTAGATAAGATACTGCATGGAGACTTCAACCAGGTGAGAACAAATCTGTATTTCCAAATGTTGCGTTCTATTCATTTCGTCTGAGATGTCTCCAGTCTTCGTATCAGTTGTCCGGGATGTCGTCCACCAAGTTTTCTCGATTCTTTGCTCCTAAGACCGTTTCGATGTAAGCGGTTAGGTGGTTCCAGTTTTCTTTCTTTTCCAGCATCAGTTTCACGATGTTGTCGAGAGTTAAATGTCCGACCTTGACACCATTGACAGGTGAACTTCGTACATATAACTTAGTTACTTGTTTATTTGTATGTATGTATGTATGTATATTGGGGTGACATTCACTGGGGCCTAAAAGATCTATTGTGCCCCCTTACTTCTACTTAGTTCCTGAGGAAAGTCTCAGAGACTAGTAGCTCCTTTAGACTTATTTCCCGGAGGAATTTTAGGATATCTGCAGGCTTTAACTTAAGTAAGTGTCCCTCTTCTATCCAGTAATCTCCTAGATGTTGTGCCCTAGGATTCTGAGTTGCAAGTATTTGGATGTAGGTTTCTTCTTCCATTCCACAGAATTTACATTCCTCCACTATTTTGAGCTTTTTCAAGTGCCCATTCAAGCGACAATGTCTCGTTAGGATCCCTGTTAAAACTCATTCATTTGATCTCAACAGGTTGCAGTCACCCAGAAGTATCTTTGATTGTCTATGCCCTACTAGATCTTTCCAATGGTAAGATTTTCTCTTTTTTTGGCTTTGCCTATTTCTTCCAATATTACATTGGAGCTGATACCGCAAAAGGGTTCCCAAAAGGATGTTTCAGTCCCCCTCTTTGCTAGTTCTTCTGCTATTTCACTTCCTTCTATTCCAGTATGTCCTGGAATCCACAGTAAGGTGAACTATATTGTTCTCGCCTAGTTCATTGAGTTTGCCTAGGCATTCCCACACCATTTTGGAAGTGATTACACAAGAGCTCAGTGCAGACTATCCGACATTATGATAATCCTTTGGCTTCAATATCCTTTATCAATATTGTACTGGGCACACTTTCCCATGGCGTAAATTTCTGCTTGAAAGATTATTGGGGTCCGTACACTCCTATCCCAGTTTCTTCTATTGCTTTTGAGCCGTCTGTGTACCATTGGTACAATGGTATTCTTTCCAAGTCTGGTAATGGTATTTGGATCCCATTCTTTCTTGTTGCTCAATTCCGTATCGAATTTCCTTCTATTTTTTCATCATACCATCTTCTTGCATGTCCCAGATACTTGTTTATTTATATCAATTTCTATAATTTACTATCGATGATGCAAATGTACTTTGAGTAATAAATGCTATATTTTTCTTGTGGAATGTGTTATTAATTAATTTTATTTGATAATTATGGAAAGATTCTACGTAGTGGCGGTTGAAACAATTAATGTTTTAATAATTACATAGTTTGGATTTTTTTTAGGAAGAAAATTCCACTTCAACAACGCATTTCAACTAAAACAATGTATAATGTATATAATTACCGACCTATTTATAGTACTCGTATATTATTCTGTTTGTTGTTTGTTGTTTATTGACTTTAGTCAGGTCCTGAAATTTTACGTGAAAGTAAGTTGAACGTTTAACCTTTATTGTTGGGGGTTTTAGCCTTGAAGTTACCCAACAAAAGTAATGGTATATTGTAAAGGATCTGAACAATTTTATTTGAAAGCATTAAAGCGACTTACACATAGGCGTCTGTAAGGAAAGGATATTATTAGGAGTATTTTAAGTACAATCAAGTTATAAAGAGTAATATTTGTAGTAAACTTTTCATCTTCTATTGTCCCTTCATTTACGAATTATAGGCCTCTAAATTTAGAAATTAAAAATTTGGCATGTTTATGCCTTTATTTAAGTTGAGATATTTTCCGAATAGGCATGTTGGTCATTATTTTGGATGAATTGAGTCCATACTAAGAAAAAAAGAAACTACGATTTTTGTTGTTGTTTTTTCACCTAACGAAACTGAAACTGATCAGATAATAAACTAAAATAAAATTATGTAAACATAATATAATATGCATACTTTCCCCATGGAATTTCATAACCAATTGTGAAAAACAAAACCCACACAGGTCAAAACAAATATTATGCAGATAAATCAAGCAACGACAGTTGGTTGATTAAAATTACTTCTTCGTCTATAAGAACATTAAAAACAAAAACCGTACCTCATAAATACATTAGAGAATGTTCACAATGGTCAACCGTTGATCCTTTCTTGACTTTTAAACATGATGACTCAAAGAATTCCTTCTTTTGCTTTGTTTTGCATCCCACTCGGTACCTTCTAAATGCCAATGACTTATAAAATATTTTATTATACCAATAAATAAATAATAATTAATTTTATACTGACATTATATTGAAATAATAATTTTATATTCAATTTAAACTGATCATATATAGGGTGTTTCTAAATTCTTGCGAAAAAATTTAGGTGAGTGCCCATATAAAATTATTATGGGTCTTTCCTATGACAAAATTTCTTCAGTCCACCCCTTTCCGAGATATCGCCCCGAAAAAGGTGCCGAGTAACATTGAGGTTTTATTTATATTTTTTCTAAAATCCAAGTAAAGATGAAAACTTGAAGTTTTTTAATTATTGTGTACACGCAATTACTAACCACTGGAATTTATTCAACATTCCTTTTACATTATAGGGTGGAGAAATTATCAACCCTTTCTTTATTTAATATCAAATAATTTTTTTAGATTGAGTTTTGTGACATAAAAATATTATTTAAAATCTCTGTTTTTTTGAAAAATCTAACACGTTGATAATTTCACCCCCTCAAAATTTACTTAAATCTGAGGAAAAAAATCTCAATTTCACTCAGCGCTTTTTGGGGGTGATATCTCGGAAGGGGGCGAACTAAGATAATTTTGACCCTTTATATTACTAAAAATCATACTGATAACTAAACACATCCTGTGTTATGGTTATTCGCTAAAAATACTACACGAGCTCATGTGGTTTGGTCCTTTTCAGTCATTAATTTGAAAATTTAAAAAAAGCATCTAAACTAAACAAATTGTGTCTATAGCCATCCTATTCGCCAGATTTGATTCAAAGAGAATGGAAAAATCATATCGACGTGCAGTTTTCGCTAAACTTCTTATATTTCCTTCAAGTTTTTGTTGACAGTTGCCAAATGTTTATTTTTTCCCGAAAGCGCCGAAAAAAAATTACCTTTTTTGAAGCGAAATTATCGGTTTATTTTAAATACAACACCCTATATTTTTAATACCATCTGAAAGTCAATCAAATAAGTCGCTTAAAATTGCTGGAAAAAGAATAATTAATTAAAAACAACTTTATGTATGTTACTATATTTAAGAAAATTTTGAATAGCTGGCAACGTAGCAGCCTCGCATTTAACTAATACATCCAGTCCAGTATTTGGCATAATATAACGAAGTAACCGGACAGTTTTAACTCGGCCAACTGGGACATAAAAACCGTTCGAACATCTGGCCTGACCTTGGTTAGAACATCCAGGGGTGTGCGTGAATTGTGTTGTAGATAAATATTATCGTCAGTTTAGTTCTTAGTTGTAGAAAAGTGTAGTTAATCTAGAGTAGAAAAGTATTAATAATATAGTATATATTATTTGTTGGTTTAGTTAGGTTAATTGATTAAGAATACATGAAAAACTCAAAAAAGCAAGAACTGAAAACTAAAATAAAAGGGAATAAATTAAGTGTAAATGATAAAATATTTACAATACAACAACTAAACTTATTAAATACCACAAATACCAAGTCACAAGAAGGAACTCGATCAACGCAAGGAAGTGATAAAAATCGAAAGAGGGATTTTGATAATATTGCAGACGAACAAGAAAGCGATTCAGAATCAAATTCACAAATAGACCAGTGCCGCTATTCTTGAAATTCCCTGAAATTTTTACTCTCCAGGGAAATGTTGACATTTCTATTCTCACAAAATTTCACTCGATTTCAAAAAGCAGTATTCTTGAAATCAGGGAATAGAAATGAGTGTACAGAATAAGTAAACTGTGCTGTTTTTGCCATGAATTTTAACCAGATAAGAAGAAGATGTTTTCAACTTCAACCTAACCTTTTTTGCTTCGCGGCATTTTTAGTTGTGTTTTTGGTTTTGACCATGGAGGCTAGATAGTTTTGTCGTTTGTCCATTGTGTCCATTAAAAAATGAGTAGTCAAAAAAAGTAACTAGTAAACAAAAGAATACTATGATAGGGTTTCTCAAAGAGAGACCCGGAATGTACATGGGGAGGTTTACTCCCCAATTCACAAAATCTTAAGCTAAAATCTCAATCATGGCATCATGCCAATGCAAAAATTGGTTGAATTCATCCACATTGCACTAATTTACCGAAAAACTCTGAAACAAGTCTACAAAAACCAAGAATAAAATATCCTTATTATAAGTTTTGAGGTTAAATCTAAATATTTTCACATTATTTTAGCTTTTTCTCTCAGTCATGACCAATAGAATAAAATTCCCCTAGGGAGTAATAATTTCCCTCATTTTTCGATAGAAATTTTTCAAGAATATGGCATTTTAAAATTTGAGGGAACCACGCACACTTTCGATCATTTCCCCTCTGAATTTCTATTCCCACAAATTCAAGAATAGCGGCCCGATAGAAGTTATAAACAAAGCGGAACAAAGAAAACTAAAATGAGTGAACAACAATCATCCCACATACGAACAAGGAGTCAGTGATCCTTTTCTTGAATTACTAAAATTATTGACAATTATTGATCATTTTTGACAATTTTTCAAAAATTTTGACCATTTTAGACCATTTTTCCAAATTTTAACAATTATTGACCATTTTTGAGCATTTATGACAGGTTCTGACAATTATTGACAATTTTTCAAAAAATTTGAGATTTTTTAACAATTATTGACCATTTTTGACAGTTTTTTATAATTATTGACCATTTTTTCAAAATTTTGACAATTTTTGACCATTTTTCCAAATTTTAACAATTATTGACGATTTTTAACAGCTTCTGACAATTATTGACTATTTTTGACAATTTTTCAAAAAAATTTGACCATTTTTCAAAAATTTTGACAATTTTCAACAATTATTGACCATTTTTGACAGTTTTTTATAATTATTAACTATTTTTTCAAAATTTTAACAATTTTTGACCATTTTTCAAAATTTCAACAATTATTGACCATTTTTGACAGTTTCTCATAATTATTGACCATTTTTTCAAAATTTTGACAATTTTTGACCATTTTTCCAAATTTTAACAATTATTGACCATTTTTAACAGCTTCTGACAATTATTGACTATTTTTGACAATTTTTCAAAAAAATTTGACCATTTTTCAAAAATTTTGACAATTTTCAACAATTATTGACCATTTTTGACAGTTTTTTATAATTATTAACTATTTTTTCAAAATTTTAACAATTTTTGACCATTTTTCAAAATTTCAACAATTATTGACCATTTTTGACAGTTTCTCATAATTATTGACCATTTTTTCAAAATTTTGACAATTTTTGACCATTTTTCCAAATTTTAACAATTATTGACCATTTTTAACAGCTTCTGACAATTATTGACTATTTTTGACAATTTTTCAAAAAAATCTGACCATTTTTCAAAAATTTTGACAATTTTCAACAATTATTGACCATTTTTGACAGTTTTTTATAATTATTAACCATTTTTTCAAAATTTTAACAATTTTTGACCATTTTTCAAAATTTCAACAATTATTGACCATTTTTGACAGTTTCTCATAATTATTGACCATTTTTAACAACTTTCAAAAATTTTGACAATTATTGACCATTTTTTAAAATATTTAACAATTTTCAACATTTTTTGACCATTTTTGACAGTTTTCAACAATTTTTGACAGATTCTGACAATTTAATTTTTGTTTCAAAGGTGAAGAAATATCACGATTCTAAAAAATCAACAATAATGTAGACTGTAAACTATTTTAGTACAGAATATTTCACAATATACATAGTTTCTTTTACTAGATTATTACTATTAATCTCAAGGTAACAAAGTTCTTGTTCCTCATTCATTCAGTCAGACGATAGAAGTTACTTTATGAAAATGAACGTTCAATTTCATTATGCTTTAGACGTAGAATTGCCTATGCAAGGTTTGAAGTAGAAGAACGCCAAGGTTATAAATTAAAAATGTCATTTGCGAGATTCCGTTTGATTCGACGATAATTAACACTAATTCATATCTCCTCGCATCGTTATAATTTCCAAGACATATTTACGTAGATTAACGTTTGGTTAACAATAAGTGTGACCTTAATTCGGCGTTCAATAATAAAAAAAAATAATTTAAAAATTTAATAGGATGTATTTAAATCAATTTAAAAGTTACCAGTATTCGGTGAAATAATGAAATTTTTTCAAAAAATCACCGTTGGATGTCGAATTGTTCAATCATCCGCCTAACAGTCCTGATTTGGTCATAATAAAAATAAATAGCGCGGTTAACAGTTTTTTGGACCACTAAAAAAGCTTTTATTGAGTATTTTGAAGGTACCAAGTAGCGAAAAAAATTTCCCTTGGAAATTTGGAATTTTACACACCAAAATATTTCCTTAATCCCAACATACTACTCAATCAAATGATCATTTTTACAAACATTACTTTGCAGTGCCTTTTAGGGACAGTTTTAGAAAGAATGGAAAGTGAGGTTGCAAAATTCGGTTAAAGAATTACCTTCAAGACTTCACATAATTGCCAAAATGAATATAATATATTTTTATCATATTGATAGCACGTTTTTGGGTAATAGTTATTAGTTTGCTCTGCGAAGAAGAGGAACGTAATCAAGAAAATGCCAAAAAAAGCGTAAATGGGTTCACGAAATTAGCAGGAAAAGGAAGACAGAAAGTGAATACGCGACATTATTTCCGGATTCAATAACGTGTATCGACCTGTTTCGACTTTTAAATTTATATCGCAAATCTTTCTCTAATTCCCGCTCGTCGTCTCATTAGCCACCCCAATCTTCAACCCTGACCATAAGACAATTGACATCTGTCAACGGCCGCTTCCATTTTTACAACGCCACTAACGAAACCCTTTTTCGATATCGACTTTCTTCGAGGAAAGACCTCCGTTTTTATCGTTTTTATATCTTTATTATCTAAATTGCTGTGGTAAGCACAGCAGCTAGGATACCGTTAACTGCTAGGGTACTTTAAATATCTCAAAGATATCGCTTAGACATCTCAAAGTTACCGAATATCAAGACACCTCCTAAGATACCGCCAGAACGCAGTTAGGACATCTCTAAAACACCTCTACCTCCAAATTTATTGACGACCCACCACTGTGATACCTCCAGGTCATGTTTCCATCCACCCTTCCGGAGGAAAATTCAAGATAAGTACCATAAAAAGGCTACAATATCAAAAATGATAGTTTCCAATTCATTGGCAGAAATAAAATGTTTTAATTTATTTTTTAATTTCTTATCCACCCGGCTATAAGAGCTGTAGGGGATCGTGTCCGGGTTAAAGTAAGTTTTAAATTTTTTTTAATAGATATATTAATTAATTTCTACAAGGCGTTTCTACCTTTTTCACCTTAGTTTTCTTTTTGTTTAAATTAATTTTGTCCTTTCGTCGACGTCTAAAAGGTAGTGGCGCCCTAAAGCTTCTTATAGTCTGACAACCTCTGACATACCTAGTGCAGCACTATAGTTTATTTCAGAAAGGTATAGAGTAATAAAACCTCATTAGGTATGCAAAGGGAGCACAGAGTGACCCAACGAATATTTAAGCCACTTTCATAGTTTGGCATTGATTTCATTGTAAAATTCTTTCTTTTTATCAAGTGCAGGTAGTACCACCCGGGTTGGGCTCAATATATGGGTTTAGCTATTGTTATCCTTTCACAAACACTAAAAATAGTGTGCCAAAGGCGTGCCGGTAGGATACTCGTAAAAAGGAAAGAATTTTATTTTGACAGAATAAAAATTAGGCATTATGTACATAGTATTAGGTACACTTATTTTTTATTGAACATTATACAAAAAATACATTATACAGAAATTCAATTATAAAAAATCATATTCTCTTCTAACGGGTCGACGGTCCGATCCATCAAGTAGTCAAGATCCCACATTTTCTCATCTTCTTTAATGACATGCTGGACTGCTTTTCGCCAGTTCTCTGGTATCCCCTCCTTAAAGGCTTGATCAAACAGTAGCTTAACGTCTTTCATTTTGAATGTCGTGTTGTGTCTTGCTACAAATCCTTTCACTTGCGCCCATATAAGTTCTATGGGATTTAGTTCGCAATGATATGGCGGTGTGCGCAACACAGTTACACTATGTTTTTCTGCTATATCTTCCACGGCGTATTTCTTAAAACTATGTTTGTGTAAATTTGCTATAGCTAATAGTTCTTTTTTTTATCAAATTATCTTCAAATTCAATACTTTTGGTGGTTAACCAGTCAATAATTTCTTGTTTTCTCCAAAATGAAGTTGGAGTCTTCTCTATGCGTCGAGAATGATAACTCGCGTTATCCATAACTACTACTGAATCAGCTGGAAGATATTTTATCATTTCACCAAAATAGTCTTCAAAAACATCCGAATCCATGTCCTCGTGGTAATCTCCCGTATGGCACGACTGAAAGGTTAGCAAACCTTCTTTTTAAAATCCCTCTTCGCTTCCAATATGGACGATGATTAGTCTTTTCCCTTTACCTGAAGGCACCTTAATACCCGTTGACAGGCCTTCCATGAAAGATTGGCGAGCACTGGTTATATTTTTGTCTTGCCACATTTTTGGCACTGTATAACCTTCATTGATCCACGTCTCATCAAGATAAAAGATTTTCTTCTGCTCTGTTCTGTACTGCTTTATACTTCTTAAGAATTTTCGTCGCCAGCAAACAATTTCATCGCTTTCCAGTAAAAGTGCTTTACGGTTATGCTTTTTCCAGGCAAAATCCATATTTCTCAAAGTGGTCCATAAAAGTTTTTTAGGTATCAACGCAATACTGTCATCCTGGCCAAGCTCCATTAAAATCCTATCTAGGGTGGGTATATATTTTTTAAAATAAAAAGAGTGAACTTTTCTTCGAATTACACTTTTGGTGTCTTCATCAAGGACTTTTACTGGTCTGCCTGGACCTTTCTTGGGAGGCTCCACTTGGCCTGCTATCTTTCTCCGCCGCAATAATTTAAAAACGGTGGACTTTCCAACTCCAGTCATTCGGGAACATCGGTCGACAGTTTCTTGTACAGTAAATTTCGGGTAATCGTATTTTATGCAATCGAGTAGATTTAAAATAATAAGTTTTTCATTCACTGATAGTGGAGAATTATTGGAACATCTTTTCGTTGGTGTAAATGTCGCCATTTTATTACTAATCTTATAATACTGTGAACACTATTTACGGCTTAACAGCAAATACTGATGCGTTAAAACTAAAAAAATATACTTAGAAAGGTCTAAAAATTTTGGGTAAGGCACCTTGCGGCGCATGGTTGAGCCGAATCTGAAACAGGGTTGGAATTAGGCAGAGGCACTAATAGAAGGTTAAACGGTACCTGTTAAACGCAAAACGTAACTGTATAATCTACTACCTAAGTAATCCCTACACAATATTTCGATATTGACACTTCAGGCCAGAAAACATACTTTTCCTAATTCTCTTACGCAATTACTTGAAATTTTAATATTACAAACAATACTATTTCAAGACCTACGCCTATGGCCGACACCGAAATTGAGCCGAACTGGACGGAATTCCCCATTTTATTACTCTATACCTTTCTGAAATAGACTATAGTTTAAAACTACCATATCAGTATAAAAGAACAGTTTATGACCACGTGTTAAATTTAATTTCGTCTATCTCTGTAAAAAAAATAAAGAATGCATACAATTATGATTTTGAACTTACCACAGCAAAATTAATTAGATACGAAAAGTATAAAAGCGATAAAAAAATGGAGATCTTTTCTCGAAGAGAGTCGATAGCGGAAAGGGCTGTCCCTCGTGGCGTTGAAAAAATGGAAGCCACCGTTGGCAGACGTCAATTGTCTTATGGTCAGGGTTGAAGAATTTGAGATCACAGAACTATAATTGGAAGTGGCTAATGAGACGACGAGCGGTAATTAAAAGGAGTTATTCTATAAAATCGAAACAGGTCGATAGACATGTTACAGCTCGCCGACAAGCAAAATGGGCCTTTCTTCATCCATTTTGAGATAAATGACGTCCTTTTCGTCGACTACTAAGCGCCCATTACTTCACTCCGCGGCGAAACGCAACGAACTAAAGGGAAAAGTATTCTCGTCCGATAGTTCCGCCGACGGCTGGCCGGGGCGTTGCCGATACGTATGCGCTGTTTCATTTACGTACCAGGTAAAAATAAATTCCGTTGCGGCACGGTGCGTTGCCGGCCGGGCTGGTCTAGTGCGCGCGAACCTTAAGTATATCACCATTCACATATAAGGTATGTTCCAACCGCAATCATAAACTGCCAGAAACGATCAGGGAATAGTCGACCATTGCAATCAGTGATAGGAATTACGCGAAAGTAAACTCGTTGTTTGCTATGACCAGTTATTCTCGGATCGTTTCTGGCAGTTTCTGATTGCGGAAAAATGCAAATATCTCAATTATAAGTTTAAAAAACCATCCGTTAACTTTTAGCCACCCTAATGTCATTTGGGGAAAAAATGATAAGGACAATTTCGGTGTAGAATTTAAAACTCTACAATTTTTGTCTGAAACTTTTTTTCTGTAACTCCAACGATTTTTGCGTAATTTCAAAAAAGCGCCTCATTTTTTTTTCAACCCCTTTCCGGGGTATTGAAACCAAGGTTCGTTCCAACTGGCGATAGAACCGTTCTAGGTATCGTTCGCGCAAGCGCTGTGTTTCTTTCGCGTTCCAACTGATTGTAGTATCGTTCTTGGGACGGCACAAAAACTACCTTATGGAAGGGATGATAAAGTTGGTGTGTCCATACCTAATTCGAGCTTGCGCACTATACAGTACTCGATACGATTCCAGAACGGTTCCCATAATTTTGTGGACAAGCTTTGTCAATTTTTCCCGAGATTTTTCCGTATGGGTTCGATCTCCTATGACTTCTTTAGTCGGGTTGACACATTTTAGATGCCTAACCATCATCGCTGTCTAACCGTCCATGTCACCGAGTATTATGATCATGAGCATAATTTAATATTAAATTTTTTTGGTGTTCTGTAGCTTTTTACTAAACCAAGTTCGTTTAAATTCTAAACAATAATACTAAAACTACCTTAGCTTCTTTAAAAGCTAATTTACTTTTTTATTATTAACCATTAAAAAACGTGTACTGTAAAATTCAATTAATCAATTCGATTAAAACAATCCTTGAAGGCATCAGTCATCAGATATGCCCACGGTCGATTTAAGAAAAAAATTTTTCGCCCGAAATTGTATAACGAAACCGTAACCTTGCCCTTTCCTATGAAAGGTCAACGATTCAGGAAATCGTTTAACAAAGATATAATATTATAAAACACATGCAACATGCTATTTTAACAAATTATTTAGTTATTATTAATTAGTTTGAAACTTTTACTTTATTTTTACTCAAGTCTAAACTAAAAGAAAGTTCATAAATTATGCATAGGTATTATGGCATTTTTTTTCTTATCTAAACACAAATGTGGTTACTCTAGCGAAAATAAAGATAGATCGCCGCTACCTGTCACGCAATTCCAAGAACGACATTGTTAATAGTTTTTTTTAACTGATTTAATTGAGGAAGATCGTTTTACGTTGTAAAAGCGATCAATTTTGTCGTTTCCTTCGGCAAACCAACAAAAATGTAGTTTTTCCGCGATTTTTTAGATTGACATATAAATCACAGTGACAAAATCACAGTATGTCTAATCTCAACACGTTTATAGCAGCAGGACACGCTTAATTCATTAAAATAACAATTCATTTTCTTCCATAAACTGTCAAACTTTGTTTTTCGTCTATTCTTCATCAATCACAGTGACAAAAAAACATATCATGAAATTAAAACAGTTTTATAGCATCGCCACGCTTTTAATTAATCAAAACAACAATCTATTAATTTCTTCTATAAACGGTGAAAAACGTCGATTTTCCAGTTCCCGGCTTAAATCACAGTGATAAAATCACATGTCATAAAATAACATCAGTTTTATAACAACATTACGCATTTAATTAAAAAAAAAACATTCATTTTCTTTCATAAACTATCAAGAACTTTATTTTTCGCACATTCTTCAGATTATAATATTAATCGCAGTGACCAAATCACAGGACATAACATCCCAGCTTATTTCTATGAATATGTCGCACTAAATTCATGCAAACAAGGATAATTTTAATCACCATTTTCTAAGTTGAAACAAATCACAGTGACAAAATCACATTACCTAAAACGAGAGCTATAAAATCACAGTACATTCCTATCAACAATTTATGGAAACAAGAATTAATTTTGTGATTTTCTCTGTAATTCTTCAAATTGAGACATCAATCACAGTGACAAAATCACATTACATAAAATCACAACAGGTTTCTAGCACGCATTTAATTCGTATAAGCAACAATTTACTTTATTAGTTTCTTAAATAAACGAAGAAGAACGTTATTTTACCTTGATTCTTCAGGTTAAAACATCAATCACAGTGACAAATTCACAGAATAGAAGATCAATGTAATATTTTCACAGAACATAAAAACACAGCACGTTCCAAGCAACTTCACGCACTAAAACCATGAAAACAAAGAAATTTTCACAACTATCTAAGTAGAGATATCAATCACAGTGACAAAATCACAGTACATAAAATCACAACAGCTTTCTAGCACGCATTCAATTTGTATAAACAACTTTACTTTATTAGTTTCTTAAATAAACAATGAAGAAAGTTATTTTACCTTGATTCTCCAGGTTAAAACATCAATCACAGTGACAAATTCACAGAATAGAAGATCAATGGAATATTTTCACAGGACATAAAAACACAGCACGGCTGCCTTTTTTCTTTCAGGTAAAATTTTACTTTTTGGAATGCAACCCGCCGGTCGCCATAATTTTTGCTACTCAGAAATTCAAAATTGGAAAGTATCAAAAATATTAGAATAGAATATAAAATTAAGAAGAAAATTTAAGCATGTGGTTTATACGATAGTTAACGACCTTTTATTTAATCCCTTTTTGGGGGTACCTAACTTAATATGTTTCTTTACAAAAATGAAATAATGTTATCTAACAACGTAATTTTTATTTGCAGATGTGCAGTAATGTCTAGTTCCTAAGCAAGTCGTTCCGCTAGAGCCCTCTACCAAAAAGAAAAAAGGGGGTTGTTAGAAAGAATCAACATAAAAAAGAAAAAAATAAGCTGTCTCGTTTCAAGGGTGCTGGTTATCGCAATAGTAAAGGAAATCTTGTAGCTCCTAAAGAAACCGGTCCAGATTGTTTGTGTCGAAAAAAATGCATGGAGGCATTTTCAGCTCTAGAAAAAGAGAATCTCATCCAGTTGCTTTACAACGGAAGGCCAAAAAATTAGCAGGACACCTTTTTAATGGGACTTATCGAGAGCAAAGAAGTGGCAAGACGAAGATCATCCAACAACGAATCTAGGCAACATTCGTCTTCTTTTGTATATTTTGCAATGAAGGGAAGTCTGCAGAAAGGCATTCTGTAGTCTTTTCGCTGTGTTAAACAGGGTCCTGTTCAGACTATCGTCACTTCTAGCTGCTCAGGTTGACATGATAGGCAAACTACTTCCTGCAGATGTTGATGCGAAAATAGATGAGCATATAGGATCTTTTCCTACAAAGACTTCCCACTATTCGGCCAAGAACATTACCTACTTGGGATCCGGCTTAACTGTTTAAAAAATGCACGAACTTTTTGTATCAAAATATCCAGAATTACAAAACAAAGTAAAGTCCGAAGGCAATCGTGGAAGAAGTTCTGTGAGGAGGTTTTAGATACCCCCACATGTTCTAGAACCCACAAGGAAGGCAAAGGAAGGTACTGTGAATAAAGTAGGGTTCCTGAAAAAGGACGACAATACCTACATTTGAGGAAAGTATATCAATGCTAATCAAGGCACACTTTCCGGCCGCAACAATTCTGAATGACCCTGCAGTGGTGGATAGTTCGCAAAGCAAGCCAAAAAGGCCAAATGCCTCGGACTGGAAACTTGCTACAGAGATAACAAGTCCAAACAGAATAAGGTGGGCCATAAACAAGTTTCAACCTTTTAAATCCCCAGGGGAGGATGGAATCTACCCTATCCTACTACAAAAGGGACAGGAAATATTAATTCCACATCTTTGTAGGATATTCAAGGCTTGTATAGCTATTAAACACATACCTACGGAGTGGCAAAAGGGCAGAGTCATTTATATACCCAATGTAGGGAGATTAAATGACATGACGCCCAAATCATACCGTCCAATCAGTCTAGTGTCCTTCCTGCTTAAAACGTTGGAGAGACTAATAGACAGATACATTAGAGATGAGGTTTTATCAACACACCCTCTCAACGAGCGACAATACGCGTATCAGCCAGGCAAGTCAACAGACTTAGCACTGGATGATCTCAACAGGCTACTAACAAAATCCCTAGAGGACAAAGAGATAGCCATGACAACTTTTGTAGACATTGAGGGTGCATTCAATAATGCATCTACACTGTCAATTACCAAAGCTCTAGAAAAAAAGGGGGTACCACTCCTCCTGTGTCGATGGATAAACGCCAGTTTGGAAAAAAGGGTAATCATATCATCCATTGGCGATACCACCGTCACAGCTAGAGCAGGTAGGGGTTGCCCTCAAGGAGGGGTGTTATCACCACTTCTGTGGGCTATCCTAGTAGACGAACTACTGAAGAGGCTGACATCCAAAGGCATGTATTGCTTAGGGTATGCCGCGATTATTGTAAAAGGCATATTCGCAGATACAGTCTCGGAGCAGACACAAACTGCCCTAAACATAATTAACAAATGGTGCCAAGAGGAGGAACTAACTGTAAACCCTCTTAAAACCACGATAGTGGTTTTCACCAAGAAGAAAGTACTGAGAGGACTGAAGTCACCAGTTCTTATTAGGGTGGAAATTCCAATTGCCCAAGAGGCAAAATACTTGGGAGTCATATTTGACCACAAGTTGACATGGAATCAACACCTACAGAAAATATTACAAAAAGGTACGATAGCCCTCAATATGTGCAGAAGAATGTGCGGAAAGAACTGGGGGTTACAACCAAAAATGATCATATGGCTATATACAAGAGTCATCAGACCCATGATAGCATATGGTTCGGTGGTATGGTGGCCAAAGACTCGGCAGGCTGGGGCTATCCAAAAGCTAAGTGGTATCCAAAGGCAAGCTTGCCTGGCTGCCACGGGAGCCATGAGGACAACCCCAACAGTCGCACTAGAAGTCTTGCTAAACCTGCCGCCACTCCATGTCTACATACAAGGTGAATCCAGGTCAATCACTAATAGACTGACAAGAGGGCAAGCACCGATTAGTAGGCTACACTGTAAGGTGTATAACGAGCTATACAATGAGTTTGATATCGACCCCATAATGGGGATGCCATCGGACGAGATGATTCCCAAGTATAGCTTCGGAAAAAACTTCAAAACAGTCATAACAGGCAGAGAGGCATGGAAGGAAGGACCTCCAATTAATGCAGAAATGGCCTGCTACACAGATGGCTCAAAAACCGAGGAAGGTGTAGGAGCAGGAGTATATATAGCCAAGCCAAAGATATATAATATGACGATATTCCAGGCAGAAGTTGCAGCAATACAGCACTGTGCAGGGGAGCTATTAAGGCAAGAGTTTGAGGATAAGACCATTGCCATATACTCCGACAGCCAGGCGGCTATAAAAGCAATCAGCTCCATGCAGATAAATTCCAAACTTGTTTGGGACTGCTTGGAGACGCTACAAGAGCTGGGCGGTCGTAATAGACTGTCCGTAGCTTGGATACCAGGCCACTCAGATCACAAGGGCAATGAAGAGGCAGACTCACTAGCCCGAGAAGGGGCACGTTGTTCTCCCATTGGCCCAGAACCTTTCTGTGGCATAGCGAAAGCGCTGCAAAAAACAAATAGCAGCACTTGGATAAAAAATCAGTCTCGAGAATGGTGGAACAAGGCGCCAAAAATGAGGCAGGCCAAAGAGTTCATCAAGGAACGCTGAGGTTTTCAACGATATGGGAGGAAAAACCACAACCCTCCCAATATATGGAGGACCTGAGGTATGCCATCCGTCTAGTAATAAGGACGGGTTTAGACAAGGAACTCTAGAATAACAGGAGGGCATACACAATAGATCTGCAAAGGTCGTAGTGGAGAAGCTCTCAGAATCACTTAAGCCCCATATTTATCTTATCTTATCTTAAAGTCCGAATACTATCTACAATACTTAAGAGAAAACTTTGGGTATCGCTTCGGAAGAACTCAAGTAGATGTATGCAGTACATGTGAGGATCTTAATGTAAAAATAGAATCCCCGACATCAAACGAAAACGCAAAAAAGGTGGCAGTAGCAGAACTGATGGTCCATAAAAGGAGGGCAAAGAAATTTTATGGTAAACTTCAGGAAATAACACAACTTTCCAAAGAACGAGAAGACGTAATTGGCATCGTCTTTGACTATATGCAAAATTTACCTGTTCCACACCTACCAGTTCAAGAGATGCCACTTTATCTACAGGTCGGAAGAAAAGGGTTATCTGACTGTATCAGAATTTATTGATAATGCTACTTTCCGACAAGTTAATGGCAAGGAAGAAGTACTTCTACCGACATCCATGGCTTACAATGGACTCGTCCCTATCAACAGTAAGAAACTCTCCAATCTTGAAAAGATTGTTCATTATATTCCTGTCGAACATAGAGACTTTTTTACTGAAATATTAGCATGGCCAACTACTCATGATAGAGAGCAGAGTGATGAGGAGAACGTTTAAAATATATCCTTTTTCTTTGTTCTGATATTTTTTTAAATAAAGTATTAATCCACATTTGTTTATTTGCTTCCTTATGTCTAGTTCCTACCTCTTAATTAGCTTTGCCAGCTAATTTTACTTGTTAAATCACTTCAAGAGACAACAAGAGAATGTTACGTTTAAAAAATTAGCACTTTATAAACACATTAGAAAATTGAGTGGAAAAAGGAAAACTTTGACCCTGAATAATTCATAAATACCAGTCAGATTATAAAAATTCTCAAGATTCCTAATTCCCTAACATTGTGATTTAAAATTTGTCTGTAGTGTATTGTATGTCGGTAATGCGGAGTTCCACAGGGACTAGTGGAAGCCCGGGTCCTGATGGAATACTCTACTTACGGAAACTACAGTATTCACTGGGATGAGCTTTATTGTATACTTAACTATTTACACTAGTTTTACATATGTGTTACTTAAGATGATCATGTTACTGGTATAACATAGTGTTAGTTCTGATATCGATGAACTACATTTTAATATAACTAAATGTATCTGAATGTATGTGAATAGATCGGAATGTCTCCGACTGTTTCTGAATGTTTATTATGAATTATTCTGAATTGTTCGCTTATCTACTTCATCAGCATATACATATATATATAGCGTACTGCCCTAGGTCAACTATCCAGTTACGTGATAGTTCTCTGGCCTTTCACTGTCACGTTCGTGACCTCGCGTGATATAACAAATAACTAAATAGATTGTTTTTATAAACATAAATACCTTAAATGAAGTAATTATTAATAGATAATTTCAATGAATTTAATTCTTTATGTAATGTCCAAAATACATCACAGTAGTAAGTTTTGTCATAATAATAACACTAGAAAAGTTACAAGGTTTTTTCCTTTTTTTCGAAAACAAGGAAAGTCGGAATTATTCCCTTTTTCCACTAACCGATTCATTTTCAGTCCAATGTTCAAAAATCGACAAAAAATTGTATTAGAAGCTCATTCTCAATAATTCGAGAACCGCTGGGCAGCTAAATCAATTATTTCTTATATGTCTATTAATAAATTTCAGTTCTGATGAATACAAATTATTGCGGCTCGATTTGTTTAAGGAAGCATATCGAGGAGATTAAATCAAATTTAATTTGATTAAATTGTACTCATTGAAATCGTTTAACGACATCCTACGTCCTACATTGTCCACAGGCTTCCTTGTCATATTTAAATAAAGTAAAAACATATTAGGTACCTCTGGTTGGAAATGGAGTTATATGAAAATGTATTTAATTGTATAACTTACTGGAGTTAAACATCGTGGAATAGTACACAAACTTATACTGATTCGTCTGAGATGTTTTTTGTAAATAATATAGATAAGATAAGTAATACCAAATTTCGACGAAGTGTAATTGTATATTTTTTTTTATTATCCTAATTTTCTAAGCTGATTTCACTGAAATGTTTTATGGAAGATTAACAGTTTTTTTTTTGGTTACTTAGATGTAAATTTGCTATTACAGGATCCAAAAACAGGGTGGATCGAATAGTGAAGAGACGGAGCAAGACGAGGGAAGTGAGGGTGATGGTGAAGGGGAGGAGAATTCGTATGGAGGAGTCTGTAAAATACCTAGGGGTGTGGTTGGAAAATTAATTATCCTTCAGGACGCACATGTTAAAGGCGGCACAGAAGGGGAAAGTAAGGGCAGCATGGCTGGGGAGATTGATGTGATGTGAAAAGGCCGGGAGAGTGGAAGAGCAGGGTAATGGGTAGGACGGTAGAGCAGAGAATGCTGTACGGTACGGAGAGGTGGGGTGAAAGAGCGGGGGTGAATGCGAAGGGTGGGCCACTCCTGAAGGGATACTCCTGAGGGTGGTGGAGGAGTACAGGACAGTGGGTAGACTGGCAGCAGCAGTTGCTGTCAAAGTCCTACCCTTTGGACGCGATGGCTAGAGCCAAGAACAAACGCTGAAGGGGTGCGTCCAGAGAGAAAGTACAGGAAATGGAGATAAGGTGGGAGGAGTATGAGGGCGCGCTAAAAGGCGCGATTGAAAGTAGGAGAGATTGGATGGACCGGAAATTTAGGGAGGTGAACTATTTCTTGACACAGGTGCTCACTGTGAGAAAAGTGGGAAAAGAGAAGAGGGACTGAAGTGTGCGAGTAGTGTGAAGTGGAGGATGATGTGGGGCATGTGTTTAGATGCTGGAAGAACTAGGAAGTGTTGAAGAAGTTGGAGAGGAAACTAGGGGAGGCGGTATATTGGAAGAACATGGTTGAGATAATGTTGAGGGGGCAGAAGGAATTAATGGAGGTAAGTGGCGTAGTGGAGAGCATGATTAGGGGGAGAAAAGACCTCAATATGGCATGAGAGGTAGGGAGAAGACGACGGTGTGAGCGGAGAGTGTGCGAGGTATCGCCGCCCGTCTCGAAGTATGCTAGGGTAGTGATTCCGAGGCGGGGGTAAAGGCGAGTTTGAGGTAGGCTTGGTTGGTAGGCATCCCCTCGGGGATGAGTCCAACACTGTTTGGGTGCTGGATAGGACCCATTCGAACATGAGTATCCCATCTCGCCTGTTTTTTTCTAGCTCTATATACAAAATATAAAAGACAACCCTCGTATAAATGAAGTTTGTCATCAGTTGAATTCATTATCCTTGTTTACAAAATAGCGCACGCCAGAAAAAACGACCATTTTATGTTATGAGTCTTGTAATTGAAAATTTACATTTTATTACCCCGTTTTTAAGTATACAGACTATACGCAGATTGATTTTCAATGTTTCTAGTTTTTAATGAATATTATAATAAAAACAGAAACTCACAATGATGGGAATCAATTTTTATGAACGTCATGGTACAAACACCAAGATATTATTTGTTATGTTTTCGACCTCGATTATTTTTGTCGTCACATAGATTTCATTAAAGGTTAACCTTATTTGACGTTGATGCCAAATCTGGCAAAAACGGCTTCTATAAAACGGCATCTCACGTTGATCATAAACATTCGAAGGTCGCACGATTTTTCCTTCCATCATTGACAAATGAATCTTCGTAAGAATGTAGAGAAATTCTGAAAACGTATTATCTTTATTTTAACAATTAATTTTATCTCAAATATCGTTATAATAAAAAAACAACTAAATTAAAACGAAATTTATTTAACGATTTCTTTGAAAATGCAAAACAAAAACAACAATTACAATGTTTAATTATCCTTTTATTTGAGTTATAACTATGAATTCGTTTTGGTTTTAGAAATTTCCTTCTTCGTTAGTTATCTCTGCTCTTATTTTCTCCGAGAAGATTAGTATTTTAAGAGTGCTATGTTAAAATATCTGCTCAATATTTACAGTTTTGTGGATTTTGCACGACCTTTTGCACGTTTTTTTCGAAAATTTCATCACAACGCATTCAGGTAAAATTCTAATTTTATCAAAAAACTGATTACACTAGTTGCTTTTTCATTCCAAAAAATCCTTTTTTACAAATTTATTAGAGGAGGTGGTAATGTGGCCCCCTACTTTGTTTTGAGGCCTCAGAATTACCCAAACTTGTTAGAACCACCCAGTACAGTTAAACAGGGATTTGCATTTATAATGTGCTATCAAAATTACTGAAACGAAGTAATATATTTTTATCATATTAATAGCACCCTAAAACCGCAATAAACCATAGGCGGACTGGCGGACATTGTAATTTAGGCAGGATTTAATGGTTTATTTTGCAAGTGTATATAATAGATACTTATCTGATTTCTTGGGAAATAGTTAGCGCCTGTTCCAATATGACGGGAGTTGGAGAAGCGACCGTTTATAGATTTTTGAAAGAACGAAAAAGCGGAAATGTTAGTTCTCCCAAGAAGACTGGGGGGAGTAAGCCATTGGAAATTGAAGAATTCCATAAAAATGTTATTCGGAGACAAGTCCACTTCTTTTATTTTAATAATGGAATTCCAACATTAGACAAAATTATTTCCTTAAGTAGGCAAAATAATGACTTGCCATCAATAAGCAGAAGCAAATTATGGAAACTATTACGAGAGATTGGATTTCGCTGGGAGAAGCATAGTCGGAAGTCAGTGTTAATTGATAGAGAAGACATTGACATTGTGACATTGACACAACAAACACACAACACACACACAACACACACACACACACACACACACACAACACACACACAACACACACACAACACACACACAACACACACACAACACACACACAACACACACACAACACACACACAACACACACACACAACACACACACAACACACACACACAACACACACACACAACACACACACACAACACACACACAACACACACACAACACACACACAACACACACACAACACACACACAACACACACACAACACACACACAACACACACACAACACACACACAACACACACACAACACACACACAACACACACACACAACACACACACAACACACACACATACACACCGGGAAATCATTGTGCGGCCACTTGACACTGACGTGAATTATGGGGACAATGGAATTTCGACATGTACCCTGTGTGGAATTTTCCAATCTATATATAGCTATTTGAATTATTTATAAACACTCCTTCTTTCACCACCTTTGATGCTAACAGACTTAGGGGGTCAGTCCTCTTAAAGATAGATATGGTTACATACGTATGGTATAACGCCTTATGCGGCCATACACACTTCCTTACACACTTTTATGTCAAGGTCACGCTTTTTTTAGCGAATTAAGATATTACCAACATAATGGGGTCATACACATACATTGTTGTCACATCATTTGAATTTCGCAACTACCTTTCCTGAGAATAATAATACTTGAAGGTTTATGAATTATTAGACTTTATATGGATTAACAATTTTGAAAACTAACTTGGAAGATACTAGTAGACCCGACAGACGTTGTCCTGTCCTAACATTGTCTTGTCAAGCGATCGTTTTGTGCCCGCTGAGTGGAGTGTCAGAGTAACTTGTTCATTTCAAACTTAACGATACCTATACAGAAACTGTCTGGTCCAGCCGTTCTCGAGTTAAAAGTGTTCCAGCAAACTCGACTAAATAAGATATTATACACGCGGTCGTTCTCTGCCCGTTGAGTGGAGTGTCAGAGTAGCTTTTGTTTATTTCATACTTCTATAAATGTCATCCTTACAATTAGCTGATCTCCAAGTAACGATATAGTCCAAGAGCTAGTAACACGTGTTTCATGAAGTGTTTGATGCACCTTGAAATTTTGTGCCATAGTATCGACTGGATAGATGAGCAGGTAAGTAAGTGAATTTACTGTTTGGACCCTTACTTTGTGGAATCTATTCATATTACTTTTTCAAATGAAACTAAGTTTTTCTAATTAATTCCACTATTTAATGAAGAAATTATGAAAATTAAGATATTGATAAATATTTCGATATTGACATATTATATATACAGAGTGTTTCCAAATTCATGCGACAAAATTCAGGATGTGATTGCTCGTATAAAATTAAGATGGGTCTTTCCTATAACAAAATTTCCTCAGCCCACCCCTTTCCGAGATATCACCTTTAAAAGGTGGTGACTAAAATTGAGTTTTTATTTTCCTTCCAAAATTTCAGTAAAGCTAGGAACTAGAAATTCTGTAATTTTCGTGCACTCGCAATGGACTAGCCACGGGTATTTTTTCAATATTCCTGTTACATTATACGGGGGTGAAATTAGCAACCCTTACTTTATTTCATATCAAAACTTTTTTTCGAAATGAAGTTTTATGAAATAAAATTTAACTTAAAATCCTTGTTTTATTTAAAAAAAATTTTTATTCTTAATTTTTTTTCCAAAACCAATAGCTGCAGAGAAAAAAAATAAACACCATAATTTATAATTTTTTTAATATTGAAAATATTGAAAAAATACCCGTGGTTAGTCCTTTGCAAGTGCACGAAAATTACAGAGTTTCAAGTTTCTAGGTTTACTGAAATTTTAGGAAAAAAATAAAAACTCAATTTTAGTCACCACCTTTTAAGGGTGATATCTCGGAAAAGGGTGGGGTGAGGAAATTTTGTTATAGGAAAGACCCATCTCAATTTCATACGAGCAATCACCTCCTGAATTTTGTCGCATGAATTTAGAAACACCCTGTATATATTATATTATACATATTCTGACGATGATATGTCAATATCGAAATAATTATCAATATCTTAGAGTTTTCATAATTTTTTCATTAAATAGTGGAATTAATTAGAAACACTCATTTTCATTTAAAAAAGTAAGGTGAGCAAGTGTTTGCTTACCCTACCTGGGGACACCAGGTCTGCGCATAGGAGAAAGAAATTAAAAAATTTTGCCCAAAGAAAGTGTTTGTTTCGGAGGCCAGCAAACAGAAATCTAAATTTAAAATCACATAAAATACAAAAATTAATAGGGCAGACACTTTTGAGGGGATTAACATTTAATAAAAACACCCTCAAGCTGTTTTTTTTTAAATACAAAATAAAGTGTTTGATTCACGTTGACATTTTAACAGCGTCTTAATTTCATATAATAAAAAATAATTACAAAAAGGCAGACACTTTTTTTGGGGTTTAATGATCGGAAAACTTGAAAATAAATATTAAATAGAAAGAGATAGGCAGCGTGTAGTCGTGGATGTGAGCGAGAGCACCGATTACCGGCCTAGCTACGGTCTTTCCCTGCACTCTCATTGGCTTTTGTTCACATGTTCTTGTACAGCTGTACTGACTACACATTTTTAAATTAAATTCTGGAGTAACATAAAAAATATGTTTATTTTTATTAATAACTCATTTTTAAATTTTTAATCTCTCAAGATAATTGAATACTACAATAATAATAATGAAATATATAGCATTTATAGTTTATCACATTTAAGAACAAAATAATCAGTGCTTGGGGTTATTATGAAAAATCCTATGATTAGTGTTGATGAGAAATTTTATTCATTTATTATAGTTATAAAAAATATAGGAAATACGCGTAGACTTAATTAAAAATTAAAATATATTTTTAATTTTCGCCTTCTTGTTTTCTAAAAATGGTAGTCAGTAATTTGTCAGTATCAACTGACCAGAGATCACCTACCTAAGTACAGATGGACAAGAACACGTGACCAACAGCCAATGAGAGCGTAGAGAAAGACCGTTGCTAGGCCGGTAATCGGTGCTCTCACTCACATCCACGACTACGCGCTGCCTATCTCTTTCTATTGAAATTATATTTCCGATAATTAAACACCAAAAAAGTGTCTGCCTTTTTCTAATTATTTTTTATTATATGAAATTAAGACGCTGTTAAAATGTCAACGTGAATCGAACACTTTATTTTGTATTAAAAAAAAAAATTGAGGGTGTTTTTTTTAAATGTTAACCCCCTCAAAAGTGTCTGCCTTATTAATTTTTGTATTTTATGTGATTTTAAATTTAGATATCTGTTTGCTGGCCTCTGAAACAAACACTTTTTTTGGGCAAAATTTTTTTACACCTTTCATGCGCAGTACCTGGTGTTCCCAGGTAGGGCAAGCCAACATTTCCTTACCTGCTCATTTATCCAGTCGATACTATGGCACAAAATTTCAAGGTGCATCAAACACGTGTTACTAGCTCTCCGACTAATACCTACACAAAAATTTTAGTTTACCGCCATTTTTTGTCAAAAGTAGAATTTTTTAAAATATTTTTCACCCGCTGAGTGGAGTGTCAGAGTAGCTTTTGTTTATTTCAAACTTAACGATACCTACACAGAAACTTTGAATTTTAATTTACCGCCATTTTTTGTTCAAAGTAGAACTTTTTTAAATAATTTTTTTTTATAAATGCCATCCTTACAATTAGCTAATCTCCAAGTAATGATACAAAAATTATATTATTATGTTATATTTTAATTCCCGCCATTTTTTGTCCAAAGTAAAATTTTTGTAAGTAATGTTTTTTCCCACGGGAACGGGATAAAAAGTATCCTATGTCCGTCTCCTGGTTCTAAGCTACTTCCCCACCAATTTTCAGCCAAATCGGTTCAGCCGTTCTTGAGTAATAAAAAGTGTAACTAACACGACTTTCTTTTATATATGTATAGATGATATGGCAGTTCACGTTTTTTATTTATTTTTATAACCAAATTAGTAAGTTAAAGTTTTTCCAACAAATAATATGTTGCATTCATTAAGTACGAGGTATAGAGAGGATAATATGCCGTCCCTCGGAAGGGACATAAAGCCGGTGGATGTTGGGTTTGTTAAAGTTACCTATTTCTAATGATTGCGACAGCGAGGTTGTTACTACTATATAAATATGATTCGAATCCCTTCAAAGACGAAATTTTTAAATTTTTGCTAATTTTTGTTTGATCCCTATTTTTCACTAAAATAATTACCAATTTCGATTTGAATTTGCCTAGGTGCAGTACCCAAGTAAGATTATTCAAATACTGCAACGACTAGGGATGATTTATTATTTAAAAGAATAAATCAATTCCATACAGAATTATTAGAAACCTAACACGTTTCAATTTTATTATATTCAGTTAATTATTGTATATTAAACATGCGTTTCCCCTGTATTAAACTGAAAGTGTACATTTTTCTGATTTTTATAACTTGCTTTTGAGGCACCGCATTAGCTGTATTTTATTAGTTTTCGGTTGTAAACAGGATCGCGGTCGGTCGGGAACAAAAAACTATGAACAATACCCACATTGTGGGGTCTTCGTAAACACACCGAAGCAGGTGTCTTTTTTAATCGACCTTCGACCAGAAACAACTAATCATAGACAGCCAAGTACATGGGCCTAAATACTTTATCTACAACTGTTTCACAGACCAAGTTTGCATGGTCAGGATGGAAAAAAATTTTATCCACATATGATGACGTTGCAAACTTGGTTTCTGAAGCAACTGTAGATAAATATTGAGTATCTTTCAATTTATTATGAAATTTTTTTAACCCTGCGTTTCATTATTCATATTAGAGGCTTGTTGCCTGTTCATAATGGAGGTTAATATGATAGAGATTTTAATTACGAAATACATTTTGTAGTCAATGGCAACTCATAACTTTTTAGAGAAGTGTGTATCCTGTACAAATGATTTACCTTTGAAAGTTATGTCGTAAAAAATTGCATTATTTTAAAAATAAGTATATTTAGAACTAGAAATTAATGATGCCACTAAAAAATTTGATAGGCTGTTGCTAAAATGCTATTCTTTGACTTTTTCCATTTTTGTTCTGTTTCCCTCTTCTTCTTCTGATTTTTCATTAAGTGCTTTCTTGTAGTTTTGGTTCGAGTGTTCCTCTTTTTAGTTTTTCAGTATTTCATTGTTTCTTCTGTTCTGTCCCTTTATTTATTTATCTTCATTTTCATTTGATTACTTCCAAAAATTTGTCAGAGTCTACATTTGCTCCCCTAAATGATCCAGTATCTTCTACCATGCATAACCATTTTATTGTTTAATGCATGGCCTATTTGGTTGCCTTACTTTGAGCCTGGTTTCACCCAAGTTATTATATGTTCTCTTTTGTATCTGAATTTGGTGCTTATAATATACGAGTCTGTTACTGTTCCACAGTTACTGAGTTCCGATTCATTCTCGTTTGTCAGGGATTGTATTTTCTTGTCGGCTACCATGTCATTGTATTCCTCTTTTCCGATTGGTGCATTACACCTATAACTAACTTTGTATCAATTCTTGGGATGTTTTCTTATACATCTTCTTTATCTTCTTCCTTTGCGTCAACCGTAGGTGCGTAGATAGTTACTATTGTAAGGCTTTCTTGTTTATTTTTTGTAATTATTGACAGTCTGCTGTTTGCAGCTTGAAGGAGCAATATTTTTATCTCCAATTCTTTTATTCAATTTTTCCATACTTTTTTCTCCTGAATAAGAGAGTGTATGTTCTTCCTTCTCCACCTTCCCCTCTTCTTTCCACCTTATTGCTTGTAGGGCTATCATATATATATATATATATATATATATATATATATATATATATATATATATATATATATATATATATATATATATAGTAAAAGATAGTATCGGCTGAATAGTTAAATACTCAATATTTTTAAATATCGGGGATTGCATTTATAACTACTGGCTGCAATCCCCGATATTTAAAAATATTTAGTATATATATATATATCCCGAGAAGTAGTTGTTGCTTCTTAGTAAAGGGTTTGTCCTTCGAAAAATATTTTTCAAATTTTGTGAAGCGATATAATATATATTATTGAACTATTAACTTTGACGTTTATATGTTTTCATTTCAATTGCTATTTCTTTCATTTTCCCGGGCTTTAACATTGTCCTTATATTCCATGTACCTATTCTTATCTTATCACTATTTCTGCATTTCCTGTTTTCTTTTGTTATTTTAATGTTTGTTCTGCAGCTATTGTCGTTTAAGTTTGTACCTATAATATTATTGATACTGACTGCTCTATTTCTATTGATATTATTATATTTTTCCTCCCCATTATGGTTACTGACGTTATTGCTAGTTATAATTTAATTTAATATAATAATATATATAAATATACTTGGTTTGCTGATTTTTTTGAACGTCTTGAAAATTTAGGCATACATCTCTGGTGATGTCTACAACCTTCGTTAACGATATTTTTTCAGCTCTAAGGATAAATGTATATCGAAAATATGCGACGTAATCACTAGATGGTCATTACAAAAGAGATAAAACCGACAAGTAAAAAAGATAGTTTTGGAAGGTTGCATTACCACAACTTACATCTGGACTGTTAGGAACAATTTATATTGGTGAAGACCATTATAATTATGATTACATAACATTCATTTTTTCAATTTCAATTTTAAATTTTATACTCAGAATATTCCTATTGCTATTGTGTTCAACAGACCCATTTAAGGTTGATTATGTATGGGCCATAGATTCCTAATAAACAAAAGTGTCTGGGCCGACACGTACATTATTCAAATACGCAAGGACTTCCTATTCAACATTCAATAGTTACAAGCAACTACTGAAGTGGCAACACCGCGCTGTACCATAAAGTAAAATAACGTATTCACAACTTCTAAATATTTCGACTTGTCCCATAAGGTAGGTTATAATCCGTGTAAAAAAGTTCGCCGAATGAAGAGGTTGAAGAGGGCAGCACTTGCTGATCAACTACTTTGACCACACAATGTTCGCTCCAATCTCATCGATTAACACACATTTTCGCACAACCTATAACAGCATTTTTGGGGTCAATGTAATAAAGTAGGTACCATTCGAATCAGCATAACGTGTAGAATGCATTAAAGTGGTTTTTAAATTGTGGGGTCCCAAAAATGGCCACACAATTCAGGATGGCCACACTACTACAGTGTGAATCATGTACATGGCCACATAGTGATTTCCCGACAAACGCACACATACACACGTGGGTGTTCCAAGATGAACCAAAACTGACGTTCTCGAATTGTTTCCAAAAGAGGTGACGACATTTGTATCAAAAGCGGGTCAAGTAGTAACTGCAAGATCAAAGAATTGTTAATGCTGATTGGTACATATCGATTAGTTTGCCGAGTTTCGATAAACCAACCCCCAACGACGAATGATCCTCCACCAAAACAATGCAAGTTCCCACACTTTCGAAAAACAATCGAGTGTTTAAAGCAAGAAAAGATCGAATTGTTGGATCATCCTCCATACAGTCACCTAAGTCATAATGACTTTTTCAAAGAACTGTTACTGCCGAGGTTAATGCTGATTGGTACATATCGATTTGTATTTGCCTTAAGTAATTGCAGAGTGTCCAAAAACCAACCCTGAACGACGAATGATCCTCCAAAAAAACAAAAATTAAGAATGAGCTGCGTGGTCAATGGTTCCAGTCTCCAGAAGATGCAGTCAACTCTATTTTGAATCTACCAACAAGTGAGTGGAATAACAGCTTCCAGAAGTGATTCCAAAGGATGCAGGAATGCATTTGTCTTCGTGGCGAATACTTAAATTTGAGAAAAAAATAAAAACTCTATTTTACTCAGCAACTTTTAGAGGTGATATCTCGGAAGAGGGTAGGCTTGGGAAATTTTGTTATAGGAAAGATCCATCATAATATGAACCTATAGAAACACCCGGTATTTCGAGTAAGTTCGTTTATTTAATAGGCGATAAATATTTTTTTGATAATTTGCACATTTGCAATTTCAGTTGAGAATATTTTCTAGTTTCATAATTTTTTCAGTAGTCGGGTTTTAGTTTTTACTCAAATTGTTTTTGATTTTAGAAATTGCTATTTTCGAGGGTTTCCACTTTGTCGATTTATAAAATCAAGTCCCCTTCGGCTATACCATTGCTGATTTTATTTCAATTTTACCAAAAAACCGAGTACCTACTCAAATCAATTTCTAAATCCGAAAAGATCCATTTTCACAAATTTTATGTTTTTCTAGTTTTGGTTGTTGTAAATTTTTATCCAGGAAGCAAAAAAGCATTTATCCTGAATAGTATATTATGCAACAAGTGGGGAAAGTTCAACTTTCCCCACATGTTGCACACTATACTTTTTCTACAACTGCACGAATTTAAAGAATACAAGTAAAGTAACTTAATATTTATTTTTATGGTTAGTAAAACAAAAACAAAAGGTGAGCGGTCGTCGGACCATTTTTCGTAAATTTTTGACCATTTTTCAAAAATGTTGATAATTTTTGACAATTATTGACCATTTTTTCCAAATTTTTGACAATTTTTGACTATTTTTTTAAATTTTAACAATTATTGACCATTTTTGACCATTATAGACCAGTTTTGACAATTATTGATCATTTTTGACAATTTTTCAAAAATTTTGACCATTTTTCTAAATTTTAACAATTATTGACCATTTTTGACCATTTTTGACAGGTTCTGACAATTATTGACCACTTTTGACAATTTTTGAACATTTTTCAAAAATGTTGGCAATTTTTTCGAAATTTTGACAATTTTTGACCATTTTTCAAAATTTCAACTAATTATTGACCATTTTTGACAGTTTCTGATAATGATTGACCATTTTTGACAATTTTTCAAAAAATTTGACTATTTTTCAAATTTTAACAATTATTGACCAATTTTGACAGTTTTGACAATTATTGATCATTTTTGACAATAATTCAAAAATTTTGATTATTTTAGACCATTTTTCCAAATCTTTACAATTATTTTTGACAATTTTTGAGCATTTTTGACAGGTTCTGACAATTATTGACCATTTTTGACAATTTTTCAAAAATTTTAACAATTTTTAACAATCATTGAACATTTTGACAGTTTTTCATAATTATTGACCATTTTTTCAAAGTTTTGACAATTTCTGACCATTTTTGACAATTTTTCGAAGAGTTTGACAATTGACCATTTTTTCAAATTTTAACAACTATTGACCATTTTTGACAATTAAAGATCAATTTTGACAATTTTTCCAAATCTTTGACAATTTTTAACGATTATTGACAGTTTTTGACAATTATTGACCATATTTCAAAATTTTAGACAATTTTTTAAAATTTTTAACATATTCTCTAATATAATCTGACAGTTTTGTGACAACTAAGTAGGTATTTAAAGATGACAGTAGCCTACTAAGTTTTTGTCGATTTTATTTGATTCTCCATATAAATATATGTGGCGTGGGCAAAGTGCCGTGAGAAATAATATTTCTCACAGTATGAGCAATATTTGGTTTTGAAATCAAGTAAGGTATGAGAAATATGACACTTTTCATAGCAGTTGTAAAAAAAAATCGTTTTCTCCTACAACCACTATGCAAAACACGCTTTTCTACACTAATTTTCATACGGAAAGCAGGCCTTTTTTTTAAATTTCTTTGATAACCGTTGGAAAAGTAATGCGAAAAGTACACGCTATGGCACTTTTCCGCACCAAAATGTCAAACACAGCTACCTATGACCAGTCAACTTTTTTTGACAATTCAACATATTATTACAATTATTAATGAAAATTTATTATCCAAAAAAGATACACCAGGCATAACAATTCAAAATTGTTCAAATTTCACTATTAACTATACATTTAACTGATTTTTATATATTTAATTTTCATTTTGTAAGTTCTTTCTGTTCAAAATTTAAATAAAATACCTATACCTAATATAAAATACTGTTTTTCTTTCATTAATAAATGTGGTTGTAGAAACAATATTGTGTACAACTTGTACGCAAAGCACTTTTCCCACTCGCTAGATTTGTGGCACTCGCCTTTGCGCTCGAGGGAAAAGTGACGCTTTCCGCACTTGTTATACAAACTACTATTCCAAAAGACATGCTTTGAGAAGGCTAGTATACTTTTTTACGGAAATGAAAAAAAATTACCATGTTTTCAGTCGGTTTTGTACCACCTTCACGAAATTCCACAGTAATGTTACGAAGTCACCAATTCAAAGCCGGCCCTGTCACTCAACTAGAAATTTTGGCGAATGCGCTTTTTTTTCGAGAACATTCTAGGACGATCGTTTTGTTTACGCATATGACGAGCGTGGAAAATTCAAGAATTTTCCCGAATTGGTATAAGCGAGATTTGAGTGAGTTTACAGTTAGTAAAAAGATAGTTAACGGACAGTTTACAGAAGTGAATGAAAGAGTGAATCATTCAAGCTAAATAGTGTAATATTGAAGTGGTAAAAATAAATTAGAACTATTATACCGAGTGTAAATAAATGAATAGTAATTAGCCATAGTAGTGTGTATAATTTTATCCTATCCTTAAAAACTATTTAAATAAATAACAAAAACATTGCAGTAACAAATTGAATTTAGCAGGTTTTTTATGGTAATTCATCGCCAAACGTCAAATTAATTTCATCGATGCACTATTTACGTTCTAATATTTTATTATATTTATTTGTTCAATGCCCATCTACTGGAACTTTCAAATAACAATATATATATATTACAGTTGATAAAATGATTGCACAAAATTACATTTCATAATAACATCAATTGTATTCAGTTTAATGGATTTTCAAATAAAAATTTACTTTTACTCAATTTATATATACAGATTATTCGTCCTGTTTTATTACGCAAACTCAGCGGACTAATAATATTTTTTATGGTTCGACGATATACATAGACGTAAAGAAAAAATAAATAGAAATTTATAAAGTTTAGATTTTTTAATGATTTTAATTAATTTAGAATGATATGGATGTCAAAGATAATAGTTTAATACTATTATAACGCCTTACAAAGTTTTTGAAAAATAATTTACAAAGAACAGAGACCGTCCACTAAGAAGCAACAACTACTTCTCGGGTTATATGCCCCGACAGACATTTAATTACACTTCTAAGTTGAACGGGGTTGGTATATCTGCAAGATATAACCAACCATTCTGGTTTGAAATTAGAAGGGACAACGCGTATTGGTCTTTGCTTTGCTCATCACTACTGGTCATACCTATTTTAAATGCTTTTCACTTTTTTTCTTACCTTTTAAACGTAAAATACTGCAAAAATCTTAAATATAATTATTAATTGCGATTATTATTATACGATAGTTGGCATCATGTAAGGAGAGGCTCGTCTTAAATATGTTGGGGACAACCAAAGTGTAAACAAAGCTTGTCACGAACGTTAACGTAAACGTGTAAATTGACAGTTGCTCATGCGCAGTGAGATTACCGATTCCCATATTTTGTTATTAAGTGAGTATATCTATGATTTGGATCTTGTTCTGTGATTGAGGATCAAGATCATGACATCACTTAAACTCTCTAATAGCTTCGTTCCAACCGGCGTTAGAACCGTTTTTGGTTTCGTACGCGCAAGTGCTGTATTTCTTTCACGTTCCAACTGATTAAAGTATCGTTCTTGTTCTTGGGACTGCTTGGGACGGTATACAAACTGTACCTTCTGGAAGGGGTGATAAAGTTGATGTGTCCAACCCAAATTCGAGTTTGCGCACTATACAGTACTCGAAACGATTCTAGAACGGTTCATAAATTCCAGTTGGAACAAACCTACCAGTTATTCACTGTAGAAAGCGACCGGTAGAATTCTATAGTGTACAGAGTCCTAGTACAGTGCTCCATTTTGACAGTTGATCTTCAGTTTGTCTTGCGACTTTTACAATGGACAAAAATATATATTAAACAAAGAATTTGTATTAAAGAACAAGTTTATTATTATACGTATTGTATTTAACACACATGTTGGTTATTCAAAGAAAATAAATCATATTTTCCCAAGTACAAATAATAACAATGATTATAATCGAAGTTGTTTACCTAGCGATAGTTTAAATAGGAAATAGACTGAATCATTACCTTAGTTGCTTTTTTTGAGTAACACAAGGTATTTCACTTATTTCTATCCTAACAAGATTGATGAAGCGTGATTTTTATGAAATCATGCTTCTTGAAAGTTATCGGATTGTTTAAAATGGTGACGAGTTATTTTTAACCTTCGTCTTATCAAAATATTTGATTAACGACAAAATAATGTTTTTTTTAATTATTATTTAACGAGTGGTTTGTACAGGGAGTCCCAGTAGTTCGTCCCTAAAACTTGGAAGATGATACGGCGAAAAATAATGACATTACTCTTAATAAAATTAGTGTCTTTCTCTGTTCGTTATTGAACTATAGGCATCTAAACTTTGCTATTAAAAATTGTTTTTGATGTGTAACATCTTTCCGCTCGGTTTTCTGTAATTTGTGGAAGTGATTTCGTGAAATGGGACGGAAGTGTGTAACAGGAAGCCAGTGAAGCGCGCGCTATTTAATTTGACCAATGAGCGCGAGCAGTGGTAAATTTCGCCGTCAGATAGTAGCAACGAATTTACCGAGAGGTCGGTATTGTCAGCCAACAGTGTATGCATCAGCTGTGTACAGCAAGCGCCAAACGTGATGGCGAGCCCGCCCCCATGCGCACAAACTCATTTTCACTGTTACCTCCCTGTACAGCTCTTGCAAGACATATAAATGCTCTGTACATAGGCGAATCATTAGTTGTCCTCCAATTCTGTGTTGTTTCTGAATAAAATGTCATCGCCTAACAAAAAACCAGTTATCAAGAGTCAGACTCGTGAAATAATTTTTAATGTGTTCAATTATTTTCAAAGTTTCAAATGTGAGTCGGATACGTTATCAAATGTGGTAAATAAAAGATCTCTCGCTACAGGTAACATTAACTATTTCAACACAAATCTTTATTTTGTATTAGGTATTTCGATAAGAACCATTGAAAGAGTGGTTAAAGAAGGGGAGCAATTAATTTCTGCAAATAACGTGCAAGTAAAATTTTCCACCCCAAGAAAGACGCGGCCTAGAAGAGCACCAATAACTGATATTCCCGAGTATGAGTATTCCAATATTAGACGGATTATTTACGACTTTCATAAGACGAAAGGGTGCCGTATTACGGTAACAAAATTAATGACGTTTTGGGAATTGGGCCTTCTGGAACATCTCTTCGTAGAATTTTAAAGAAAATAGGTTTCAAATGGAGAAGGACTGAAAATAATCGAAAAATTTTATACTCGATTTCCTATTGCATAGGAGCACAGGAAAGGGTCGACACCCATAAAACACACCCACACACCCATAAACGGTTTCATTTGTCGGGTTTATTTAATAGTGCAAAATTTGCTAAATTTTGAAAGTAATAAAAGAAATTGAAGATGTACCAGAAATGGGAAGGAAAAAGTTGTGGAAAATTTTGCACGAACTAAATTTTTCTTGGCAATAGCAAAATAGAAAATCTATTTTAATAGATACGGAAGAAATAATCTGTTGGAGAAGGAAATATTTAAGGCAAATTAAAGAGTACCGAAGGGAAGCGAGAAACATTTTTTATTTAGACGAAACCTGGGTTAACGAAGGACACACCGTGAGCAAATATTGGCAGGACCAAAATGTCGAATGTTCTCGCCAGGCTTTTCTAGAAAACTTATCGACTGGCTTGAAAGTTCCTTCCGGTAAGGGTCGCAGATTAATAATTACTCATATTGGTACTATAAAGGATTTTTAGATGGTGGTTTATTTGAATTCGAATCTAAGTCAACTAAAGATTACCATGAGGAAATGAACGCTGATGTTTTTGAAGATTATATATAGTGTTTTGAAGATTATATATAGTGCTTTTTACAACATTCAAGTGACAAATATTGAAATCTTTTAAATAAGCAATAAAACGCAAAAGGAACGCGAATGAGGGTTTATTTTAGTTGTAGGATTTTATTAGCCTTAATTTAGTATAGTTTTTGCATATCTTGGAGTCATATTAAGAAATTTGGGAAAATTTTGACCATAAAAGTAAGGTTAGAGAACCCAAATTTATCGGTTTAGTGTCATAAAAGTCGTCGTTCAGGGAGGATGTATTTGTCTTCTCTCTGACATTCAATTGTTTCAAATTTTATTAACCTAAAAAAATATTAATTTTATAATCAAGTAGGAACATAACCTAACTTTGACAGTTAAGAAAAATAGCCAAGAAGTGACAGCTTGATGTTTACAAAAATGTTATAAATCAAAATTGACATTTTGAATCATAAAGGAAAGAGTAATACTCACCGATTTTACAAGATATTGAAGAAAATGAAACCACATTTCCAATTTGAAATAATTTGTTAGATATTCCAAAAATCGTAATATTATTTCCATACTGATCATTGCTGAAAGAAATCAAAATTAAACCCTTAATGTTTAACAAAGTGAAAATAGAATCGCATTGATTGTTCGATGCGACCCAAAGGTTAGTGATTAACTAATATTAATAACCATACTTAACTTGTTTGACTAATGATACAACTCAGCAGCAATACTTACATTTCTTTGATAAACTTCAAGGATTTTTCCAAACTTCTTTGACGACATCTCAGTCGTGGTATAATGTTTTATAATAATGATTCTTACTATTTGCTTTTCAATCAAAAATAATTTCATTAAACGTATCTCGTGGCGTGAACTGTAGACCATTTTGTGAGAACTGAACGAGGAAGTTTGTCATCAGTCAACGACACAATCAGTGAACAGTGATGATATAATATACAGGGTGTTCCATTTAAAAAAGCATTCATTGCAGTCACTACGCTTTTCAGGACCACCCTGAAAGTTTTGTCGCAACGTGAAAATATGCTCCTATGCGTTAAAATCTTCTTATTATCGTTTTCCGTTTGTGAGATATTCAGATGTTTCGATACTTTAAACTAACCCTGTATATAACGACTAACGTCTGTGTAAAGAAGACAAATAGTATTCGGCAAAAAGTACTTCGTATTTCTACGATAATAATTATAACAAAAAGTAAATACTACCCATACAAATACGTTTTATAATAAAACAAACAAAATCCCGGCTCCGTAAATCCTCCAGATGAAAATAAGACAACAATGAGCTATTCTACGTGACAAAACAATCATGTGGGGTCATCTTTCTTTTCTTGGAACTCCTTAAATTATAAATAATACCATTAATACGAAGAGTTAACGGCCTTTCCAACGTTAGTTTGCGAGTCACACACAAACACATGTTTTTATTCACTATATATGTATGAATGTAAAACTATAAATACACGTTCAACTTTGTCACAAACACGATTAAATTTATTTGACGCCATTTGTACTCGTTTTTTGTCTAGTCTCAATAATTAGTGGGGTGTGCGATTTGTGTATACTTAGACTTTATAAAATTTATTTTTATTTCTGTTAATGTCTATAATAAATTATAGTTTAAAAAAAACTAAAAAACAGTCTTTATAGGTAATGAAATCGGTCTGCAAGTTTTGTTGTCCCTTCTAATTACAAACCAGAATGGTTCGTTAAATCTCGTAGATCATACCGACCCCGTTAGACTTAGAAGCAGTGATGAGCGATATTGTGATTTTTTAATATCAGTTATTTTAAAATGTGACGTGATCACGACATTTTTGATATTCGGTTTTAAATACACGATGGGAAAAATTGCATCTACTTTCTTTCCGTGAGATTATCTATTTGCTATTTGCACAGTCTCTTTATAATCCTATGATAATGAATAAAACAAAATTCGATCTTGATGACAAATGTTAGTCTAGTGAGAGCGATGAAGGAAATCGCAATAATGTCTTTTTCCACCCCCCCAAAAAAAGTGTTTTTTACCGAAAAAACGTCATAACTCGAAAAATTTCCGATATTTTTATTGGAAAATTTCTTTCAAGGTTTGTGACTATGAAAGCTACCTTCAACCAAATGTTCATCAAAATCGAACAATTTTTGACGAAACTAAAAATAAAAAACGAACAATGCAGTTTTTTGCGTTTTACGAGCTAATTTTGAGGTTATGTGAGAAAGTCACAGATCAAAAAGTTGTAGATTTTTCCAAGATCTACAACTTTTATATTCAACTTTTTTTTCTAAGAACTCAACTTTGGCCGGAAATCGCAATAATGTCTTTTTCCACCCCCCAAAAAAAGTGTTTTTTACCGAAAAAACGTCAAAATTCGAAAAATTTGCAATATTTTTATTTAAAAATTTTTTTCATGGTTTGTGATTATGAAAGCTACCTTCAACCAAATGTTCATCAAAATCGAACAATTTTTGACGAAACTAAAAATAAAAAACGAAAAATGCAGTTTTTTGCGTTTTTCGAGCTAATTTTGAGGTTATGTGGGAAAGTCCCTAATAAAAAAGTTGTGATTTTTCCAAGATCTAAAACTTTTATATTCAACTTTTTTTCTAGGAACTCAACTTTGGCCGGAAATCGCAATAATGTCTTTTTCCGCCCCCCCAAAAAAGTGTTTTTTACCGAAAAAACGTCAAAATTCGCAAAATTTTCAATATTTTTATTTGAAATTTTTTTTCATGGTTTGTGACTATGAAAGCTACCTTCAAAGAATTTTCATCAAAATTGAACAATTTTTGACGAAGCTAAAATTAAAAAACGAAAAATGCAGTTTTTTGCGTTTTCGAGCTAATTTTGGGGTTACGTGAGAAAGTCACTAATGAAAAAGTTGTAGATTTTTCCAAGATATACAACTGTTATATTCAACTTTTTTTCTAGGAACTCAACTTTGGCCGGAAATCGTAATAATTTTGAGGTTATGTGGGAAAGTCCCTAATAAAAAAGTTGTGATTTTTCCAAGATCTAAAACTTTTATATTCAACTTTTTTTCTAGGAACTCAACTTTGGCCGGAAATCGCAATGATGTCTTTTTCCGCCCCCCCCAAAAAAGTGTTTTTTACCGAAAAAACGTCAAAATTCGCAAAATTTTCAATATTTTTATTTGAAATTTTTTTTCATGGTTTGTGACTATGAAAGCTACCTTCAAAGAATTTTCATCAAAATTGAACAATTTTTGACGAAGCTAAAATTAAAAAACGAAAAATGCAGTTTTTTGCGTTTTCGAGCTAATTTTGGGGTTACGTGAGAAAGTCACTAATGAAAAAGTTGTAGATTTTTCCAAGATATACAACTGTTATATTCAACTTTTTTTTCTAGGAACTCAACTTTGGCCGGAAATCGCAATAATGTCTTTTTCCACCCCCCAAAAAAAGTGTTTTTACCGAAAAAACGTCAAAATTCGAAAAATTTGCAATATTTTTATTTAAAAATTTTTTTCATGGTTTGTGACTTTGAAAGCTACCTTCAACCAAATGTTCATCAAAATCGAACAATTTTTGACGAAACTAAAAATAAAAAACGAAAAATGCAGTTTTTTGCGTTTTTCGAGCTAATTTTGAGGTTATGTGGGAAAATCACTAATAAAAAAGTTGTAGATTTTCCCAAAATCTACAACTTTTATATTCAATTTTTTTTTCTAGGAACTCAACTTTGGCCGGAAATCGCAATAATGTCTTTTTCCGCCCCCAAAAAAGTGTTTTTTACCGAAAAAACGTCAAAATTCGAAAAATTTTCAATATTTTTATTTGAAAATTTTTTTCATGGTTTGTGACTTCAATCAAATTTTCATCAAAATCGAACAATTTTTGACGAAACTAAAATGAAAAAACGAAAAATGCAGTTTTTTGCGTTTTTCGAGCTAATTTTGAGGTTATGTGAGAAAGTCACTAATGAAAAAGCTGTAGATTTTTCCAAGATCTACAACTTTTATATTCAACTTTTATATTCAACTTTTTTTCTAGGAACTCAACTTTGGCCGGAAATCGCAATAACATATTTTTCCACCCCCCCAAAAAAGTGTTTTTTACCGAAAAAACGTCAAAATTCGAAAAAATTTCAATATTTTCAATTGAAATTTTTTTTCATGGTTTGTGACTATGAAACCTACCTTCTATCAAATTTTCACCAAAATCGAAAAAATTTTGACGAAACTAAAAATAAAAAACGAAAAATACAGTTTTTTGCATTTTTCGAGCTAATTTTGAGGTTATGTGGGAAAGTCACTAATGAAAAAGTTGTAGATTTTTCCAAGATCTACAACTTTTATATTCAACTTTTTTTTCTAGGAACTCAACTTTGGCCGGAACTCGCAATAATGTCTTTTTCCACCCCCCAAAAAAAGTGTTTTTTTACCCAAAAACATCAAAATTCGAAAAAATTTCAATGTTTACATTTGAAATTTTTTTCCATAGTTTGTGACGAATTTTCGTCGAATGAGAGCATTGAAGAGGTCAATATTATGTTCAATTTCGAATATTTCCATTCACTAATTCGATTCATTGTCGTTTTCGCTGGCTGTGATTACGTCACGCTTTAGATTTGCTTATAGGAACTGTAACTTACTGTGATTTGTTTGTATCAGTGAAAAAGTAACAGTTCGTGAAATTTCTCTCAACATTACTTAGAAGTGTAATTCAATGTCGGGGCATATAGCTCGGGAAGTAGTTGTTGCTTCTTAAGTTGAACGGTTACTGTTTTTGAAAAATATTTTTCAAAACTCAGTTGTGAAGCGTTGAATAATATATTTATTCTTCGAAATCTATTAAAAAGTGAAAAATAATTCTTAATTTAAACGCCGTTCGTTACGTAATCTCCAAACGATCCCGCTCAACGATGTGTCTCGCCTCCCCCTCTGCCCCGTACAGCACCGACCTTCAACCCTTGCTCAATACGTCTCTTAAGGGCTTATTACAGTTATTCATAAAAAGATGTCACAATATAACAAATAAAAAAAATTATCACCAGGTCCAGGATTCGAACCCTACGCCTACAATTCATAATTTTCGCAGCCACACCTCTATACCACTCGGCTAAGAAGACATAATAATGTATCAACCAAGCTGTTGTACATAGATAATATAATGTATGTTAAAACTAAAAAAAGTGACGTTTTATCACATAATTAAAGGAATTAATAATTATTATTTTTTATTCAACTAAAATTATTGTCGGTCCTTGACAAGTGTGCAAAATTACGAATTAAATGAGCGTTTAAAGTGGGTAAACACATTTTAAAGACAACCCTCGTATTAAAAAGGATTCACAGCGACCTTGGCTTAAAACATGGGATATTATATGGCCTAAAAAGTACACTTCAATCTATGTTTCTTATAAAAAACAACATTATGCTTGAACAAAATTTAAATTAATGCTATTGTCGAGGAATACCATTATCGCTCATTGTTTCACATTCAGACGTGTCGCTCCATTGTCTGATATTATTCGTCGATAATCTTCGTTATTGGAAAAAAACCTTGTACGATCAGGTTAATTATGTACCGGAAATTGTCTCGTTTTATTAAGGAGTGTCCCTATCTGTTAATGACAAGTCCGTTTAATTCAATGTATAAGCTAACAAAGGGTCGAGATAATTGAGTTAAAAGGTTCTTATTTAGTCTCAGAGTTACTTATATTCATAGGTAACAAAACAACTTATATAGCCCGAGAAGTAGTTGTTGCTTCTTAGTGGACGGTCTGCTCTTTGGAAATTTATTTTTCTAATTTTGTAAAGCGTTTAATAGTATTGAACTATTATTTTTTGACGTCAAAACAACTTATATTTTTTGGGGAATTGCGGAAGCATCAAACAATAATCAGTCATGTCAGGGATCAGACAATCAAGGTACAAGTTCCAGGAACGAGTACAGCGGTTCACGAGACACCGTCTGATTTGATTGTACCAGAAGACATTATGTTCATCCCCGGGGCAAAGACTCGGACTTCTAATCGTGGAAGAAAATCTACTAGAGCAAAACTGATCACACCATCACCTTACAAAAATAAGTTAACGTAGTCAAGGTGGAGCGGTCAGCATCAACAAGGCTAATCGACGACTGAGAGTCGATACATCTAGCAGTAGCTCTGAAAGTGGCGCAGTCATAGAAATTTACTCAGAATATGATGAGCAAGTCAATTCAGATACGCCTGAAAGTTTAGATACAAGCTGCATATTTTGTGGAATGAATTATTCTAGGGAAAAACGTGGTGAGGAGTGGATTCAGTGCCAGAGTTGCAATTTATGTGCTCATTCGTGATTTTTGGAGTTAAGGTTTAATTAAAATTCAATATATCTAATGTGGCCCTCAGGGTGTCATATAACCCTCGGTTAATGTTACGTTGTAATTTTTTGTGTTTAAGGCAATAGGTAATAGGTAAGGAACACTGTAACGTATTAACTTGATTTATAAGTGTTGTATTTTTTACATGAGGCCTCAAAAACAAAGTAGGGGGGCACATTACCACCTTCTCCTCTATAGTTGGAAACGTTTGGAAACATATTGGAGTAAGCTATCAAATAATATCAATTGAACTTACAAAAACTAAAACACTCTTCGGCCATTATTTCAAAATCGGCTACTTCGATTTTTTTTTAAATTTCCTCGATTTTAGTCCTAAGTTTAAGCTCGAATTTGCCGTATACTTGAATTCTGAGAAATTTCGGTTTTCCGAGATATGGAGGTAAAAAGTGAAAGTGATGCTCTAAAAAACGAAGAAAACTGCTAAAATTATTTATTTGGTGCGGAAATTTTATGTAAGTTAAATTCCCAGTTTAAATGTAAATTTTCCTAAATTTCAAGTTTCAACTGTAAATTTGGTTTAATTCTTATGTTTAAACTGTGAATTTTCCTAAAATTCAATTAAAACTGTAAATTTGTTCTAATGCTCAATTGAAACTGTGAGTTTCCTTAAACTTACAGTTTTTTAATGTAAATTTAATAAAATTCCCAATTTAAAATGTAAATTTTCCTAAATTTCAAGTTAAACTGTATATTTGGTTAAATTCCCATGTTTAAACTGTAAATTTGGTTGAATTCCTAGATGACACTGTGATATTTCCAATTTTTTCCTTTAAATTCAGTTAAATTCTCAGTTTAAATGTAAATTTTCTTAAATTTCAAGTTTCAACTCTAAATTTGGTTTAATTCTTATGTTTAAACTGTGAATTTTCCTAAAATTCAATTAAAACTGTAAATTTGTTCTAATGCTCAATTGAAACTGTGAGTTTCCTTAAACTTACAGTTTTTTTATGTAAATTTAATAAAATTCCCAGTTTAAAATGTAAATTTTCCAAAATTTTCATTTTAAACTGTATATTTGGTTGAATTCCCATGTTTAAACTGTAAATTTGATTGAATTCCTAAACGACACTGTGAAATTTCCAGTTTCCTTAAACTCACAGTTTTCTCTGTAAATTTTATAAAATTCCCAATTTAAAATGTAAATTTTTCTAAATTTCAAGATTAAACTGTATATTTGGTTAAATTTCCATGTTCAAACAGTAAATTTGGTTGCATTCCTAGATTACACTGTAAAATTTCTTGAATTTCCAGTTTTTTCTTCAAATTCTGTTAAATTACCAGTTTATAATGTAAATTTTCCTAAATCTCAAGTTTAAACTGTAAATTTGTTCCAATGCCCAGTTGAAACTGTAAGTTTCTTCAAACTTACAGTTTTTTCCATGGATTCAATGAAATTTCCAATTTAAAATGTAAATTTTCCTAAATTTCAAGTTAAACTGTATATTTGGTTAAATTCCCATGTTTAAACTGTAAATTTGGTTGAATTCCTAGATGACACTGTGAAATTTCCAATTTTTTCCTTTAAATTCAGTTAAATTCTCAGTTTAAATGTAAATTTTCTTAAATTTCAAGTTTCAACTCTAAATTTGGTTTAATTCTTATGTTTAAACTGTGAATTTTCCTAAAATTCAATTAAAACTGTAAATTAGTTCTAATGCTCAATTGAAACTGTGAGTTTCCTTAAACTTACAGTTTTTTTATGTAAATTTAATAAAATTCCCAGTTTAAAATGTAAATTTTCCAAAATTTTCATTTTAAATTGTATATTTGGTTGAATTCTCATGTTTAAACTGTAAATTTGATTGAATTCCTTGAATTTCCAGTTTTCTTAAACTCACAGTTTTTTCTGTAAATTTTATAAAATTCCCAATTTAAAATGTAAATTTTTCTAAATTTCAAGATTAAACTGTATATTTGGTTAAATTTCCATGTTTAAACAGTAAATTTGGTTGCATTCCTAGATTACACTGTAAAATTTCTTGAATTTCCAGTTTTTTCTTCAAATTCTGTTAAATTCCCAGTTTATAATGTAAATTTTCCTAAATCTCAAGTTTAAACTGTAAATTTGTTCCAATGCCCAGTTGAAACTGTAAGTTTCTTCAAACTTACAGTTTTTTCTATAAATTCAATAAAATTCCCAATTTAAAATGTAAATTTTCCTAAATTTCAAGTTAAACTGTATATTTGGTTAAATTCCCATGTTTAAACTGTAAATTTGGTTGAATTCCTAGATGACACTGTGAAATTTCCAATTTTTTCCTTTAAATTCAGTTAAATTCTCAGTTTAAATGTAAATTTTCTTAAATTTCAAGTTTCAACTCTAAATTTGGTTTAATTCTTATGTTTAAACTGTGAATTTTCCTAAAATTCAATTAAAACTGTAAATTTGTTCTAATGCTCAATTGAAACTGTGAGTTTCCTTAAACTTACAGTTTTTTTATGTAAATTTAATAAAATTCCCAGTTTACAATGTAAATTTTCCAAAATTTTCATTTTAAATTGTATATTTGGTTGAATTCTCATGTTTAAACTGTAAATTTGATTGAATTCCTAGATGACACTGTGAAATTCCTTGAATTTCCAGTTTCCTTAAACTCACAGTTTTTTCTGTAAATTTTATAAAATTCCCAATTTAAAATGTAAATTTTTCTAAATTTCAAGATTAAACTGTATATTTAGTGAAATTTCCATGTTTAAACAGTAAATTTGGTTGCATTCCTAGATTACACTGTAAAATTTCTTGAATTTCCAGTTTTTTCTTCAAATTCTGTTAAATTCCCAGTTTATAATGTAAATTTTCCTAAATCTCAAGTTTAAACTGTAAATTTGTTCCAATGCCCAGTTGAAACTGTACGTTTCTTCAAACTTACAATTTTTTCCATAAATTCAATAAAATTCCCAATTTAAAATTTCAATTTAAGCTGTATATTTGGTTAAATTCCCATGTTTAAACTGTAAATTTGGTTGAATTCCTAAATGACACTGTGAAATTTCCAGCTTTTTCCTTTATATTCAGTTAAATTCCCAGTTGAAATGTAAATTTTCCTAAATTTCAAGTTTCAACTGTAAATTTGGTTTAATTCTTATGTTTATACTGTGAATTCTCCTAAAATTCAATTAAAACTGTAAATTTGTTCTAATGCTAAATTGAAACTGTAAGTTTCCTTAAACTTACAGTTTTTTTATGTACATTTTTTGACATTTTCATTTTAAACTGTATATTTGGTTGAATTCCAATGTTTAAACTGTGAATTTGATTGAATTCCTAGATGACACTGCGAAATTTCTTGAATTTCCAGTTTCCTTAAACTCGCAGTTTTTTCAGTAAATTCAATTAAATTCCCAGTTTAAAATGTAAATTTTAATAAAATTGTCAAGTTTAAACTGTATATTTGGTTAAATTCCCATGCTTCAACTGTGAATTTGGTTGAATTCCTAGATAACCAATTATATCAAAGAAATTGAGTGTCCTGATTAAAAAATTTGAGGCGAACATTCATAAATATATTCACAGCAGCATTTTCGGAAAAAAAATGAAATATGACGATAAATAAATTGAAGATAAAATGTTTGAATCATATGTTAATGTTTAAATAATTTTATCTAAGAATTAGGTAAATATAAATGTACCACTACGTTTTAAAAGCAAACTTAATACAATACATTTTATTAGAATGAGTCATTTGAAGAATCCAAAGTCCTTGAATACGAGGAAATGATTAAACACAAACAAAAACTTAAAGTGACAATGAGATGTGCGTTATATATATATATATATATATATATATATATATATATATATATATATATATATATATTTTGTTTATATTCTACTTAAACTAAAAAGGAATTTGTTACGATTGCTGATACAAAGTCCAAATACGGTATGCAACGTAAGAGATTTTTTCAGGTTTGTTTCTTTTTATAAGTATTATTATTTACTTATCATTCAATTATTCAGGATTAAATTCCATCTTTTTTCCGATGTGGATTTATTTTACAAAACACTTTTGATGACATTGTAATTTATATAATATTAAAAATCGTACATGCTCCACAAGTGAAACTTTTACAGCGACAAATACATTACAGCCTATTAGGTTAAGATAGGTACAGGTAAATTTTTAAGAGACAATTTTTACATATAGTAAAAGCTAAAAAAAGTTGCATGTGTGGCTACATTTCTATCGAGAAGTGTATATAGGTACTTAAGTTTGTTAAACAATCGCTTCTATAGATAACCCAATCAATAAAATTACTTTTGTAACAAATTAATATAAGCTAAATATTCTGAACATTGAAAAAGCGAAAACATCGAGACTCGAACCCGGGGAACCCCTCTGCGCTACGAACGGATCCTACCCATCAATGTTCTGTTCGGTATTATAAGCTACCATTAACCGCGACTGCGTCTTACATTCGGCCATTTTGCACCGCTCCTCGTCCTCGATGTACCTAGAGTCCTGGACCTGACGTTTGTGCGTACACCTATCTCACCTACTCGTTCGTGAACCTGATGCCTGATGCCTGCACCCCCACTCCAGCCCATTCCACTCAGTTAGAAAGTCCTTACGTAATTATCTGCGCTACGGACGGTTCCTACCTATCAATGTTCTGTTCGGTATTATAAGCTACCATTTAACCGCGACTGCGTCTTACAATAATGTATATGCAATATACAGTAAGCGCCAAGCGTGATGGCGGGCCCGCCCCCATGCGCACAAACTCATTTTCAATGTTACCTCCCAGTACAGCTCTTGCAAGACATATAAATGCTCTGTACAGAGGCGTATCATTAGTTGTCTTCCAATGATAGGCAATGGGCTTAGGGTAATCCAATAGTAATTTAGTTGGGAGAGTCTATACCTGCGCGATCGCTCGCCTTCACGTTTGGCGCTTGCTATAGCTTTTTTGGGTTTAGACGTCCCTCAATGTAAAAGTTTGTGTTACAATTTTCATAAAGAAGTCACCAATTAATGACGGTAAAATAGTCACTGTCAGAAATACTGTCATGTTGCCGCGTCGTTTGTGATGTTTCTACTCGTAGTGTCATCGATTTTTGAGGTTATAAATAAGTGCTTTATAAAATTTCCTTGTGATTTATAATCAAAACAACCAAGCATTTTCTTCTTTGATTGTCAAAATGGACAATGTATTATCCTAAAATAATCCAATTAAAAAAAATGATTCAGGCCATCTTTTTTATTGATAATTCTTCTCAAATTTTGTCAGCACCCTGTATAATAAAAATAATACTTTTACGTTGTAAGCTATATAGCTCAATATGTGGTACTTAATACCTTAAAAAATTAGTTTTATCCAAATTAAATAAGAAGATATTAAATAGTATGTACAATTTGTCCCAAATTCGAGGCGTATCATTGGGATCTCGAAAACAGTAAGAGATAGAAACAATAATTAGAAACAATCAGATTTTTAAATATTTTCTTTTGTTTTTGATAATTGAAAACAAGTGATTTCTTGGATTTTTGTTTTTATTTTTTCTGTAGAGCGATTTTAAAAGATATCAAGAAACAGTTGACACTTCTTTATTGTCATTTTTGATTGTCTTTAACATCATGTCATCTACATTCATCTGACGTTTCGGATTCCCATATTCATCATCAAGTTAATTTTTTTAAATACGAATCTGGATTTTTTCAACTTTGCGCACTGTACAGAATGTCCCAAATAGAATGGTTTTGCAGGGTAGTTCGAGGAGATCGAAGTATGAGTTATTTTTTTGTTAAACAAGACATGTGTGAGAGTCAAAAATAAACACCCCAAAGAACTTTAATGAATAAAGCTATAATTAATTGAAACGACAATAATAAAAATAATATACGCGCCGTTCGTTACGTAATCGTAACCGTCAGGTTCCCAACTCGCCTCCCTCACCGCTCCGTACAGCACCGACCTTCAACCCATGCTCGGTACGTCTCTTAAGGGCAGCTTACACATGGTCCAACCAGATACTCAATAAGTTGTTTCATTTTCGAGATATAAGGCGACTTTCCAAAGTTTACAAAAACTGCTATCTTAAATAACTTCTTTATCTTACTGGATGTAAAAATGTACAGTGTAACGGTTTCAATTCAACATTGGGTATTGAAGAGATCTTTTAACTTTGACAATACAATTTTATTAAGATAAATAGTACTTATTAATGTAAAGGAAATCCACCACTCACCTTGTATATATTGCTCTAATACCATTTACTAAAATAATTAATAGTTAATAATCAACATCATTGCCCAAACCTTATTTGGTTATGTTTACATTTTCTGACAATGAATCTTTGATAAATTCTCAAGAGGCCTTCGACCTATTAAGTCAAGTTCAATGAACTATACAGCTACTTGTTACATTAACCTTTGACCTGCTCACCTGTTGCTAAGGGTAAATAAATAGAAGAAGACCGACCTTGACCTTGTGAGGCTTGGACTGGTCCATAATCCTCCATTCTTGTGCTGGTGCTTTTCAAGAGGTCACATGAATTGTGCTCTTTCGAAGTTATTTCGGATTTAGCCCAGCTACAATCGTAATCTGTTAGGAAAATTTAGTGATACCTTAAGTGGTTATTTAAACGCATCTAGCGGATTTCCTCCTAACAGGGAAAAGGATATTACTTTGAGGTCACCTTCCATCCATGGTAAGTACCCACTCTTCTCTCTTATTGACCTAGGCATCATGAGAGTTTCGTATTTCAGATCTCTTATTTATCGTCTTATTCACCGTCTTATTCATCATCTTATTCAGTACATCGTCTTATACCCCTTCTCATTAGTAGTCTTCGATACCATCTTCACAGTCGTTTCCACTGACGGCTTGAGACTTCTCTTCTTAGATCTCTTCCTAGTCTGTAACAAAGCCGTGTAAGTTACGCAAAAGGAATACGAGTGGCAGAAAATTTACCAGTAGAGGATCAGCCCCCTTCGTCCAGCTCCTGCGACATATTGGAAACACACCACCTGATACATTCCAAGTAAGATCGTTCATAGTACTGTGCTGTGCTTGCTGCCTGTAGGTGTCTCAGATAGTTTGTCAACAACTCAATCAGGGTTTACTGTTATACTTCATTGCCCAATTCGTTAGGAAGTTGAACCTACATAAATGTAACCTATTGTGACAACTGCTCATAAATATTTCCTAGTTAATAATTGAAATACTAACCCATCAGTGTAATCCAAAAGTATACTCTTGGAAGCCATTCTACCATCTGGTATATTAGTACATTGTCATTTATACTGTACATTTTAACCATTAGCTGTGCCCACTTGTACATATTACTTTTAAACATAATCATTTTATATATTATTTTTGTATTAGGTTAGTTTAATATTTAACGACGTGCTTTCGATTGTCACTTGACAGCGTCAGCTGAAAGTAGGTCAACGGCATGAGCCACCTTCTATTAGGCCTACTCTACACCTATAAAACTGTTGTAGGACATAAAACTGAGTGACTATCAAATATTCAGTAAACGTAAAATAATTTGGTGAAACCGTTAAATAATTGTCTTTTATTTTACCTCGTCCCCTCTCCGTTGAGAAACCGGCAATCATTATATATTTTTTAAGAAAACCCCCCCTTTTTGTCACCTCAACTCCAGTAAAGGGAGAAAAGGGGGTGACAACAGTGCAGTGAGCAATTTATTTTCAGAGGGTTCAGGTTCGTAGATATGACACAAACTTAGGTGTATTTTCAAATGGGACAACCCATATATTTTAGGTTTTTTTAAACCTCTTCCATCTGATATGACATAGGTATAACATGTGAATTTTGGAAGATCGCCCCATATAGTGAAAATTAAAAAAATCACTGTAGATCTGGTTGGATCTTGTTTAACAAAAAAAAATAAGTCAACTACTTTTTTCTTTCTCCACTAATTCTCGAAATACTCTGCAAAATCATCCAATTTGATACACCCTGTACAAAGTGAAAAACTGTGGTTTTCATATAAAAAAATATAACTCAAGAACCGTTAAAGATATGTATATGGAGCTATAAAAAAAATTGCTGAAAGTAACGTAAATATTCCCAAAATCAAACAATATACAGAAGAAAAACAAAGTTATAAACAACTTTCAATAGAATCGGAAGTAGAAAGAATATGCAAGATGTAAAAACACCCTTAAACAAGGTATTCTGAAATCAAACACGAATATGCAAAATTCTATTGCCCTATATTTTAATTCACGTCTCGATCTCTTTTACCATGGAGGCTATACAAGGAGATCGAACTCCATGTATTCCAATTTCTGGTCATTATAGAGGGCACCACATAAGTTGCGATACCAAAAAATCTGACGGCAGGCAATCATAAAACTGGAGTTCATGATGTTTTATTGGTTGCTAGCTTCTTTGACAGTTCGCTGTTCACGTGTGAGGTAAGTGAGGTTAGGTCACAGAAATGGAAAATATTGTGAATAAGAAATCCGTATTTTGTCCTCGTTTTCAAAAATATCGAAAATCGTAATCGTTTGGTGGTAAAATAATCAGTTCCACTCTGTGCTGCTGAATTTATTTATGTTTTTACGTGACAAAAAATATGAATATCTACTATCATGTCTTCAGTATGGAATTTTAGAACACTCTTAAAGGTCCAGCACAGTTAGAATGAGTATGTCTTTAAAAGAGAAATTTAAAGAATAAAGAAGACTCTCTACGTGCAAGTAAGTATATTCTAGAACCAAGTTCACAAGTTGGATTGGTGAATTATAAAAAATAAATTGAAGATGAATAATGAGATATGTTTACAATATGTATAAAGTTTTTCAGAATCTGGTTTCCTAAATAGTAAAAAAATATTAGCTACACAAAAATATGAAAAAATGGAGGAAAAAAAAGGGAAAATCACTTGAAATGCTTGGAGGAAATGTGCCACTTCAAATGTACTATATTAAATAGCCTTCGAATAATTGAGAATTGCAACTAGAAGAAATACAGTTTGAAAACATAGAAAGTATGTATAGATAAATAGCCAGTAGTCATAAGCTCTAATAACACAAATTTGGTCCTGTTAATAAGAAGTAATAAAACAATTACAGAATTAATAATATCTAATATTTTAGGTTATTTTCCATGAAATGAATGAAAAAAAATATTGAATATACAGAGAGTTGCACGAGAAGTAATTTACTACACACTATGTAACTTATTTTACCTAAATATAAAGTGTACAATCCTTCGATCATTAAACATTGTTCAAAGATACAATCAGTATTTTGTCTCTAACTTGATATCTACCTATCCTATTGCCTGTTATACTTATCCAGCTTAGGAATTATGAGTAATAAGTGAACTGTTGAATTTAAAATAAGGTAATTAGAATACTTCATATTTACTGCTCAATTTACAAATAGGCTTTATAGGATTACGAGTACTCTTGCAAAAAAATTTAACTGAAGGATATCAGAAAATACATCTATATCTTGATACCAGATGCTCAACTATGCACACTATCGAACCTGACATCAAATATACAAACCTCTAGTCTATGATGAAAACATAGTGCTGCTATTTTTCTAGGCGTTACTGAAGCGTTTGATGGTGTTTGGAACTGTGGTATATTCTACAAACTATATGAAATGATGTGTTCTAAATACTTGCTTTTAATCTTGAAAACTACCTTAGTGATAGAACACCACAAGTAAAAGTGAATTACAGTTTTATTCAAAACATTTAAGGACTTCTCCAGTGTTCCTTACTGTCCTATTTGCTCTACAATCTATCTTGTTACAACTATGATTTAGCAACAGAACATTTAAATTTGCATACATATTGCAGTATATAGATGACATCGCTTTGATCAGTCATAATAATCTCAAAATAAGAGTAAATAAGCTACAAAAACTGAAATGGTTTAACATGTGTAGGATGAAGCCCAAAGTCTTAAAACTCAATGCATAATCTTCAATCTGTTCAATAACAATGAAAAATACAATATATTTTCAATCAATAGGTACAACTTACTAATGACATTAGTTCATGCACAGATTTTCAATATTAAATATATTTAAATAATTCCGTTTCATACATGAAAATAATTTTTTTAAGTACTTTATTTTAAAAATACAAAAATTGCAATTTACAAAAGTTTATTTCCTAATGAAGCAAACACAGTGGAAAGTCACAATTAGTAAAATACATAAGTACATACACAAAATATATAACTGTGGACGTTCTGTAACTGAACTTGCACAAAACATTCTCTACACTATTTTGAATCCTCTGTGTTTTATCTATGAATGTTATACTACAAGTGTGCCACACTGGAATTAGGTAGCTGAAGATTGGTAAGAAATAAGTGTCACCGATTTGTTTCAATGTCTTATGGTTTTAGTAATCCCTACATTGGTAAAGTGCACCAATAATTGGCAAACATAAATTTTATTCTATTTGATGTATATATTTGCTTCAATGTATGTTCTCACCTTATTTATATTTTCATTTCCTATTTTTATCTGAATATCAACTGAATTCATATTTTTTTGTATAAAGAACATGCCAGTAATATTTTCAAATTAGTATTACAGCTTATTCCTTATCAACCATCTCTGGTTTTTCTTCAAATCTTTGTTCACCTTTTTTCTTCCAGTTCTCTTAAATTGTACTTGTATAGAACATAATAATGCCATTAGCAAAAGTAAAGTATTTTGTGTGCAATTGTGCTTTTTCTAGACTTTTCACAAGTGAGGTATATAATTTAAGTCTATCATAATAAATATTTCCTTTCCTACTTTATTTTTATCTTTGAATATTTTTGGTAACAGAAAAAACTCTGGTTTACTTAAATTAAATTCAATTCACGTCTTCCTTTTAAATACTCTGCACTACCAACCACTATTGCAATAAATTTCAACATTATCAATTTTTAACAATTTTAATTTTCTAGTTTTTATAATTCACAAGTAATGTTTACTATTTGCCTACTGACAAATTGGTAAAATATAAAAAGTAAGGTTATTGTCGTGACAGTTTTAAAATGGTATCTTAGGTACAATGCGCGACGCCGCGGTGAAAAAACAAACTGCTTAGATAGACGATTTTGAGCACAGGTTTTTTCAACTTTCCCGTATGAGTTCGATCTCCTGTGTATATCCTCCATGTCTTTTACAATTAACACAGACTAACACTATATTCTTCTTATTTCAAAAACAGTCACTCCTTAACTACGTTTTCATTTTACTTGTAATAACAACTCAGCTAGTTTTTAAAAAATATAAACATAGGAAAACCATACATACTATTACTAATTTATTATCCTAATAATGCTTTTAAAATGAACACAAAAAAAACATAAATGACTTATTAGTCGATAAAGAAACTAAAAAGATGTTTAAATAACAATCTTATCTATAACTCATTACTATATTACTATACCGTTGTGAAGATAGCAGCCAATTTTAGCTGCAAAAATGTTGAGAACTGCTCAATTTGCGGTTTCAGTGGCGTGCAGAATATATATTGAATCAAATTCATATATCGGAGAGCCACCTTGATATTCAATGAGTAGGGGTATATTGGTGTGGAGGACACACTGTTTGGAGGGAATTTGCTTACGATCGGGAGCAAGGGTTGCAATGTCACCCCTAAAATTAGGTTAAATTATAACTTCCAAAGGAAACGAGAAGCCAAGTTAATATTTGAAGAGTAGAAGCATATTAATGTTGAAAACACTCTGTTCAGAGGAAATTTGCTTAAGAAGGGGAACAAGAGTTGCAACGTCACCCCTAAAATTAGAATAAATTGTAACTTCCAAAGGAAACGAGAAGTATTGAAAAGAAAAATGAAAGAAAACCAGGAAAATGGCAGATAGATTGTTGGTTTCGTTTGAATGAATATAAATCAAGATCTTCATCATCAGGTGAAACTTCGAATGGTTTCATAATAAAAGAACAAGAAGATGGATTATCTACAGATTGGTTTCTGGACAGTGTTGAGGGAACAATTCCAATAAAGATTCAAACTAGTGAGAGTAATTGGATAGATTATGAAATTCAAGGTGTATTTTTCGTTCCACAATTGAAGTATAATCTTTTTTCAGTTAGTGCTGTTGTTGATAAAGGTTTCACTGTTGAAACTGATAGAAATAAATGTGAAATAAGAAAACAAGAACAACATATAATCAGTGGTGAGAGAGAAGGGAATTTATTCAAATTACATTTCCGAATCCGAAAAAAGAACGCAGCATGTTTAGCTGATGAAACAACCACTGAAACATTACAGAGTTGGCACGAAAAATTGGCGCATCAGAATATTCAACTCTGTAAAGGTATTGAAAAGCTATGGTTTCTCAATAGAAAAACCAAACAATTTCCAATGCGAAGCCTGCATCATGGCTAAACAACGCAGAGAACCATTCCCAAAATCGGATTCAAAAACATCAGCTCCTGGTGAAATAATACATGTAGATGTTTGCGGTCCAATGGAAAATACATCTATTGAAGGATCCCAATATTTTTTGCTAATTTTTCTCATAAGAGAACAGTATTTTTTTTGAAAACGAAGGATGAAGTTTTTGAAAAAATTAAGGAGTACATTCCACGGTTTTAAAATTAAACTGGGAAGAAAATAAAAATTTTGAGATCAGATAATGGTACTGAAATCAACAATAAAAGTGTGAACAACCTACTGACAAGTTGTGTCCTTCACTCCAGAACAAAATGGTTGTGTAGAACGGGAGATGCGGACAATAGTTGAGGCGGCACGTTCTTTACTATATGCTAAGCAACTTCATAAAATGTATTGGGCTGAGGCTGTTAATACAGCAATTCATGTGATAAATCGCACATAGGAACAAGTACCATAAGTAGCAAATCTCTTTTCGAATTATACTATGGACAAAAACCCTCTATCAACGATTTTCAAGTTTTTAGAAGTGAAGTTTTTGTTCATGTACCCAAGGAAATGCGACGCAAATTTGATGCCAAAAGTTTAAAAGGAATTTTTGTTGGATATTCACATAATACAAAAGGATATCGAGTTCATTTGCCCCAAAAACGCATAATAAAAGTTTTTCGTGATATCATCTTCAAGAAACAAGAATATCCAGTAGTAGTTAATTCACCAGTTATGGATAAAGATGATAAAGAAATTGAACATGAAGGAAACATAGATGAAGAGAAATGCGTCAGCAGTCGAGAACAGCAAGGAAGAATAATCACCGAAAGCGAAGGAGAAAATAATGATAATGGAAATTCATCGAACAAAAATTCAACAACCCGATAGATTTAATGACTTTGTTTGCTACATAGCTGAAGAAAATATGGACTACAGCCAAGCTGTTGGGGACGAAAATTGGAGAAGAGCTATGGAAGAAGAGATCGATGCCTTGAGAAAAAATGGAACATGGGAGTTGGTTGAAATACCGCCCCACAGGACTGCAATAACCAATAAGTGGGTTTACAAAAAGAAAGTAGGAGATATTTACAAGGCAAGATTAGTAGCAAAAGGGTATAGCCAGAAATATGGACGAGACTATAATGAAACGTTCAGTCTGGTAGCTCAATACAAGTCAATTAGAATGATTCTGGGGATTGCAGCAAAAGAGAATATGAATATTGCACAGTTCGATGTGAAGACCGCATTTCTCAATGGTGATTTGGAAGAAGAAATTTTTATGCAACAACCAATTGGATTTGATGACAATTCGGGAAGAATTTGTTTGCTCAAGCGGAGTATCTATGGCCTGAAACAATCGCTACGATGCTGGAATAAAAAGTTTGTTGAAATTTTGGAGTCTTTTAAATTGAAGCAAACTGAAGCAGATCCTTGTGTTTTCATCAACTCTAGTGATGAAAAGTTGATTCTGGTGATTTTTGTTGACGATGGGCACATTGTAGGTATCTAAAAATTCCAGCAAAATTGAAAATTTATTGAGACATCTAGAATCCAAAGTTGAAATAAAAAGAGAAAAATTGGAGAGATTTTTAGGAATGAAAATAAAGAAACAAGAAGATGGTTCGATTTTCATAAGTCAAAATGATTACATCAAAAAGATTTTAAGAAAATTCAATATGGAAACGTGTAAGCAAGTTTCGAGTCTTGATTTGGAAAAAGGAGACTGTGAAACAGTTACAGTTCCATATAGAGAAGCAATTGGAAATTTATTATTTTTGGCTTCGATGACAAGACCTGATATTGCTTTCACAATCAACCAGTTGAGTAGACATATGGAGAATCCTAAACTTATTCATTGGGAGGGAGTGAAGCGAGTATTTCGATATCTACATGGAACAAAACATTTCGGATTGTTATTGGATCGAGTCATGGAGGGAGATACTTTGAGAACATATAGTGACGCGGATTTTGCAGACAAGAAAATCTACATCAGGATTTGTCATGATATTTGGCAATACTGCAATAGATTGGTTTTCAAGGAGGCAGTCTGTAGTAGCGCTATCTACAGCTAAAGCCAAATATATTGCAGTAGCAGATGAAGTGAAAGAAATCATCATCATAACCAATTTGGTACAGGAGCTTGGTATTTGTGAGTTATTTCCTTTGTCTCTGAAAGTCGACAATCAGAGTACCATTCGCATGATATTGGATGAAACTGCACATAAGAGAACTAAACACATAGATGTTCGATACCACCTCATAAGAGATGCAGTTGGTAAACAAATAAATCTGGAGTATGTATGCAGCGAACGTCAACTTGCCGATGTATTTACAAAATCGTTGTCGAAGGATAAATTCAATTTTATGATTGATTGATTCCCTGAATGTTAAAGGATGGAGTATTGAAAATATTAGTTAATTGATAAAAATAATTGTTTTAAGTTTGAAGTTATAAAATAAATAATAAATATCGAATGTCAAGTGATTAATTTTATTTCACCGAAATAAGTTAAACACATAAATAACACGCTATAGAGAGTAAAATTCAATAAAGCCAAGTTAATATTTGGAGGGTAGAAGCATATAATGTTGTGTTTTCGATATTATTATGCTTCTACTCTCCAAATATTAACATGGCTTTTCGTTTCCTTTGGAAGTTACAATTTATTTTAGTTTAGTTTTAGGGGTGACGTTGCAACCCTTGTTCCCCTTCGTAAGCAAATTTCCTTTGAACAATGTGTTTCCAACATTATTATGCTTCTACCCTCCAAATATTAACTTGGCTTCTCGTTTCCTTTGGAAGTTACAATTTATTCTAATTTTAGGGGTGACGTTTGTTCCCCTTCGTAAGCAAATTTCCTTTGAACAGTGTGTTTCCAACATTATTATGCTTCTACCTTCCAAATATTAACTTGGCTCCTCGTTCCTTTTGGAAGTTACAATTTATTCTAATTTGAGGGGTGACGTTGCAACCCTTGTTCCCCCTCTTAAGCAAATTTCCTCTGAACAGAGTGTTTTCAACATTAATATGCTTCTACTCTTCACATATTAACTTGGCTTCTCGTTTCCTTTGGAAGTTATAATTTATTTTAGTTTTAGAAGGGTGACATTATTGCAACCCTTGCTCCCGATCGTAATCCTTCATCCTTCGTTTTCAAAAAAAATTCTGTTCTCATATGAGAAAAATTATCTTTCATTAGCAAAAAATATCGGGATCCTCCAATAGATGTATTTTCCATTGGACCGCAAACATCTACATGTATTATTTCACCAGGAGCTGATGTTTTTGAATCCGATTTTGGAAATGGTTCTCTGTGTTGTTTAGCCATGATGCAGGCTTCGCATTGGAAATTGTTTGGTTTTTCTATTGAGAAACCATAGCTTTTCAATACCTTTACACAGTGTTGAATATTCTGATGCGCCAATTTTTCGTGCCAGCTCTGTAATGTTTCAGTGGTTGTTTCATCAGCTAAACATGCTGTGTTATTTTTGCGGATTCGGAAATGTAATTTGAATAAATTCCCTTCTCTCTCACCACTGATTATATGTTGTCCTTGTTTTCTTATTTCACATTTATTTCTATCAGTTTCAACAGTGAAACCTTTATCAACAACAGCACTAACTGAAAAAAGGTTATACTTCAATTGTGGAACGAAAAATACACCTTGAATTTCATAATCTATCCAATTACTTTCACTAGTTCGAATCTTTATTGGAATTGTTCCCTCACCACTGTCCAGAAACCGATCTGTAGATAATCCATCTTCTTGTTCTTTTATTATGAAAGCATTCGAAGTTTCACCTGATGATGAAGTTCTTGATTTATTTTCATTCAAACGAAACCAACAATCTCTCTGCCAGTGACCCGGCTTTTTACAACAATTACATTTTCCTGGTTTTCTTTCATTTTTCTTTTCAATACTTCTCGTTTCCTTTGGAAGTTACAATTTATTCTAATTTTAGGGGTGACGTTGCAACCCTTGTTCCCCTTCTTAAGCAAATTTCCTCTGAACAGAGTGTTTTCAACATTAATATGCTTCTACTCTTCACATATTAACTTGGCTTCTCGTTTCCTTTGGAAGTTATTTTAGTTTTAGAGGGGTGACATTATTGCAACCCTTGCTTCCGATCGTAATCAAATTCCCTCCAAACAGTGTGTCCTCCACACCAATATACCCCTACTCGTTGAATATCAATGTGGCCCTCCGAAATATGAATTTGATTCAATATATATTCTGCACGCCACCGAAACCGCAAATTGAGCAGTTCTCAACATTTTTGCAGCTAAAATTGGCTGCTATCTTCACACTGGTTATTACTATAGCGTAAACAGAAACAAGAGTTGCTTTAAGAATGCGCCTCATTAAATAGTACACCCTTAGAAACCACCCTACCAATTGTCACTTTTCATACACCTTTACTTCTTTCTAATCAACGGTTTTTTTGCCGCACCCCGTAACAAAAAACCTTTGGTAGCAAAAAAAAAGATACGGGCAATTTACTTCCCAATGCGTTGGACCTCAAAATTAACAACAGCACATTATAACAAAAAACACATACCTACAGTTTTGTCGTTATACGTTATACGAAAAAAAAAATTATTTAAATAAGATGATCTAAAGCAATTATTTAAGCTTGGTATAGAGTGTGGCCATGAACGTATCGTTTACCAGTAGCAGTGTCGACACCCACAGCAGTTATTTAAGTGGTACTATATTCGTCTGGAACTCATACAATTTCATTTAATATTAATTACAAACATTATTCTTAATTTAGTGTACGTAGAAAAACCATTGAGTCACACTTTTTTCTTATTATATTCGTGTTCGGCTTATATACAGGGCGATTCGATGAAATTCCTAAGTACGATGAAATTGAAAATGTTTCAATTAAGTAAACTTGTACTACCTGTACATAAAATATTGTTACGCGAGCTACTGCATTAATATGCTCACTTAGTGCCCCCAGTGAAATCCCCGTATGAGACGACTATGGCTCCTCCGCCCAATTTTCGAGAACCATCCAAAATACGAAACATCGAGAACACCCGGTGCATCCGCCAGAACGTCGAGAAATTTCGAGAATTACGGCGCGAGAGTATAAATAGGCCACGAGCATCGCTGCAGGCAATTAGTCAATCAGTCAGTGTTGATACCGAAGGAAAGTAATCGCGCCTCGATAAAGTGTTTATTAAGTGACTCTCATATAAATTATAATTAGTGTGTTTAGTGTATTAGATAAATTATTAAATAAGGCCTGAATTACATATAAATCTGTAAATATAAATTAATTGTAAATATAAATTAGAATAAACGTTACAATATCATATCACCTTGTAGGTATATTTTTTGGAAGCTCCATTATATTGTTAATAAATTATGTATCTATGGTTTTTTTTATATTTATTTAAACAGAACACATGTTATTTAAAAAGGTCATGTGGGACAGAGAAAATCTCACAAACGAGAGAGTTTTTAGAGAAAATGTAGTTTGTATTTTCACTTATTGTAAATGGAAAATGACTGCATTGTAGCAGCTGATCTAGTTTAAACAAAATCATTTCTGCAGTCGATTTTTTAACAGTAGTTCTCCAAAACAACCTAGAATTTAACGCCATTTTTTAAATTGCAATTCTTTGTTGGAATTCCTAAACTCTATATTTATCCATGGGCGTACCCAGCGAGGGGCAGCTGCCCCCCTGGAAGCAAAAAAATGTATCGTTATTAAATTTTCTTTGACCTCTTAAATTTGAGAATTGACTATGGTGATGTGAAGCTAAAGAACCATTTGGATAGATGTCGAAAAAATGCTGTCTACTTCACCAAAAATTCGAAATGAGATTATAAGATTATGTGGTGAAGTTGTCAAAGAAAGAATTATTGAAGATTGTAAACAAACAAAAGCCTACGATGAAACAGTAGATATCGCTGGAAATGGAAAAGAACAGCTTTCTATCGGATTGCGGCTTTATGATCAGAATCAAGAAAAAATCAAAGAGGAATTTGTAGGTTATGTTGAGCTGAAATCTTAAGATGCCCTTACAATCGCTAGCACCATTCAGAGTTTTTTAGTTGATCAGAATCTTTCAGCAGAGAATTGTGTTGGATTTGGATTTGACGGATGTTCTACGATGGCTGGAAAAGAAGGTGGTTTTCAATGCTCAAGCCACAAACTATATCTTGTGGTCAATGATGCTAACAAACTACCAGAAATAAGAAACTTAATTGCAACAGTTGAGGATACAATATCCTTCTTTCGTGAGTCGCCAGCCCCCAGGACTTCAGCTATCCTAATGTATCAAGGCTGAGACTGCGATTGAATATTGGAGACGATCGTTGATTATCCCTTATTATCTTAACCCTTTCATTGAATGTTAGATTCTCACACGAAAATACTCCTGCATATCTTCATCTTTCATACATGCTAAAAATTACTTCAAAAGATTTGGAAAAAAATGCAATATCTTTCATGGTTTTATGAGTTGGTTTATATCTCTGCAGAACATGAGTTTTGATAGCATGACACCAGAGAATATATTCACTGAGCTAGTGAATATCATCATCCCATCTAGGGAACAGGTGATACACCCAGGTAATTCTGGAGAAATCATCTGGTTCACCGATGGCTCCAAAACAAACCATGGCACTGGGGCTGGTATAAAAGGACCTAGAAAGAGAATGTTCTTTAGCCTTGGTCCATATACGACTGTGTTTCAAGCAGAGACGATTGCCGCTATAGCTTGTATTGATGAAAACATCAGAAGAGGATATACCGAACAAAAAATTGAAATATTCACTGACAGCTTAAGGCTATCAGTAATCCTACAACTAGGACTAGACTGGTGAAAAACTGCAAAGAATCCCTCAACAGGCTGGCAAGAGACAACAAAGTGTCTCTAATATGGGTGCCGGCACATGAGGGTATTGCAGGTAATGAAATAGCGGACCAGTTAGCTAAAGAAGGCTCTAAAGGAGACTTCATAGGTCGGGAACCGTTTTGTGGAATCACAAAAGATTGCATGAGAGGGGAAATCGGGGAAATCGGCTAGATAGGGAACACCAATTCAAATGGAGGGTGACACAAGGGCACCTTCATACCAAGAGTTTACTGAACAAGGTAGACAAGGAACTCTCAACCAGGCTACTGAAACTGGGTAAGAGACATTTGAAGACAGTTACCGACCTGGTGACTGGACACTGCACCTTGAGGAAACATCTGTACAATATGGGCAAAGTTAGTGAACCTATGTGCAGAAAATGTGAACTTGATGATGAAACACCTACTCACATACTCTGCTTCTGCGAGGACTTACAAGAACTTAGACGGAAGCACTTTGGAGAGGAAGTTATACAACCATCACAACTACTGAAAATCCCTCCAGCCAAACTAGTGACCTTTATAGAAGACACGAAGCTTCTGGAATGGAAGTAGATAACATGGGAAATGGTACAAAGATTCAGATCAAGTGTCTGGGCTGATGAACACAACCCAAATTTATGAATTAATGAATGAATCTCTGCAGAATTAGATTTGTGGTATAATCTGTGGAAAAAGAAAGATTTAGCAGGAGACAAATTAAAGGATATCGAAGTGGCTGCACGATTGGAGGAGGCTAATATTTTTTTCACTGCAACAAGGCATGCACTCTATATTTTGAGTGCTTTCCCATCCACTGCGGCTACTGTTGAATGATCTTTCAGTACCCTTCGAAGGATATATAAAGACCTGGCTGAGAAGTAGAATGGAAGAGGATAGATTGACTGGGTTGAGTTTCATGAGCGTCCATCTTAAATTATTTAAGGAAAATCAGGACTGGATTGAAACGATAGTTTTGAACAAGTTTTCTACAAATCAAAAACAAATGACCCCCCTAATTTTGATCCTGGGTACGCCCTTGTATTTATCCATATATTTTTTGTCACTGCCGTATTACTTAGTTAACGTCCATTCTTTTATAAAACTTTATCTATAGCGAAAAATAATAATTGATAATTAAGTGTCGGATAGATAAAGTAATTATTAAACCATTAAAAACAGATGTATGTATGTATAACTGTTGTATGGTTTTTAGTCAACTAAATAAATAAAAGTGAGGAAATGAAAAACTTTTTCATTAATTTTATTACTGTTTACCCTAAAAAACTATTTCTGGCAGCTGATACAGATGACATAAATAAACAAACAAAAGTCTGTTACCCTACAGCTATAACCGATAAAATTCCTAGTGATAATTAAAAATAAAACTACTAATAACTTACCTTTTAATTAGCTCAACCAATCGAAAAATTCCTTCCTACTCCAAAAACTCTGCACTGTGCAAAACCATTCAAAACCCCACTTCACTTCACGAATACAATAAAGTCACTAAACAAACAAATTACAGAATTCAAATTCAAATGAACATGTGCAAGTCGGTCTAGAGCGCGTGCGCAGCTCTCACGGCTAACTTGCGCTGTCTGCAACCGTCTTCCTTCCAACGTGAAAAATTGTCGACTGGTTTATTCTATGCAGCAATCTGAAGTCATGTTTAATAATTTTACTCCCGCCAAGTCTCGTGGAGAAGGGAGAAGTGTATTTTTAAATATAGGGGTGTTTTTAAATAGATTCGTTATGGGAATTCCGTTGAAATAATTTATAAATATTAACCTAATTTTAAATATAGATATTTATTTCGGAAGTGTGAATTTTAATACAACTTTGTAAGAAAAGAAAAGGATATCTGCAGGCTTCAACTTGGGTAAATGTCCCTCTTCTATCCAGGAATCTCCAAGGTGTTGTGCCCTAGGATTCTGAATTGCTGTGCAGTTCGCAAGTATGTGGATGGAAGTTTCTTCTTCCATGCCACAGAATCTACATTCTCCTTCCTCCACTGTTTTGCCCATTCAGGCGACAATGTCCCGTAAGGATGCCTGTTAAAACTCTTAGTGCAGTGTTACTTTGACTTATGCATTCATTTGATCTCAACAGGTTGTAGTCAACCACAATAATCTTTGATTGTCTAAGTCCTACTAGATCTTTCCAATGGTCACATCTTCTCTTTTCTTCGGCTTTGCCTATTTCTTCCAATATTACATTGGAGCTGATACCGCAAAAGGGTTCCGGCCCCCAAAAGGGTGTTCCAGTCCCCCTCTTTGCTAGTTCATCTGCTATTTCATTTCCTTCTATCCCTGTGTGTCCTGGAATCCACAGTAAGGTGACTATATTGTTCTCGCCTAGTTCATTTAGTTTGCCTAGGCATTCCCACACCATTTTGGAACTGATAACACAAGAGCTCAGTGCTTTAATGGCTGCTTGACTCTCCGACATTATGATAATCCTTTGCCTTCTATATCCTTTATCAATATTGAACTGGGCACACTTTCTTATGGCGTGAATTTCCGCTTGAAAGATACTCGGGGTTTTTCCCAAGCTTTCAGAGTGTTTGGTTCCTGGCCCGTACACTCCTATCCCAGTTCCTTCTATTGCTTTTGAGCCATCTGTGTACCATTGAATGGCATTCTTTCCAAGTCTGGTAATGTTATTAGGATCCCATTCCTTCTTGTTGCTTAATTCCGTAACGAATTTCTTTGAAAAGTTATACTTTTTCATTATACCATCTTGTGGCATGTCCCAGGTTTTCTGATAGTGGTGTGAGGTTGAGAATAACTTCCATGGCTGCCGTTGGGCATTTTCTCATTGCTCCTGTAATGCACATACAGGCTAATCTTTGAGTTTTTGAGAGGTTTTCTCTCGTTGTCAATAGGCTAGTTCTACTACTCCACGCAATGGCTCCATAAGTGATAATTGGTATCACTATGGCAGTGTACATCCAGCTCAGGATTTTTAGGTTGCACCCCCAATTTCTCCCTTCCAGATTCCTGCACACCATTAGAACCATTTTTGCTTTGCATATAATCTCCTTTTCGTGTTTATTCCACAGGAGTTTACTGTCTAGAGTCAAACCTAGATACTTGACTTCTTGTCTCCATTCAACTTCGCTCCCATCAAGTTTAATGGTTTTGAGGTTGAGCTTTCTTTTCTTAGTGAAGGCTATTAAGATGGTTTTGGTGGGGTTGATGTTAAGTCCCACAGGAAAATGAGTTTCTAGTAAGAGTTTCACTCTTTCTTCCTCATTTTCGGTATATTTACCGTCTGGCTTCCTCAAAGCCATATCTGTGTTGACCCTACTTTTTGCCATGACTTTGTAAAGTCTTGCCGCAGCAGGTGTTTTCTGAAGCTATTTCTTTTAGCTTTTCTAATTTCCTTATAGTAAGTGTTTCTCACCTCGGTGTATCTTTGCCAGTCTCCGGTGAATTTTGCTCTATTAAAAAGGTCCCGGGTTTGAGATCTTAATTCTGACAGATGTTTATTCCACCAGGGTGCATCTCTGCTGCTTCGTTGTTCTTGAAGAGGGCAGCTCGATTCAAATGCATCGATTATTGCCCTGTTCAAGTCCTCAAGCTCATTTTCCAGATCTAGATGGTGCTTAGCCCTCTCTTTTCTCTGGATATGTGCTAGGTTTTCTTTCAGACAGGTGTTATAGTTCTCCCAATCTGTTTTTCTTGGTTTTCTTCTGCGGCTCACCTCGGGTTTGCCTAGTTCTAACTTGAATGTTATGATGCTATGATCGGAGAGAGATGGTTCGCCCGAAACTCTCCAATCTTTTACTATATGTTTTAGATCCTGTGTTGCCAGTGTGACATCTAAAACTTCTTGCCTTACCCTTGTTACAAATGTGGGGGTATTCCCTATATTGTGAATATTAAGGTTTTTATTAAGGATATATTCTAAAAGCTGCTCACCTCTCTGGTTGGTATTGCTACTGCCCCAAACAGTATTGTGTGCATTGGCATCACATGCTATAAGAGTAGAGGTAGTCTCTTCTCTTCACAGTACTTCACCAGCCTTTGTACCTCGGGGGGTGGTGCTATCCCGTCTCCCGAAAAGTAACATGATGCTATTACTATCTCCTTGCTCCCCTTCTTGTGTTCGAAGAGTGCTCGAACTGGAACGAGGTCTCGAGTCATGTATTCTGAAAGACAAAAATAGTTAATATTGTTCCTTATCATAATACATGTTCTTGGTATATCACTACCTGAGTGATATACTATTTTAGCCTCTTTACATGCTAATCCTCTTACCTGGTTATTATTGACCCATGGTTCTTGGATCAAACATATCCCCCATTGGTCCTTAGTGAACAATCTTGTGATCACCGCCGAAGCTCCTTTGGCATGGTGAGCATTAACCTGAGCTAAGTTCATCCCCGCCATCCTGTTGGTTTTCAGGTTGGGTATTACCCTCTTTCATCAGGGTGATGTCCCCTTCTGTAAGAGTGCTGTCCCCTTCCTCCGACCCAAACTCCATTCCCTCCTCGGACAGCAGCGTCTCCTCCCCAAGGAGTTTAGAGATGTGTAGGCTTTCTACACTACTCGAGTCGTCGCTGGCCTTGGAGGGTATAGAAACCTTCTCAGGGTTTCTTCCCTCTTCTTTTCTGAGACCATGTACGGGGATTTTCCCAAACCGGTAATGTATGGTGAACCCGTTGTTCTTGATTTTTTGACAAGATAGATTGTCTATTCCTGCCCTCAAGACTAGGCCTTTGCCCTCTTCTTTAAGGTTGAGGACCTTCCACTGGTCTGTTACCAAACCTTCATTCTGTGCTTTTATCAAGCGAAGAAGTTTTCCTTCCTCTACGCCTTTACTTCTTGGGAGAAAGATCGTAGCGGTGTGCATTTTTGGGATATTTTCTCCCTGGCACACCATCAGTTCTACTCCCTTCCAACTTTTCAGCTGTGGTATTATCAACTGGAGCCATTCTGCAGTCTGTGGTGTTTCACAGTCGATTAGAACGACTCCTGGTCTGAAATGTATGCCAGTAAACTGGAGCTTATGCTCCCATCCAGCATACATTTCTTCTACTATTGCGTTCTCCAGCAAGGTTTGGTCGTCCGCACTGAGAGTGGTCTCAGGGTACGCCCTAGGGAGAGCCGCCATTCTTATTATTTTAGCTGCATCTGCATAGCTGCCAGCTGAAGAAGGGATGGCTATTTTGCCCTCCTTTTTCGTTTTCACCTGTACTTGCGGTGACTGGGCTGTCGCCTCTTCCCGCTTTCGTTTTTCTCCTTTAGGAGGGATGTTCTTCTCCTCTCCTTGTTTTTTGCGCTCTGCGGCTTTCTTTCTTGCTTCTTCCGGTGAAAGTCCCTGCTCAAGAAAACGAAGATACCATCTTACCCCCGCTCCACTAAGTCCAAACCTCAGTGGATCGTCCCTTCCTCCAGGTTTACCCAGTTCAGGAAGGATGGTGGTTTTTCTACTTTTCTTCCAGGATTTTTCCCGAAAACTCTCAGCAGCAGTTTTCATGAGAAAACGAACGCTTATACACCGGAACAAAATGGCGTCTCCGAGAGGTTGAATCGAACAATCGTTGAAAAAGCCAAATGTTTATTGTTCGATGGAGGCATAGAAAAGCGTTTTTGAGCCGAGGCGGTAAACACATCAGTCTATCTGCGTAATAGATGTTTAGCAGCAGGACTGCAGATGACACCATACGAGTTATGGAGTGACAGGAGACCAGATGTAAGCAATTTACGAATTTTTGGAAGTCCTGCCATGGTACATGTTCCCAAAGAAAGGAGACTAAAATGGGATAAAAAGTCGATAAAATGTATTTTCGTTGGTTATGATGAATTTACGAAAGGATTTAGAGTATTCGATCCAGTGAAGAACAATATCACAACCAGCAGAGATGTTACCATCATGGAAAATGTTAATGACTATGTAGATATTTTCTTGGAAAGTCAGTCAAATAACCTAGAAGTGTCAGTTTCAGTGGGAGACACTGATGAGACCGAGAGGGCTGAGACAGTCGAAACGGAGGAAGTTGAGGTGTCTAGTGATAGCTCAGGAGATGTTTGGCAGAATTCTGAGACTGATGACAACGTTTACCATGAAACTCCACCACTGAGAAGGTCTGAAAGAACACCGAAACCGCGAGTTATTGAGAGTGGTGTAACCTATTTTTGTCCAGAATTTATAGAGCTGGACTATGAACCATCTTCAGTCGAGATGGCTCTGTCGAGACCAGACGGAGAAAGTTGGAGAGAAGCAATGGCTGAGGAACTACACTCCTTCGAAGAAAACGAGGCCTGGGAATTAGTCGATATTCCAGAAGGTAAAACTGTAGTGCAGTGTAAGTGGGTGTTTAAGCGGAAAAGTGACATCGAAAACAAAGAGATACAGAGCGCGGTTAGTTGCTAAAGGATTTACTCAAAAACAAGGTATTGACTTTAATGAAACTTTTTTCCCCTGTTGTACGTCACTGTACTTTGCGATTATTAATAGTCTTGTCTGTTAACCTAGATTTAAACATATGTCATTTAGATGTAACAACGGCTTTTTTAATAGAGGAGTTCAGTCTAAGGTCAGTGTGACCAACAAAAAGTGGTTTTTATGACAAGAATGACAGTTAATGTCTACCATTCAAAACATAAGATTTTTGCAGGTTTTTTATCATTACGAACATCTATATTGCTTTATTAAAACAATGAATACACCCCCGAAGCGTAAATCTTAAAATTTAAAATGACGTTTTAGCTGAATTCTCAATGCATCGGTGGCCAGTAATTCTAGGAACTTTCGGCAAATCACCAATTCTCTTCTGTCATTATGTCACTAGTTATGTCAGATGTCAGTGGAAAAAGCAATCAGAAGAATAAAGTGATACAATCTAACTAGAACTACTACAAAAGTATGGAAAATAAACATAAACGATTAAACGAATATCAACAAAAACAAATAACACTGACATCTGACATAACTAGTGGCATAATGACAGAAGAGAATTGGTGATTTGCAGAAAGTTCCTAGAATTACTGGCCACCGATGCATTGAGAATTCAGCTAAAACGTCATTTTCAATTTTAAGATTTACGCTTCGGGGGTGTATTCATTGTTTATAGATGTTCGTAATGATAAAAAACCAGCAAAAATCTTATGTTTTGAATGGTAGAAATTAACTGTCATTTTTGTCATAAAAACCACTTTTTGTTGGTCACACTGACCTTAGACTGAACTCCTCTATTGGTTATCTAAAAGAAGATGTTTTTATGACTTTGCCTGAGGGGTATAAAATAGATGGATTTTATTTTGTTCGTGAAATTGCTCCACACGCTTCGCTCGTTTCGCAAACTTTTTCACTCACAAAATAAAATGTTACTTTTAACACTAATACTGTTTGCTGAAGACAATGAAAATGTACAAAATGTAACTGCCAAATTCAAAAGTGCCCTTGAAAAACTTGAAGAAGAAGACCCGACCGCAAAACTTTAGGTACTCTACTATCGAATAACCTTACTCATGAAGCAGTTCATTCAAGCTGAAAGGATGGGAGATTGGAACCTTCACCTTCAAATAATCTGCCAAATGCTTCTTCTATACGAAAAGTGCTCGTTTATATATTTACAAGATATGAGCACTCTGCAAGACCAGATGAACCCAACAGAATATGAATTGTTCACGAAAGGATGCTTCACCATCCGCAGATCCAACAAATTTTGGTCAGGTCTGTGGACTAGCTGACCTGATAATTGAACAGGTATTGATGCGTTTAATGAAGAGCCAGGGTGGCCTAGCCCATGGCAGAGGTATCTCTATAAGTGTGCTCTCTCGTTGGACGGGAGGGATGGTATATATGATGAATACATGTGAAGGGGTAGAAGGGTGTTGGGATATTTTCTCCACAACAAGTGAACAGCATGTCGATATGCGACCTACGCAAATTGCACGAGATACCTCTGACGTGAAAAAACTGAAAGCATGGTTCAATAACCAGCCACCGTTCTCATCGATAGATAAACTCGTATCCATCAGCAGTGGCACTGTAGGTGGCCGCCACATAAATTGCCACACTGTCCGAGAAGAAGGACTGAAAAGGGTGGACGGAATTGTTGGAAAAACTTTTGGGAATGTTAGTTTATCTAGAAAAGAAAAAGTCCTCTCTTTGGCATCGCCTATCACCTCTATCAAGATCCACAAGAAGAGAGTCACCATCTTCCTGTGCATGTGTATCATGAAACAGTCACACCTACAGTTGAAGGCCCACTTCAATCTATCACTTACTAAATTTAATTGGATTTTTTACAAAATATTCCTCTATTAAAGACTGGTAAAAAATATCAACTTTAAAATCTTCTGACCCTATTCTACAACTTTTTTTCTGAATCACCTATTCTGAAGTGGTGGGGGAAGTGTTCTTTCGTTGACATAAAAAAAACTGTAACTTCCATATGCCTGCACCGATTTTCAAAAATATAGACTATATGCATAGGGCATTAAAGGTAGATTCCAGAAAAAAATAACAATTTTAATTTTTCAATCGGCAACTAGAGGGCGCTATGTAACACCTAGCTCTATTTTTGATTTTTTCTGAGAAATTTCAAATAAAATGCTATATCTCCAACTTTACAAAAAGACAATGAAGATGACTTATTGACTTGTCAAGACCGCGAACTGATATCTCTTCTATCTTGTCATTCCAAAGATATTGGCATTTTTTGGTGGATCTTGATGATTGTTGGCTCACCCAGTAAGTTGTAAAAGAAATTATGTTGCTACAATTATTTTAAAAATAAAACAACAAGTGAAAACATATCACAAAAATATTTATTAAAATTACATCCGGTACAGTAAACAGTAACAGATCCGTAGTCGGTAAAATTTAGTTGCCCACCGGTCGCCACCAAAAAGTCGTTTCGACCCTGGAATCTCCCCCTTGTTGGCATAACTTCAGACCCGAAAACTTTCTCTGCCATCACTGATGGGCTCGCTTTTCCCTCTCCATCTGGTTCATAACATCTCTGAGGAAAGCTCCTTATGGCATTCCAGTTATCCTTGTTTTGTGTCATCAGCCCCACCATATTCGTCCTTTTTATTTTAATCCATATCCAGACAATTCCTGTTTGGGTCCCATCTCTGGCATCCAAAAATGGTGTGTTCCGCATCATCTCTCTGTCTCCACAGTAGATACAGGTGGCATCTTCTGTCTTACCAATTTTCTTTCTGTATGTCCTAAATAGGGTTGTCAGATCAGAAAATTGAATTGATTGATTTTTTTTACTTTAGAACTGAAATCTACTTACTTTTTATGTTGCCTCATATACTTAGAGTTTGATTTCACAGACTCTACTAATTTCGTTCCTTGTGATGTGCCTAAAAATGACTTAAAATTTAGGCGATTATGATCAAAAATTAATCGGATTAGGAGCTCGGCTTTAATTAGGTCGAATGCAATGCGAATTCGTTCTTTCGAATGCGAGCTATTGAGAAGGCTAAAAACTCTCTCACAGTAAGCATTGCTTACAGGAATGGACAGAACAAATGACATCATTTTTTTTTATTCTTCAAGTCATTTTTATCACAACTTTTCAAAAAATGTGGCCAGATTTTGTCGTTGGAAATATCTTTGTCTTTAGGCAGGTGTTGAAATTCCTCTCTAAGGCAGCAGTCATTATTGTCATTGTCAATATCATTGGAAATATTTAGCAACTCGGGCAATTCTGAAATCTCTTGCCATTTAAGGATATCATCATTTTTCAAATACAAGAGAGTGGACTTCTTTTATAAAGAATTATCCGAAAAATTATAGCGATCTTGCAAATATTGGTTGAATCCTTTTAAAAACTGTTCAGATTCGAAACAAAAATGATTTTTCTCATGATCGGATACATTCTTCAATAATGTTTCATTTTTGCTTCCGAAGAATTTGTCATTCAAACGGTTTCTGAGGTGGCCCTAATAAAGTTCTCATCACATCATCAATTTCTGTGTCTGTGCCACGCATTGCTTACCAGTGCTGAAATTGGTGCGCAGATACACGAGTATAAAACTAAAAGTCGGGATATTTTGTATTTTGTCGGGAAATCATATGAAAAGTCGGGATTATCCCGACCATCTGGCAAGCCTAGTCCTAAAAGACCTGTACCCGGATAGCGCCTGGGTAACGCCTGTGGCGACAGAGAATCCAGCTTACCATTAAACCCATGCATTAAACAATGAAAACTAAATATAATGTGTGCGCTCCAGCACAATATGGCCGACCTATCAGTGACATAATTCTGGAATGGTCTATTCATTTAAAAATTCTATCAAGAAGCAGTGACATGGTGTCAATAAGTTATGGGTTAATAAATCAAATACAATAAATTGAAATCTATAATATCCTCTAAAGCTGGACATCATGTTAACATAAAGTTCATATAAAAAAATGTTTCTTCTCTATTTCAAAACAGCTTTTGGAACATCGTCATACCTACTGTATAAATCACAGAACCAAAATCAATAGTACACTGTATGCTTCATTAAAAAATGTTTGGAGCTTCTTGCGTTAATTAAAGTGCAAGCAATTGATATAGTGCTGAAAAAATCTTCCAACTGTTATTATTAACATGCTGTAAAGCGAAAACGAATTTAACTGGGCATTCAACGAACAGATGTCTTATATCACCCAGAGACGAATTCAGTTTAGTTTCATATCGAACGGAAGGCAGTGAAATAAGTAAGTATATATCTCTGAACAATCAACAAATTGTCTGTTTTATGGTCAAAGGCATATATTATATATATTTTTTAGTTAGGAAAACAATGATTACATCTGATTAAGCTAAATTAAATATTATAACTACTGTATGTGTAGATGAAAAGGAAAACAAACGAACGATATAGTGAAATCTGGCTCTGCAACGGTATATTAGTGGCTCTCCTTCCAGAGTGGATTCTTCTTCCTTTACTTTGTGTTTTAATAACAAACAGAATCTTTTCTGGGCACTATATCTATTGCTTGCACTATAAATTAGCTTCAAACATTCTGTTTCCTTTTAATCTAAATGTTCATGCTGTGCATGTACTTCAGATTCTCTCCAATTACTTTGCACAGACTCAATAATCCACTTACACCATGTTGACTTCGTAAAGTAATAACCACCACAAAACATAATAAACAACCACGATAAAATTAAAAACAAATCATAATCCTTAGTAGGAGTGTTAGTAACGGGTCCTGAAAAATCAGAGGAAGTAACTGCAACACTGTCTACAGCTGGTATTCCTGTATGTTTAAAAATAAATTGAGAAAACTTTTCCAATGTATATTCGGAACCATTAAATTTCCCAACTGATCTACCATTGTGGAATATAAGTAAAGAAGGGACTCCTACTATGCCGTTTTGAGTATTGAATAAATGATACATCATTGCGTTTATAGCTACTATTTTTACATCAGGAAATGCTCTGGGTAGAGCGTTGTAGTGTGGTGCAGCCATTGTGGAGAATGGACAATACTTAGAATAAAATAGTACCACCACACACAGTCCAGGAACATCTCGTTCTGTTATTTGTGGGTCTGGTTGTAGTAATTTAATAAGTTCAGTGTCGTTTGTTAATTGTACTTGTAAATCACCCATTGCTGGTAGACATTGAACGAGTCTTTGAGTTTTATTTGTAGTTTCTGTTGTATTTGAAATAGTTTCATTGACTGCAAGAGGTGTATTAAGCGGTAGTTCTTCGTTTAATTCTTCTAAAGGTGGAATTTGACCAAAATCTTCGAAATCTTCTATTGATTCTTGGTTATCTACATTGGACGTAACAATACCTAAAATTATTTTACATTAATATATAAAAAATTCGTTTTATGATCAGTATATACCAATTAAGACCAGTTTAATAATAGTAATTTTAATATACATTGTGGTTATTCTAGTTTTTATTTTTAAACGAATTAGTTTTATTTTTTATAAACATTGTATTATAAAATTGACATTTTATTATATTTGACAGTTAACAGCTGGCAGTGACAGAGGTTTTTAGTTCAATGTTATCTCACTACTACAGTGCCATCTCATTTTCAATAGATTAACTGCTTAAACAATTAAATTAATGATTATAGTTCGCTAGCATGTATGGAAAAATATTTCAATTTTCCCTGCAGAAAATATATTTTACTCCAGAATTTTAATGTGGTTGTTTAATAGCTGGAAATTCCCTATTTTCCTTATGATTGAAAAATAAGAAAAATATTTTCATATTCGTAATGTTCTTAAATGTACAGTGACTAAATGGAATGCTTAGTGCCCTCTATTAGGCTGACTTGCTACTAAACTTTTAGAAAAGGTGGATTGGGGATTTAAAATTAAAAAAATTAAACTGCACCTATTCCAAAACAAAACCTTAGACATTTACTTTCACCATAAGATAAACAAATTACTAGAACTATTTTTATTATTGTATTGTCTAGAACAAACCAATAACTTTTAATTGGTTAATGGAAAGAGTATGACATTTTATTGATGAATTGATTGAATAAAGGATCGCAACTTCCATTAGATATTAGATAAAATAATTGCATTTTCTTAAGAAGTTAATTAGTGATATTCTCGTTAACATGGCAAATAATGGGTATGTACCTATATTTTATTTAATCAATTTTAGGTCAAAAGGTTAAGTAAACATTAATTTCTTATCACTGTAATTAAAATTACATTATGAATACCCCAAACGAAGATGATTATTCAGAATGTTTAAAATAGAATATTAACGTTATCTTTAGCTATTTTTAAAATATTTACAAATCATTTCATTCTAAATTTTTATGCTTCGTAACAGGGCCACAGGTGGTTTACATAACCTTAAAAATTGAATTTACTGATTTGATTAGAACACCTATTCTAGTTAAATACGAGTCTAAAGCAAAATTTCATTATGATTTTCGTTGTGCGAAAATGAACGTATTTAGAAATGTATTTACGGTAGCTGTGAAAAATTTTATAGTTAATAGAAATTGTTCAAGGCATGTTGTAACCCACATTTCAATGAGGTAGGTTTCACATGTTATTATTGAAAAGCTTTAAACTTATAATGAAAATAAATTCGTAAATTTCAGAGATGAGACATTTCTAAAATAATAGTAATTGAAAGGTACATATTTCCATTTTGTATTTAAATCCTTTTTTTAGAAAATCATTTTCTATTCTATGAAAAATAGCTCGTAAAATGCTCTTTAGGACATATTTTGTGTTTGCAAATGCAAAATACTTTTTGATAAGTGTTGTCAACAGCTTAACAATTGAATTGAGTTATTGAATATACCTTAGAGGTGGATAAAGAAACATTTTAGGGATGCCTGCTACCCGAGTTTATTTATTAGTAAACGGAATCAACCCCTTGAAGAAATACATTCATAGATAAAAGTATAAAACTATACAATTTAGTTAGTTACAATTTAAACAAAAAACATTAGAAATAACAATTTTATCATAAAATATGATATAATGACACATAATGTAATAAATTTACATAATAAACACAAAAATAATAATATAAATAGGTATTAAACACTAGCCCATTAAAACTACTTTTGAAATTATTCAATGAAACTCCAGTAAAATTATGCCCCAAATCACAATATGAATTTACTGACCGTGAAACCGAGCAATGGTAACCATAATTGGTACTGTAACTTCCAAAAGGTTGTAAATATGAGTGACCCTACTATGAATTTTAAAGGAAAACTATGAAAGAAGTTCTGGACACGAGATGCTGCCTGAGATCAACTTGAATAGTACAGTAAGTTCAGTGAAAGCTCTTTTATTTTCCAAAGACATAATGGTAATACTGTATATGATGTCATTGTACGTATAACGACCAACTGGGACATGCATTTTGTAAGCTACAACATACCTTAGAAATTTGTGTGAACTTGAAGAATATATGAGAATACAAAAAATATTGCATTCATTAGAAATGGGCACTCCGGTATATTTTGGAGTGCTGATAGAGATGATAAAAAAAAGATTAAAAACAAGGTTTATAAAATTTAATGATCCTAAAGTTAAAGAAGCTACATGTTCCATCATTATTTAGATATCTCACTGCGTCTAGAAGTAGAGCAAACACCTCTATAGGCTTGAATCACAATTTTTTTAAGGATGACGTACATATACAACATAAAATATTTTAAACGAATCACACAAATTTATACGGATAACAATAATGGTTAAATAATATTTTCTATTATTTATTATTTCTATGAGAATAACCAAGATTTTAGCCTTGGATCATTTAACCTGCAGATCGAATCATCCACAATAACTAGATACTGCAGAAGTGGTGAAAGTACTCCACCTTGGGGACACCCTTTAGTTGTTCTAATAGAGTAGAAGTTATGTCATGCTTATGTGCCGTTATTCACCTTTTTTATCCATGTGGTGTTGTTTATTCCTCTTTTTCTGAGGGACTTGTTTATTGATGACACTGTTGTGTTGTCAAAAGCACCTTTGATGTATAGAAATGCTACTTCTTTTTGATTCAGAATCCTTTTGAAACCTAAGACCAAAGTAGCTTCTCCTGATTTCCCTGCTTGATAAGCCCATTGTAGTCTGTGTAGAGGGAAGCTCTTAAGCACTCCTTGCATAACTGCTTCCATGAGTTTCACAGTGAATGATGTCAGATTAATCGGTTGGTAGGATTTAGCCTGGGTGTACGTTTATTTCCCTGATTTGGGAATAAACACCACATTTGACTCTCTCCATGCAATTGGTATATACCCTAAATCATAACTAAAAGACCGATTATGCTGTCTATTCCCTCTTGCAGTAGCTTGAGGAATATACCATCTGGTCTTGGAGTTTTGTATGGAGGTCTGGATATCTCATTCGTTAGTTTCCAATCCTCTTTGATAGCCTATTTATCTTAATTGATCCTGGAAAGTGCACACTGAGGGTTTCTCTAAGAGCCTCTATCTCAGCATTTGTACACCTAAGAACAAGTTAGGCATTCATGTATATTACAAAAAGTATTGGTCCAAGTACAGTGCCTTGAGGAACACCATTATATTTAACGTAACATTTATTTGTATGGTTTTGGTAATGTAGAAATTATTTTAAATAACGAATAATAAAGATTTTAGACCAAATGAATTTTAAAGACTATGTTTTTAACAAGATTTACCTTTTACTTTTTTAAAATATTAGTGGTTAGAATAAAACAAGTGTCGTATTTGAAAAAAAATTATTCACCCACATTAATAACAGTCACTGACTCATAATATTCATCCCTTCCAGTAAATCTAACAGATAAATGTATATTTTTCAAATCGACAACTCCGAAATAATAGTTTTTATATTTTTTAAGAATATCATCGGCATCAAAAGACTCCTGTTTTTCTTCCGGCCTTCTAAAGCTGGTATTCATCAGAGTTACATGTAATTTCACTCTATCGTATTGTTTTCTAGCTAAACCAGATTTATAAAAATATTCCGATATAGCATCAGAAACGCGTTGTAGTTCCAAATTCTGGGTATCGTTTTCCATTTCCACGTTACCGTATAAAACATTTACACTGAAAGGATCGTCGTTCATTATTTCCACACCTTTTAAATGGATTTTATAATTTTTATTGTTGTTAAATATTTTCGATATAACGTCTTCGTAACAAGCTTTTAATACGAGTTTAGCCGAAGCGATTTCTTCATCATCTAATAAAGTTAAAGTTGTTATAGTAAGGTGAAGTTTTTCAGGATTCTGGAAAATTGTATCGGTCACACCTCTAGCGGGATCTTTTAAAACTGCACGTTTAAATTCAGTTAATTTTGCTTTAATCGCATCTGATCCCATCGGGATTGAAATGAAATGACTAATCGGTAGTTTTTCTTTCCTCTGCATCACTATCAAAGAAATTTGTGTCCTGGCCGAAACTACTTTTCTTTCTGTAGGACCAGTTATTAGAACATTTCCTTTTTCATTAGGTTTGGGTACTTTTATATGTGTATTGGTACTTTTTTCCAAATTTCTCAATCTGATAGCTTTCGTTCCTATTATAAAAGGTAGTATACTGGACGGAACGTAGAATGATGTAGTAAATTTTCCAGATTTTGTTAAGACAATGTCGTAGTCATCTTCTATTTCTTCGCAATTTACCATTTCCTTATCGTTATCGTCGTATGGTTTTAACTGTACGTTATTTGTTTGGTCGTTTTGTTTGTATGCCAACGAGGACATCCAGTATATATCGTTACCGAATTCAATGGGGGTTATGCGCGTTTGAAGAGGTCCTTTTTCGGAAAAGAAGTCCGGAAATTCTCGTCTTGTGCTTTCTTGGTACATTTTGATCTGGAATGAAACAAATAGATGCTATTAATATTCTTAATTTCAACGGGCAGCTTATTATAAACTTTTACAGCTCTGAATTTTGCATCTCTCTAAAAAAACGATGTTCTGTGATAACTTTCTCTTAATTCATTAGCTGACCTTGTAATTTTTGTAAGGTTGTTGTACATATCTATGTTCCTCGTAAACAGATTGCCATTGCGTTTGACAAATATTGCCAGATTATACATGTATAAACTTGTGAGTGACATTAACTCCAGCTTTTTAAATAAAGGTCTACACGAATCCAAAACACCCACTCTAGCAATACAACTGATTATCTTTTTCTGAGATGTGAATGCAGCAGGTGAGCATCCCCAAAAGATCAAACCATAACTTAAAATAGATGGAACATGTGCATAATAATATGTTTTTACAACAGTCTAATCTACTGAACAACCCAGCTTCCACACCGCAAGCTTGATTTAACCTTTTGACAAGCCCAGACATGTGCAGTTCAAAACACATACCCTCATCAAGCACTGCCCCTAGAAATTTAGTTTCTCGTTAGGGGACTTACTATCAACCCTGATTTAAACATCGTGATCAGGTTTATTTCTATTATGAAACTGAATTGCAGCTGTTTTTTGTTTATTTAATATAAGACCATTCTCATTGCACAACTTAAGCATGTTATCAATTACTTCCAGAAGACCTCTGAGATATGGCCTTTAGATCTGGACCAGATACCAAGCATAATATATCATCCGCAAATTGATACACTGCTGGTGCAGATAGAGCCTCCGGAGAAGATCATTCCCCTAACCCCATAGCATTGTAACTTATGCAGTAATCTGTTACGGTCCAGTGTATCAAAGGCTTTTGAGAGATCAAAGTAAATACCTGCAACTAATTCCCCTCTGTCAATCCTATCCACCAAATACTTCATGGAGTTGGATATAACCTTTTCAGTTGATTCTCCAGAGGGACTGTATTCTTGACCGATGGAGAGAAGCTTCCCGAGAGAACAGATATTTTGTCTTTGTCACTGCAGTGACAGAGTAACCAAGTAAAATAAAGACAAAATATGTGTTCTTTCGGGAAGCTCAACTTCCTCAGTCAAGAATACGGCCTCTGGCAGAAAGCTATCTTGACATGGAGCCAGTAACTTCTGTGATTTTAAAAATTCTATTGTACATGACTCAAGCACTACCAACGAAGGAAAGCCAACACTTTTTTCGAAAAATACATGTATTTTTTAAAAAGTTGAAGTTGAATGAAGAGGCGTTGGGGATATCACCAAAAACTTTATGGAGATCCAGGAGAAATCTCTGGAAATAACTTTCATGTTTCTAGTTTGACCGCAAGAGGGCGTGTTCTATGAAGAAAAATGTAAAAACCAGTTTTCTATCAAATATGTCTAATTATACTAGGTGTTAAATAAATGAAGTAGAAAGAGGCCTAAATTTCGCACAAATTTTATTCAGTACGTTTTCTTCTATTTTTTTTTAATAAAGGGTGGGAGAGAGTGGGAATGTTTTTATGGATAAATACCTATAAGTTTGGTTTGGATCAACTGATTTAAACGAAATTAGTATCATTCGAAAGAGCGTAGAAAAACGAATTACATCTACTATAAAACAATTGAATTCGGTTTTAATAGAGGGCACTTTCGAATGAAAAAAATAAAAATTGTCTGTGTTGACATTTTTAAATTAAAACAACTAAATATTGTACATTGCATTGGAAACTGATTACATTCGAAACAAAATGGCACAAACCGCATGTTGATATCTTTTGTCTAACTCGAGATATAAGTTAAAACGCATAAGCATACGTAACTAGTATTGGCTCGCCCTGTCAGAGCTTAAAATATCAAACTATGTTATAGCAAAGGATTTTAGTGTCGATGTTCATTTTGACTATTGTCGTTAAAATCTTTAAGCCCAGTTTTCACCAAACTGCGCTAAGGCTAGAATGTTTCCTAAAGTTATAGTTTCTGATATACAGCCGAGAGATCTGCTTTTTGGTCCACCCGGTACAAATAAATTAGTTTGTTTTTTCAAGTTTTCATATTCAATTTTAAATTTTATACAAAAATTATGTAAAATATTCAAATATATATTGAAAAAAAAGATTGAGATAATTAATATGATTTTAAATATATTTTATCAAATTTATTGGAGGACAATAGGCATTCATATTTTTGGTTAGAAAAGAGTACTACAAAGGAAAATAATACAGAAGTTTTTTCCCTTCAACTGTAAATGTTAACTATGGTAATTTGAGATTATGGTTATAGTATCACAAATATGCAGATTAGAATTATTCTCGAGTCTTAGAGAAATAGTAAGAAGCTCTAAACTACAGTGTTTTCTAGTAAGTATTACTGTTAAATATAATGAAGTCATTATAATAACAATACTAATAATACCTATCTATTTAAAAAGAAAATTGGTAGGTACATTTTATTACCGAAGCTTCTAAATAAACAGATTATAGTAATTAAAATTGCCACATAAAGAAATATTAGGAAGTATATATACGTAGGTTTAATATTGTTATAATAATATTAAAACTTATTTAAATAGAACACATTATCTTCGAACAAGATTATTGTTACTAAAACAATTTTATAAAATGACGTACTTTATATCGAAATCTCTATGACACACCTCCAAAACTATTTACAACAAAAATATTTATGTTTTCTTTATAAACATTATCTCTTGGTCACTCGAAAATATTGTTTAAGATCCACTGCATTCAATATGATCGAACCTCACTTTTAAAATAGATTTTGAGACTGGACATTTCTTCTAAAAAAATATAAAAAGCCACTGACAGAGTGATCATATTTTTTTAAGGTGGATGCCATACAGGTCAATATTTGTGCGGGGAGGGGGCGCATAATACAGAAATTGTGAAAAATAAACTTAATAGGGATAAAAAACAAAAAGAAATTAATCGCGGTTAGCATGCTACATACTGCACCAAGAACATCATCTAATTACATATGTTTAATGATATAAATCAAGTTATCGTTATTAGTAATTTTCCTAAACAATGCTCCCTTTATATACTTTTTGTTCCTCGAGATTTAAAAAATATATAGATGCACTGTTGCTTTCATTACAGTATGCTACGAAAAAGTTGGGGGGTCAAAAGGGTGGTGAGTCCATTAAAAAACCTATAAAAGGTGACATAAGTATTGCTTCCACTCAGGTTTTATTACCTATTGTAACATATTTCGCGATAATAAAATTTAATGAAACAATATTCAGCAGCCTATTAAAAAAAATTGATAAAAATTTTTAACTTCAACACATAACTTTTTTTGTGTGCACTTTTGTACATAGGTAAGGTTCAATTGATCTATTTTTGATACCAGATTCGATTCAGTAGTATAATATATGACTAATTTTTAAAGTGAATCTTTTTGACATACATCATACGGTCTATATACAACAGAAAAATATGCCGAGCAGTATAAAGGTTTGGATGCCGAAAATTATGAATTGTAGGCATAGGGTTCGAATTCTGGATACCGTGATAATTTTATTTATTTGTTATATTGTGCCATTTGTATATGAATAACTTTTAATATAGATCCTATTAATCCGTAAACACAATAAATCGAACTAAAAAGTGAAAAATGGATGAAATACAAAAATTTTTAAAGTGAAACTTTTTTATTTCATTTATTTTTATAGTGAACTTATTAGAATTATTAGAACTTTTTTCTGGTGCATATCGTGGTTTCTTAAAAACACACAATGATTTTTTTGTTACACCCTGTATATAACTAGTGAGGGATTGCAGTTTATTTAAACTAAAATAGTTTCTCAATAGCTTTTAGTTTGTTATTTTGCCAAACTTACGAAACTTTTAAAAACCACCAAACTTATTTTTCTTGCGTTCATAGTAACTGACTTGTCTCCATAACAAAAATTATGCAACAAAGCATATGACGACAATAAAACATTTTCAAAATTGTTTCCTTATTTAGTTTACGTTAAAACTTACATTTTGTAATAAAAATATGACGAAATTTTATACATATAAATAGGGAATATTCTTCAACAAAAAAACATAATCAATTCTACTTAGCTACAGAAACTTATAATAGTAAATTTATTTATTTAATATGCGTTGGAGACACTCGTAAGTATTAAAATGTACTTTTTTTAAACGTTCACAAGTTATTTTTTTTTTAAATTGTCCTACAATTATTCAATATTTATGATACGCCAATGGAATCAGTTATTATTTTTGTTACAGAAGTGTAAATTCGAAGATCATCGACGGCAAAAAAATCGCCGACGACATTCAAAAAGAATTAAAAAGAGATATCGAAGCATGGACAAGCAAAGGACATAGATCTCCATGTCTTATAGCTATTTTGGTTGGAGAAGACCCAGCGAGTAAAAAATATGTACACAATAAGATGATTGCTGCCAAAAAAGTCGGTTAGTACATTATTTTATTCCTACATAACTTCCAGTTTAGCATTGCCAGATATTTTATTATAGGGAAATGATTTTATAGTAACTAAATCAATCTAAGTTCAGGTGAAGTTTTGATCTATAACCTACCATATTAACCAATTCTTTTACAAAAACATCTCTTATTATCTTTAATTTTCAGGCATTACTAGTACAACATTAAATTTCCCCAAGGATATAACTGAAGAAGAGCTAATCAATAAAATAAATGAGCTAAACGAGGATGCTTCAGTAGACGGTATCTTAGTGCAATTGCCTGTACCAGAACATATTTCAGAAACAAAAATTTGTAATGCAGTAGGACCAAAAAAGGATGTTGATGGTTTCCACATCACCAATATGGGACGTTTAGCAATTAATATGGACACTTTAGTTCCTTGTACTGCTTTGGCTGTGATCGAACTAATTAAAAGGTGAGTGAACTTGTTTATTTAAATAATAATATCCAACTATGACCACTGGATGTTTAAACAATGTCTTTATCTAGCTGATCCAAAAGAACTGATTTCTAATTTCCTGTTTTTGGTGCATTAGAACTACTTTGTAGCCAAACCACCAATCTTGTGTTTAAAACTAAGTATGTGGCGTCCTAGGGCAAAAAAGTGCATTTATCGCCGGATGCGAAGCGAATTGTGAAAAATGTGTTTGTATCATTGAAAGATCGAGGTTATATTATCGGTTATGCAGCAAAAGAAACATGTATGTTGACCAAAACCCCAATATCCACAGTAAAAGACATTATCAATAAGCCAATATTACAAAAAAAACGAAGTGACGCTAATAAAACCAAATGTGTTGACCAAATGCAAAAGGATATAATCCGAACTACATATGTCCTATACCAAGAACAAATGATACCAACCCTAGATTGTATTAAAAAGCGTTTAATTAAAGACGAACAAGTTTGTGCAGAGCTATTTCTCAAATGGGATTTAAATATTGTACCATCAATAAGAGGCAAGCGATAATGGAGTCATATCATGGCAATTGTGGCATCATGATTACTTACAAGATATTCAAAAATATAGATGTGAAAATCGTTTAATTATCTACCTCGACGAGACATGGTATGACACCCACAAAGGGTTTTGTGGATTTTTAAGCCCAGATGCTGAGTCAACGAAATATCCTTTATTATAAAATATTCTTTCTATTGTAGATCCCAAATTAAAACATTCGGAAAAAACATTGTAGTTTGTGGTAGATCAAAGCACGTAGGTCTTCCTATAGCTTTACTACTTCATTCAGATGCTAGAAATGAATGTCCTGGTTTGGAGGCTACTGTAACTTTGTGTCACAGACATACGCCCACTGAAGATTTGGAATTCTTTGTTAAGAGAGCAGATGTGGTTGTCAGTGCAACTGGTAAGAATCTTTGTTTGATTCTTCGAAATGTTTTTAATAAGAAATTATTTTGTTGTAGGAGTGGTGAATTTGATAAAACCAGAAATGATTAAACCTGGTGCTTGTATAATAGATGTTGGTATAACTAGGATACAAACAGAGGAGGGTAGAGATAAAATTGTGGGAGATGTTGATTTTGAAGGTTAGTTCTTTAAAAATTGCTCAATTTTCTAGTAATAGAACTTAGGTGTTTATGTATGGAAAATAAAATGAAACCATAAAAGTTTAAGGTAAATAATGTTTATTTTTAGGATGTTTTGATGTAGCTGGACATATTACTCCAGTTCCTGGTGGAGTTGGCCCAATGACAGTGGCTATGCTTATGTCCAACACTTTTAAAGCTGCTAGATTAGCAGCATGAAGATTTTGTTTCTCACAATTTAAAGCTATAAATAATGTTTTTGAAGGAAAATTATGGTAAATTTTAATTTATTTGCAAATTAGGGGATTAGGTTATACATATTTCTAAAAAAATGTTGGAATTGTTACTTTTACATTGATTTTCTTAATCTAAATATAGTATTTTATGTTGACACTTATCTTAAAGTGTATTTTTTCTACAGTATTATAAATCTTGATGTTTTGTTATGTGAATTATTTATGATGTTAATTAATACATAAAAATACGTAGTTTTCGTTATTTTTTTTATAAACCTACCTTTAAAATGAGCTTGCTTTCACTATTTTAATTATCTTTTTGCTTTGAAAAAGTACAAGAAAAAATACAATCGACCTCATATTATTTGGCTTCAGTGTCCACCTTACATTAGTTGTAATTTAACTTGGAAAGGTGCAAATTATATTAAAAGAAAGCTCTTAAGACAAATTTTAATATTTTTTTCTAAAGGACATGTTTTGTTATTTAACCTATGTTATTTTATTCTTGGATGATGAATGGGTTTAAAATGGAAAAATACATAGTGATTTAAAACTGTTTGCATTAAATAATCAAATGAATTACTTACAATACACTAAATAATTGTAAATCACAATATAACTAATTTTAGATTATCTCTTTCCTAGTCCATGTCAAAACAAAGTTTTAGGTTAGGGTTAGGGATTGATTTGTCAAATGCACAGAACTAAACACTTTTTTAGTGTAAGAACATTGTGCACTGACACTCTGTTCAATATTTTTACGCACCCGATATACTTTGGCAAAACCACAGAACTAAGCACTTACTCAGTGTAGGATCAGTCTGCACTAGCACTAAAAGTGTTTAATATTTTTAACGAAACTGCAAATACGTAGTTGTAAGCAGAAAGAACATCATCTGTCCACTCATATAGGCCAATTATCGTAGTAACACTAGATCAAAAGTTTTGCGCTGGGGAAAACATTTGTTCCAGTGAGCGCATATTTTGTCAAATCCACAGAACTAAGCACTTCTTCAGTGTAGGATCACATTGTGCTGATAATGAAAGTGTAATAATTATGTCAAAGAATAGTTGTGTATTCTTTGATTATGTAGAAATACGCAGTTTTAAAAAGAAAAAAAAGATTTAGTTTCTTAGACAAGAGACTCTTGTCTAAGTTTAGTTTACTCATAAACGTTTATTCTACTAGCTGAACTATGTCAGGATTTTTGAACATTATTTGGAGAGCGCACCCGACACGTCAAATCCACAGAACTAAGAAATAATTGATTTATTTAAGAGCGCACTCACAAATTAGACAGCTCAAAACAGTTGGCAACTCTGACTTGCAACAAAATTTATAATTCGGGAAGAAAAAGTCCTCATATTAAATGTGTACGAAGGACTGCGTCTTTGTTTTGTTACCTATGGGACTGCGTGCCATGGACAAACAGTTGGGTGTTAGTGACGCTGTGATTAAGTGCAGTTATTTAACTAAAGTTTCTGAGAGTACTATATACAATATTCTAAAGAAATCGCAGGACGGATCTTTGACAAGAGAACGAGGTGAAAACTGTAAACCCGAAAGTAGGGGAAGAAAGAAAATTGTTTTGGACGACCAAACACGGAATGCTATACGTAGGGAAATACATTCTTTTTATTTTAGGAATGAAATCCCCTCGGTAGCTAAATTGAGCAAGGTAATAGAAGCTGATGATACTTTACCAAACATCAGTGATAAAGTTTTGAGACGAACTTTAAAATTAATGAATTTTCGTTACCAAACAAGAAGTAGAAACAGTGCCTTAATTGAACGAAATGACATTGTGGAATGGAGGAGAAATTATTTAAAACAGATACGACAGTTTCGTAACGAAGGACGGCACATATATTATCTTGACGAAACATGGTTAAATGAAGGCCACACTGTGTCAAAAGTGTGGCAAGACATGAATATACGAAGCAATCGACAAGCCTTTATGGAGGGTTTCTCTTCCGGTTTAAAAGCTCCCTCTGGGAAAGGACGTCGACTGATTATCACTCACATTGGCAGCGAGGAAGGATTTGTAGAAGGTGGATTACTAAGTTTTCAGTCCAAAAAAACTGTCGATTACCATGAAGAGATGGATGGTAACCGGTTTGAAACATGGTTTAGATCAATTTTAACAAAGGTAACTCCTGGTTCAGTGATAGTTATGGATAATGCTTCATACCACTCTCGTCGACTGGAGCAAATACCTACTTCAGCTAGCCGCAAGAGGGTTATAATTGATTGGTTAGAGAGTAAAAGCATTCCGCACAACGAGGCAATGCTAAAAGTTGAATTATTATCTCTCGTACGGAAACATAAAAGCAGTTATATTAAGTACGTTGTCGATGAAATGGCGAAAGATTTCAACGTCTCAGTTGTTAGACTTCCTCCCTACCACTGTGAGTTAAACCCCATCGAGCTGGTTTGGGCCCAAGTGAAAAATTATGTTGCGAGAAAAAACAGTACATTCAAAATGGCTGACGTTGAGAAACTGTTTGACGAGGCGCTGCATACCGTTACTGCTGAGAGTTGGCGTAAATGTATTCAACACGTATTAAAAGAAGAAATAAAGTTTTGGGATTTAGACATACGTGTAGAAGTAATGACGGAACCACTCATTATCGATATAGGAGGAGAAAGCGATGATTCTGAGGAGTCGTCAGGGAGTGATACCGCTTCCAGTTAGTCAGACATTTTACAAGTGACCTCGCAACATACCTATACTTATCGGTAATTTATTTTGGTCTTGACAAACAACTTTCTTTTACGTAATGATAATGCCGGTTAGCAAATAACGAAAATGTTACCTCAATTTTAGTTTTAGTAGTAGTAAGTTGGAATTGACTTTTAAACATTTTTTTATTTTGTTTTAACTTACTTATGAACAACTTGTGATAAGTTATTATTTCAAATGTTAAAAATTGAAATTCCAGATATTTCAGTATTCGCACCCTTAAACTATGATACGCTCATGGAGTTCACTTTAAATCGGTAGATAACCGATGACGTCACTTTACAGAATTTCGACTATCGACTATAGGTCATTTTGTAAACAACAAATCTAAAGAACGCAGTAAAATTAAGTGTTGAAATTTTAACACAATATAACTTGGACCTTTGTCTTGGGGATCAGGTATTTTGGTTAAGTTTTATATTGTTATAAAAAAGATATTAGCCATTAAGTGATGGTATGTTTTTGACAATTTGTGGTCACCAATTTGAACGCCAAGATCTGATCCCCAAAAGAAAGCCTAGAAAATTGTATTAGTATTTTTTAAGATTTGTTGTATACAAAATTTTGGAAACGAACAACTTTCTGCATTAGTTCAGCTGTTGCACCGTCTTGATGGATGGCGCTGTATGGAACTTCAATGGCAGATGACGATGGTTTTGTGTCCATATAAATATTTCAAATTATTTATTATTGAGCAGTGCAGTGACCAGCAGTGACGAATAAATACGGCGTTGGTTCAAGGGAGCAAGTGGTGGAGTGGTTACGCTCTCGGCTTGCATTCGGAAGGACCGGGGTTCAAATCCCAGGTCCGCCTGACCTGCTATGAGTTTTTTTCAGAGGTTTTCTCGTAGCAATAGGCGAATGCTGGGTCAGTATACACCTCTCAGGCACCTACCACCGTTCCCTCCACTACCATCCCCTGAACCAAACAATCCTTATTCCTTCCAATGTTGGCTGAAGAGGCTCCGGAAAGCCTAGCGGCCCTCTCCCCTCGAGAGGGGGGAGAATGAAAAACTATCCTTCCTTTTTTTATTATTGTTCATAGCATAGGTTGTAAGTTGTTAGTATTTGTAGGTGGTTATAATAAAATAATTTTCATGCTGAAAAAGTAAATTTGTGCTTCGTAAATGCTCTTTATATTTACTCCACATGTGCTCCATCACAAGTAACGTGTTTAGTGCCTATATGTAAAATAAACCACAAATATTTTTAGTTATTGCTGGTGATCCCACACAAAGTGCCTTATATTTAATGATCCCCATATCGGGGCCTCCGGGGACCTGTACACAACCATAGACTGCATCAGCATACATACATCGGCCACCTGAGTTAATGAGAAAAACTACATTGGTAATAATGTTATAAATGAAACTGTTTCTAATTAATTCCACTATTTAATGAAAAAATTATGAAAGGATAATTTTTTCATTAAATAGTGTAATTAATTAGAAACAGTTAGTTTCATTTATACCATTAATATGAGTAGATTCCACAAAGTAAGGGGTCCAAACAGTAAATTCGATTACATTGGTAATAGTAATAAATGCATTCTACTAATTGACCAAAATAGACATTTCGTATTCTATACTGTTGTAATATTTTATTTTCGAAACACAGGAATAAAAATGTTATATAGTTTTGATCTTCAATTTTTCCAGGTGATGTATCGAAATGTTATTATAAATACTTTTTGCAGTTTTCCTCCAGTTTGTAATGAACGTACATGCCTGTTTTTCCATTAATCTTAATCTTAATTATTCAAGTAAATTATAGCAAAAATGTCTTCTTTTATTGAAAAGATAACAAATCGTTTAGGCAATCTTTTTGTTTAATTGTAATATTACAAATTTGAAGTACAGAGTAAGTAAGTATAAGTAGGTAGTTTTTAATTATAATACAGAAAGAAATGCTAATTAATTAGGTAAACTATAAAAATGTTTATTATAGCAATAAACAGACATGTCTGCTTTTTCAATAACCCTTATTATTATTCAAAAAAATCACAGCAAAAATTGGTGTAGGTATGTTTTTATTGAAAAGAAACAAATCAAAAATATTCTATAAAAATAAATAAAATTATTATTACATTATGTTTAATGTATTTGTCTTCATATTTATTAGTACATAGCAACTGAAGTTCATCTTCCATTTTTCTCTACCAAAAGAAAATAAAAAGTTTATAAAATTATCAATTTTTTAAGATTCTACACTCACAGAGGGGTGGTGACACCCATCGACATACTGAAGTCTTGATCTGCTCCTATTACTTATATTCAATTGCCCCTAGATCTAAAAACACATATTTATGGTGTTCTTTTCACCTTATAGGCAATATAAAACTAGGAACTAGATAGCACAACCTAAAAAAGCAGCTTGGGACAATCGCAATATCAAACAATGAAATGAATTGGACTGGTCAGCGCCTCCACCCAATGTTCTTATCTGGGTATGGGCACCTGTGGTTCTTATTTGCTACCCCTACCCAGTCGAATTTGTTGGTTTTTTGCACAATCAAAAAACGTAAATGTTGCCACAACTATAAAAATAATGTTTAGTTTACTTGCCTAGTTATTGTAACGAGATAATAATAATGGAAAACCTACAATTATCTGAAATGAAACAATAACAAAATAAGCACATACTTACCTGATATATTTCTATTTTGGAAACCCAAAAATCAATCACAATTTGCCTTATGACTGATACACAAATACATTCTAAGAAGTCGAATATCGAATTTTGAAAACATAAGATAACTAACATACTGGTAAAATGGTCACTATATAGATATTGCAAGTACCTAAATATACCTAATAATCTTATGATGTGCATGGTTTTTTGTTTTTTTCTCCTTGTTTGAGGATTTTCGTATAACATGGCAACATCGGTTGTAAATGCAGTATTCTGTATTTTACTTGGCTCTTTTGGATTCTAAAGCTTCTTTGCCAAATGTAAAAATTATCCCTAGAAATCCTTACAATTTATATAATCCTCTCATTATGACGATAAAAAGAGATGGGGATGGTTATCTAGTTTTTAGCTTGCCATAGGTAATAATAATTGTTGAATAAAATTAATGAATGAGGTAGGTAACATTACATTTTAAAAAATTTCGAAGCGTAAATGTTTTGTAGGTAACTTTGTCTTGTCAATATATTGGAAATTACCTTGCAAATTAATTGATTAATGAAAGAAAATAAGAACCCAACTAATTATCATTAAAGGATGAGTTAGTAATAGCGTTAGTTGTTGATATTAAAAAATATTATAAAACAAAGGAAGACTAAAAAATTAATTTCGTCTACCTACTCTAGAAATGGCAACAGCGCTTCTTCGTCATAGACTTGGTAGAGTTGAAATATCTGAGCTTTATTTATTTTTTCCTTCAATCTGTTTTTTATCTCATCAGTAGGTACTAGTTATGTGTGGTTTCAATTATTTTTGGAATGAGGATAGATCCGTAGAATGCGTTATTTTTAATTCTTTTCTTTATAATAATTTTTGAAATTGTCCAAAATAAATGTACCTACCTACCTACTGAGTCTCTTGAGCAAAAATCACATCTAATTTAAATTTTGATATCTAATGTATATATTATACCTACCTAGTTTATTTCGTATTCAATAAATTATTTAGAAAAAAAAAAGAAAATTGTTGAGTAATAATTAATAATGGGTTATAAGTTGTGCTGTAAATATTATATCTATAGGATAGGTATGTCACTTCTAAGTTAAACGCCATTAAACGGGGTTGGTATATCTGCAAGATAGAACCAACCGTTTTGACGTCTATTGATCACGCTTTACTAAAAGTAAATAACTACAAACCGAAATGGTTTTTTGTCAATATAGAATTTTGGTTTGTGGTTAGATGTAGGGATGTCGCTGTTATCGCATTCTTGGCATTTCCTTTACTGAGGTTAATGTATTGATGTGGTTTCAACGTTGTCACCAGTCCAGTATTACTTCTGTACGGATGACATTTACCTTGTACTGATGAGGCGCAAATACGTCGAAACCGTTCTACAAGTGATGTTGTCTCTTCTAATTACAAACCAGAATGGTTGGTTCTATCTTAGAGATATACCAACCCCGTTTACTTTAGAAGTGTAATTCAATGTCTGTCGGGGCATATAGCCCGAGAAGTAGTTGTTGCTTCTTTGTGAACGGTCTATTCTTTGAAAAAAATTTTTCAAAAACTTTGTGAGGCGTTATAATAGTAATAAACTATTATCTTTGACTTAATAATTGATTTGACAGTGACAGTGGTATCGTAAAATTGCACCGAAGTTGAAATAAAAAACCGTAAGTCAGTCTTAAATGCATCATTTATTCCTTTTTCTATTTAATAAACATAAATTTTAGCAAAACTTCACAGCGTTATAAATTTACACAAAAAGTACAAACAATGTAAAGCAAGTACATACATAATAATACAAAATGGATACAAATATTTACAGGGTGACTAGGTCCAACTAACTTCTTTCATATTTGTTTATTTGGAGAACAACAATCGTAACGTTAATTTTTTTTCAATTGCCAGAGATTAATTGAACTTAGTCACCTCGCAGGTATACCGGGAGTCTTAAAAACTCTTTTGTTCTCACAACACTCATATAATTTCGTTTTTATATATAAATAACTGATAAAATGTTACATTCAACAATAGCAATTCAAAAACTCCGCGGTATATCTTATATAATATAAAAAAATTGTCGATAATATAAAAACAGGGTATTTACGCAAAATATAGTATCACAAAAAAAAATAAAAAACGAGTACGACGTTTTCACGATCATTAATACAAAAAGCGATAGTTTATCGAGTAAAACGAATTTGATAATTATTGCTAGATCATCGCTACAAAAAATTGACAAATCAGAAACCGCCTTGTAGATGTTTAGATCTACTCAAAAGAAATCCAAGCCTAGCTTGTTAAAAAAAGGTATCGAATTCTTTCAATTACAAACAACACCATGTAAATTTGACAGAAGCAAATAAAAACGGAAGCCGGGAATTATTTGGGAAAAACGAGCCAAAAGAACAAAAAATGATAAAATATTGAATAGAAGACAACAATAGTACAATGTTTACCGAGTAGGAAAAGCCTAACATTCCTGGACGTCTGTAGCCGAGACTTAGCAACACAGAGTCCAGGAATGTGGCTTTTCCTTCGAGGTAAACATACTAATTTTCCGCAAATCGTTTAAATTTCGACAGATAGTAATTAATTTTGAAAAAATCGCGAATAATTTTATTCACAAATAAATGGTGCTTTGAAATTCGCAATAAAATTACTTGGGTAACTATGGAAACGTATTAAGGTTGAATTGTCAAACTTGACGCATATAAATTTAATTGCTGGTGTTCTCGAAAGTAAAATGATAAGTGAAGATGAATTTTCCATTTCTGGGACTCCTCCAGAGCTGGTTGAGGCAGTGAATACTGCTTCATTAGAATTATTGCCAAATAAATCAAGAGAAAAGTACGAATATGCATATAAACGTTTTATGGAGTAAAAACATGAGTTCTCTCAGAAAATGTTGCAATGGCATACCTCCTAGACCTCTGTTTAAAGATGAAAGTCAACCCTTGCAATTAAACACAATGTAGATATATCTACATATTCAAAACTTCGTTCTTTATTGAAACAGCAAGCTCAAGTAAGAAATCTAAGATTTTAACGAAGGAAGAAATTGAAAAATTTATCCAGGAAGCTCCAGATAAAGAAAATTTAATGATTAAGTTAATTTACAAGGTTTTAATTTCTACTTAGATTACACATTTATTTATTTTTTAGGTGGCTTTAATATTTGGTATTTCTGGGACCTGTAGAATGGATGAGTTAGTCCGAATGACTCTACACGATGTAGAAGATCTAGAATCTAAGCTTTTAATTAGCATACCTGATTCGAAGACCAACAAACCAAGATCATTCGTAATTAATTAGATGTACTTGAATATTTATCGAAAGTATGTTTCGTTAAGGCCAGAAAATATGAACAGTGACCGATTTTTCTTTAAATATCAAAGCGGAAAGGGTTGTAGACAAGTGGTAGGAAATCATCGATTTAGAAAAATGCCTAAAATAGTTGCTACTTATTTGAACTTGGTAAATCCGACAGAATATACTGGTCACTGCTTTCGTCGATCTTCTGCAACAATATTGGTTGACTCTGGTGTCGACATAACTAGTTTAAAGAGGCATGGCGGATGGAAGTCATCAAACGTTGCTGAAGGGTATATCGAAGAATCTCTTAACAATAAAATGAGGTGGCAAATTAAATTTTCACAGTACAAAATATACAACAAAATAACCCTCTACCATCCCGCATGTTGTCTCACAGTTCTAATAATGTTCCTCCAATGTTCAATAATTGTACTAACTGTCAAATAACTGTAAATATAACAAATTAATTTCAAAATGTATTGATGTTTTCAAAATATAAATTAATTCCGTATAAACAATGTGTTTTCATTCATTTATGTAGAACACTAACGACTGTAAGGAAATATCATATTCTTACAGTAAGGAAGTGAATAGGAAATCCTGACTTTTTCTTTGACATTCCAGACAAAATTTCCTAGCGATTTGCGGAAAAAAAAAGCTCGACATACTTGCGATAGACATTTTATCAATTTTTTGCAACCGACTTATATTTTGTTATCAACCAACTTCGTTAATTTTTAAAGTGCGTACAGAACGAATAAATAACTATTCCGAACGTAGAAAAAACTAAGTGCAAATTTAGTTTTACGTTACAACCATCCACTATAATATTTTTCTTTCGAACTTCTAATAATTCTACTCACTATTATTTTTTCAGTCAATCATAATTTTGATGCATCGGAAAATTCACGCTTTCCAAATAACAATTGAACCTCTATTTAAAAAAAAGTTATAACGCGAAGTAATGTGAAAGGTTCAAAGCGAAGAAAGTTGCAAACGAAACCCGAGAGAATAAAAAGCTTAATACTCACTTAGACGAAATTCGCGTTTTTTTGACATAATGTGTCAAATCCAGATTGTTGTCGCACATTCGCATATTTCATCCATACTCACTAATGCGAAATTCGCCTACGCGAAAGTGCGGATAAATCGCAAAAAAGTTGAAATGATTTTAACTATTTTGCGAATTTCTGTTATTTTCTGATGGTTTGTGCATGTCATATTTTGTTTTGTGTACATAATACACTACGAGTGACTTATTTTATTTTGTTTGTCGGTATAAACAGAACTATTTTCTTTTTATAAAAATTGTACCAACACCAACAAATAATAATAAAAATTCTAGGTTATGTTATTTCCCTTCATTTATGACAAACAATACTTATAAAAATCGCAGAAAAGTTGAAATTTCCCGCAGCGAATATTTTTAAATATGGATTTGACACATTATGTCAAAAAACGCGAATTTCGCCCAAGTGAGTATTAAGCTTAACTCGGGAACGAGATTTAGAGCGATACAGGAGAAAAGGGGCCAGCGAAAAATAAAAAGTTTTCCGACGAGATGATATGGAAAAGCACGAAGAGACCTAGCGTGTTATTAAAAAGTCAGATACCCCAATAAAAAGTTTTCTCATACGACCATGTTCTTGAATGTTTTTGTAAAAAATTAAGATTGATTCTATTTATTTTTTGGAAAACACGATGGAAATTTCGAAAAAGTGACATTAAAAAGTAATTTTTTAAAAATAGAGGCTGGTGTTTTGGAATGAGCGTTTTATTAGGTACTTTTTTGGTACCAATTCTTTTTCAAAATAGCACGATTCTAAAATATTAACACGTTAACGGTTCTACAATAACTCTAACTTATTCCACTGCTACAATAGATCCATAAAAAATATCAATTGTTTAAAGCTTAATGTTGGGCTGACGAATAATTTCGACCACATATCAACTAGGTACATGATTTTTTTTAATTACAATTAAATTATACGTAAAATAATAATTTTGTTTGCTGTTTTTGACGTTGAAACTTTCCCAGTTGCTTTAAGGTTTGTTTGTAGCCCAAAGCAAGTTTTTCAAAGACAATCTTTTACTCAGCTTTTTGAGAACCAGTAGTTTTTTTCTTATATTATTGATTGAATGATTGATTAGATCGGCACCACCAGTCAGAGGCTTAGAGACCTCGGCACCTCAGCTTTTAGGCTTTTTGTGCTCTTGATTATACCGTTTATGTGAAGAGACCAGTAGCCCTTATCAGGCTCAACACTAGGTCCTTCTTGGATAAATCCTCCCTTGGATACTCTAGTCCTAGGAGTTCCTCCATATATAGGCCAATTGTATGGATGTGGTTCCTTAAGGTACAGTGACCAGTGAGTAATCCCGTCACTTTCCTTTTCTGGCTCTTGCTGAGATTTAATATTTCGTTAGTCAGCGACTCCGAGGATTTTTTGACCAAGAGTTTGCTGTGTTCCTGTTTTGGCATGTGTCTCCAGTACGTCTGATGTTTAGTTTGAATCCACCGAGATGTACAACCACGTGCAACAGATTTTGATATTCCAAATACTGGTTCAGGACCAGTGAATGCAGTTTCAGACCCTAGCGTCTGCCTTTTCATTGCCTACAATACCCTTGTGCCCCGGGACCCACTAAAGAGTTACTCTATTATGGTTTGCTAGGGTTAAAAGTTTTTGTAGGTAGTCCCAGACCATTCTAGATCTGATCTGGGGACATGCTAAAGATTTCAGTGCTGCCTGACTATCTGAGAGTATGGAGATCTTTTGGCCTCTATGTCCCATTTCGATGTTCATTTGCAAACACGTGTCGATAGCGAAGATTTCTGCCTGGAATACAGATGCAAACGAGAGGAATGTCAACGATGCGTGGACATTGCACCTGGATCTGGCACCATGGACTCCAGCTCCTGTTCCCATGTCAGATTTAGATCCGTTTGTAAACCACACCCACGTTCCTTCCTGTCTGCATGCTTCCAACCCATCCCAGTTTAGCTGGATATGGTATGGTTGGTTGTTATTAATTGTATAACATGTTATCACTTCTTATTTCAAGAAGCTAGTTTGTGATAACATCTGTGATTCTGGAATGACTATGGGTGTTGGTTCCTTCGTGCCAATTCCCATTGCATTCCATCCTGTATGCAGTCAAGAGGCGGAATATTGAGAATGGCTTCAATTTCCGCAGTCGGGCTGCTTCTCATCGCACCCGTTATGCACAGACCGACAAGCCTCTCAAGTTTTGATAGCTCCAGTTCGGCTTTCCTCTTATCTGTTTTTGGCCACCAAACTAAGGTTCCATGGGTAACCATGGGTCAAGTATTATAGTATTATAGTCGATAGTCGAAATTCTGTAAAGTGACGTCATCGGTTATCTACCGATTTAAAGTGAACTCCATGAGCGTATCATAGTTTAAGGGTGCGAATACTGAAATATCTGGAATTTCAATTTTTAACATTTGAAATAATAACTTATCACAAGTTGTTCATAAGTAAGTTAAAACAAAATAAAAAAATGTTTAAAAGTCAATTCCAACTTACTACTACTAAAACTAAAATTGAGGTAACATTTTCGTTATTTGCTAACCGGCATTATCATTACGTAAAAGAAAGTTGTTTGTCAAGACCAAAATAAATTACCGATAAGTATAGGTATGTTGCGAGGTCACTTGTAAAATGTCTGACTAACTGGAAGCGGTATCACTCCCTGACGACTCCTCAGAATCATCGCTTTCTCCTCCTATATCGATAATGAGTGGTTCCGTCATTACTTCTACACGTATGTCTAAATCCCAAAACTTTATTTCTTCTTTTAATACGTGTTGAATACATTTACGCCAACTCTCAGCAGTAACGGTATGCAGCGCCTCGTCAAACAGTTTCTCAACGTCAGCCATTTTGAATGTACTGTTTTTTCTCGCAACATAATTTTTCACTTGGGCCCAAACCAGCTCGATGGGGTTTAACTCACAGTGGTAGGGAGGAAGTCTAACAACTGAGACGTTGAAATCTTTCGCCATTTCATCGACAACGTACTTAATATAACTGCTTTTATGTTTCCGTACGAGAGATAATAATTCAACTTTTAGCATTGCCTCGTTGTGCGGAATGCTTTTACTCTCTAACCAATCAATTATAACCCTCTTGCGGCTAGCTGAAGTAGGTATTTGCTCCAGTCGACGAGAGTGGTATGAAGCATTATCCATAACTATCACTGAACCAGGAGTTACCTTTGTTAAAATTGATCTAAACCATGTTTCAAACCGGTTACCATCCATCTCTTCATGGTAATCGACAGTTTTTTTGGACTGAAAACTTAGTAATCCACCTTCTACAAATCCTTCCTCGCTGCCAATGTGAGTGATAATCAGTCGACGTCCTTTCCCAGAGGGAGCTTTTAAACCGGAAGAGAAACCCTCCATAAAGGCTTGTCGATTGCTTCGTATATTCATGTCTTGCCACACTTTTGACACAGTGTGGCCTTCATTTAACCATGTTTCGTCAAGATAATATATGTGCCGTCCTCCGTTACGAAACTGTCGTATCTGTTTTAAATAATTTCTCCTCCATTCCACAATGTCATTTCGTTCAATTAAGGCACTGTTTCTACTTCTTGTTTGGTAACGAAAATTCATTAATTTTAAAGTTCGTCTCAAAACTTTATCACTGATGTTTGGTAAAGTATCATCAGCTTCTATTACCTTGCTCAATTTAGCTACCGAGGGGATTTCATTCCTAAAATAAAAAGAATGTATTTCCCTACGTATAGCATTCCGTGTTTGGTCGTCCAAAACAATTTTCTTTCTTCCTCTACTTTCCGGTTTACAGTTTTCACCTCGTTCTCTTGTCAAAGATCCGTCCCGCGATTTCTTTAGAATATTGTATATAGTACTCTCAGAAACTTTAGTTAAATAACTGCACTTAATCACAGCGTCACTAACACCCAACTGTTTGTCCATGGCACGCAGTCCTTCGTACACATTTAATATGAGGACTTTTTCTTCCCGAATTAAATTGTTACGACGCCGTTTTTTATCGCCAACACCGCTACACTCCGCCATTATTGTCACTAAATATACCGATATAAATATTACAATAAATACCAATAATAACCGATTTATCACACAAAACCACAACACAAATACTGATGTTACGTTCATGAAGAGAATAAACACCTCACATAACTGTTTACTATCACTGTCTCATTCGCGTAGCTCGATCTATCTATCTCGTTCTCAAAGCCGGAACATTGAAGCGACTCTCCAACATTGTCAAATCGGCGAGTTTTTCACAACAAACTTTGCGTTCAAGAAATATACATAAACACTTTATTTCACATTTCAAGTAAACTAATTATTATTAGTCTGCTTGAAATTTGAAATAAATATATTAAATTGGTATTGACTTAATTACATTGCATCTTTTGTACCTGAAATATTGACACAATGGATTTGAAGTGTATTTATAAAATACAGCATTTCTCTCTAGAATACATATGGCAACTGCGCTTTAACCAAAGTGTTGATTAGATAGCTCTGACTCACTTTACAGAATTTCGACTATCGAGTATAGTCAAACTTCTGCTATTTTTGACCTTGAAAAGACTTGAAACTTTGTTAGGTGGTTCTAGATTTGTTTGTAGCCCAAAGCTTATTTTTGAAAGACTAATATTTCTGCTTTGTAAGATTTCCTGGAGAATGTGTAGTCATATTTTTAGACCGTTATTTTTGACGTTGAAAAGACTTGAAACTTTGTTAGTTGCTTCAAGGTTTGTTTGTTGCTCAAAAATATTGTTTGTAGCCCAAAGCATATTTCGGAAAGACTAATATTTCTGCTTTGTAGGATTTCCTGATGCTTTTCGAGAACCTGTAGATACTTTTACATATTCTTAGTCCACAATTTTTGTTACATAGACTTAAAACCTAGTTAGTTGCTTCAAGGTTTGTTTGTATTCCTAAGACAGTCTTCCACTAATATCTCAGAATGGAATGATTTCCTGGTGCTTTTTGAGAACCTGTAGTTAATTCCTCATATTCTTAGTCCAATTTTTCACCCATATGTGTACCATAAATGACAAAAATCGACTAGACTGGGTTTTATTGAAAAAAAAATAATTTTCAAATCTATACGATGGTGATATAGTGAGTATGTGAAAATGTCAAAAATATGATGATAAAATAAAGTTTTTGCTTAAATATGGAGGGTATACTACCGCCATCTATGAAAAAAATGTGAAACACGTCGTAGTGTTGATATGTGGTTGAATTATATAATAATCAAAACAAACAAAAACGGAATTGAAAACGCCATTTTATATTATCTTAATATAAATACAAAAAGAAAAACAATTTTCATCGGAAACGTTTTATAGCGATGACATTTTTTTTTTCTTTTTCTAGTAGCTACCGAATTGGATAATGTTTGTTGAGCATTAGTTTATATACAGCTTCCCATTTTTTTTGACATTATTATGATCTTGAAATGTAGAAAAACCGGAAAAAATTGCAACAAAAGCAAAATTAAATTCCTTCTGTTGTGAAATCTCAGAATAAACTAATTATTCGTAATATTAATCAGGTACTACTTAAAATATCTACAAGTTGTGCAAACAGGTCAATTTCACATAAAATATCGATAAGGGCAATTCTGAAAGGTCATTTATCAATCATTTATTCACCAGAAATCATCACCCTTGTATTTGGTCGACCAAAACATCGAAATCATGGGTAATCCACCATACAGCATCAAAATACTCTTATTTGCTGTCGGAGGAAGTCGTTAATGGTTTCTGATAGAATGTTTTGACAGGAGTGGAAAAAATGCCTAGAAAATTGGTAGAAGTGTACTGAATTTGGTATATATTGAAAAACAGCAGAAATATCCATTTTTTTGGGTAAAATTTACTTAGAAATTATATTTCATGTTCACAGAAGAGGTAGAAGTACCAGACGTTTCTGGACACGAGGATGAGTCTGTGGAATTACAGATACGAATTTGTTTATAGTGGGCATCCACTTTCGTAAAATAGTCCGACCAATAAGATTTCACCTATTTTTTTGTCTCTACTTTTAGCCGAGTCGAAATATCGACTGGAGGAAGCAGGAGGGATAAAAAAAGGGACTTTCCGACGGTATTTTTAATAAAATCTCGAATCTAACTGTAAACGGACTAACTGTATTTAAAGTGTATAGAGTAGCATTAACGGAAAATCCGGTAAATAAATATAGCAATTTTAGGAAAAAAATCCAAAATAAAATATCACAGAAACATAAATCTCATTTTATCGTTAAATAGCTGAATAAAAATTTAAAAAATTCGAGTAAATAAAACGGTAAAATTTTTATATAATACAGGATGTGCCAAAATTAAAGTAATTAAATTGGAAAAAAACTATATTTGATTGAAAAACATCCTATATATTGTGACAACTCTCAGTAAAAATGCAAAAAATTAAAACTATTTTGTAAAATAAAGTAGGGAGGTTCAATTTTTGTCACATTTTGGTACACCCTGTATTTAAAACAGTAAAATGTTCGCATATTTCAGCAAACCGTTTTAGTATAAATAAAATTTTTTTGCTTTCTTCTGCGAATTTTGTAATAAAAAAACAATTCCACATTTCAAAATCCGGTATTATATACCCCTACTTAAATCTACGTCATAGAAAAAATGTTTTTAAAGCTTTTTTTTCTTTTTTAAACAATCTACGGTTATATTACAAATCGACGTCAACTTATCGAACTTTGGCAAAAAAAAATAAAACCTACGTAAAAATTAGAAAATGAAAACAAGAGTATTATGGATTTATTTTATACTTCAACCTCTTAAAAACCCGCATCATCATCATACCGTCGTACCGTACGTACAAAATACCACTCTCGTACTATCGCTGTCTAAAGTGACGTCTTCAGGACTGGCGAGATCGACGCGTACGCTACCGGAATTTTGACGTTTTCTACCGGCGCCCCAGTTACTTAAAGTCCATCTATAGACTCCGTCCGAAGATTCGTTGGTAGATTCTTCGATTGGTTGACTATCGAGCGTGTTGGAACTGGAGCTTGTCGTACCTCCGAACGAATCGGCACCACCTTTGAATCTACCTATGCCTGTTAAAAAATAAAACAAAATTAAAAATAGACGAAACACAAATACATGAAAATTTTATTAAATTGTATCTTATGCTCACATATGATATACACATTTTTACAAATAAATTAGCCCCCTATAGAAATGTTATCGTTTCCCATCCAAAAAGAGTCAAACATGTACATACAAGCTACGTTCGGTATTTGCATCGCAGAGGCGACTGATTTTTGGTAACGTGATCACAGATTAATCTATTAATCTGAGCAAATTGCTATTAACGAACGGCCCGACCAACTATAGATATAAACGAACTTCTAACTCAATATCAGTCAATTTTGCCAAAGACATGGAGAATGGATAAATAAAAATTAAATGTTTGTATGAAAAACATAAAAGGTTATCAAGAAAAACACTACGAGATTGATCTAGTGACCTCACAACATCACAGATACACAGATTAATCTTTCTCGTCGGTCAAAATATTCCGAGCAAACATATTTACATCGGACTGATCTGAGCAGAATTACCGTACAGTTCAGATTTACCTCTAGATATAATAAACGAACGATTCAGACTAAAAATATTGAACGGGCGCAAATAACGAACGCAGCTATAGAGTACAGACGAAGCGCAGTGGTAGGTTAGGTTAGGTTTGTGGTGAGTGGGTCTATAAGGCCCTCCACTGCGACTCGTAAGAGTCTATTGTGGCTCTGCGGTGACGGTAACGTCACTAACCTATAAGTTTTGCCTAATGTTTCTACCCCAACCTTTGCTTCTATTTTTTGTCATAATCGCATCTAATATCCAAAGTGATCCAAAATGCAGACTTTTTGCTATTCTATATTGTAGGGTTAGGGTATAAGATTCAGGTTGTTGTTAATAGAAACTTGTAATATACACTGCCAAGCAAAAAATTTAGGTCACTTTAAATAATTTAAGAAATTGCAAATAATTTTATAAATAAAACTAATCAGCGAGTCATAGGTCCAGTAGGCGATGAAAGTTATATTATTGGATGGATGCTACTTGTCATAGTTGGCGTCTATCACATTCTGACACCGTATTTTGCAACCTTTGTTAAACAACAAAAACTAGTCCTATATAATGGTGACGATATAGTGACGTTTCATTATTCTTAGAGTTTATTTACTATGCCACAATGCCTCTAGATTTTTGAATTATTGTGATTATATGAAAATGAAAAACTGGTACTGGAATGATCTTTTAATGTAAAAATGACAACTATATAACTGTCTTATTTGACAACATGAAAATATAAGTGAATGTTACAAACTTAAACAAAACAATACCTGCAGACAACGCTTTACTAAATTCAATACTCCCACTTTTTGTTACAAGTCAATGTCAACATTCACTTTGACAATACATTCGACATTTGACAAAAATGTTGATGTTTCAATTTTGATAATGCCTTTGTCATGATATCGGCTGCCTGGTCATCTGTTTGAACATATTGTAATTCAAAAAATTCATCTTTGAATTTCTCTCGGATAAAATGGTAACGTACGTCAATATGCTTAGTTCTCTTATGAAACTCTGGATTCTTCACAAGTCGTATTGCGCTTTGATTATCCATAAATAAAACTGGTACATCCAATGTAACTTGTCGAAGATCACATAAGAGATTCTTCAACCAGACAAGTTCTTTTATAGCTTGTGACGCTGCCACATACTCGGATTCTGTTGTGGATAGTGAGACGGATTTTTGTCGTTCTGATCCCCAGCTAATTACACTTCCTCCAAGCATGAAAACATAACCTGATGTTGATCTTCGTGTTTGCGTGTCTCCAGCATAGTCGGCATCACTATACCCGCAAAAGTCTAAATTATTTCCGCTTACGAAACGTATTCCTTTGTTCATTGTACCTTTGATATATATCATAATGTGTTTTACTGCATTCACATGTGCAGTAGCTGGTTTTTCCAAATATCGACTGACACTTCCAACTGCGAAACTAATATCTGGTCTGGTTGCAACGGCCAGATACATCAAGCTCCCGACTGCCTCTCGATAAGGAAAATCGATTTTTTTATCAGCTTCAAAATCTCCGAGGTTTTGTGAACTAGCTAATGGAGTTGTCACTGTCTTACAATATGTCATATCAAAACGATCAAGAACCTTTCTTGCATATCCTTGTTGATGAACATGAATCGATCCATCCAAAAGCTGATCAATTTCGAGTCCCAAAAAAAATTTCAGCTCAAAAATTTTGATCTCAAATTCTCTCGGTAAGTGTCTAATGACCGGCTTAATGGCTTCTTGTTTTTCTGCTGCAATCAATCCATCGTCAACGTAAATTGCCAAAATTAACATTCCATCTTTTCCGTTGCTAACAAAAACGCATGGATCAGATCCACTCTCTTTGAAACCAAAACTGTTAAGGAAAGAAGTAAGCTTCTTATTCCAACAGCGCGAAGCCTGCTTCAAACCATATAAACTTTTGTATAGTTTACACACTCGGCCACTGTTGTCATTATATCCAATTGGCTGGCTCATATAAACATTTTCTTCTAAATCGCCATTTAGAAAAGCCGTTTATCACATCAAACTGTTTTAGTGTCATACGCTTTGCCGCAGCCAATGCTAGGATCGCTCTGATTGATGTAAATTTCACCACTGGACTAAATGTTTCCTGGTAATCGATTCCGTACTCTTGTGTAAAGCCTCGTACTACCAATCGTGCCTTATACCGATTAACACTCCCATCCGGATTTTCTTTGATCTTGTAGACCCAGCGATTGTCAATCACTTTTTGATCAACTGGCGCATCGACCACAATCCAAGTATGATTTTTCATAAGTGAATCGTACTCTTCATCCATTGCTCGCTCCCACTGCTTGTAATCAATCGACTGAATTGCCTGCTCATACGTTCTTGGCTCATCACTGACTGCCAACATTGCAGAATGTTCACCAGTTACCAGATGTGTTAATGTGTTACGATCACGTAGACGCCTATTGACAATATTTCTGCTATCAAGATCGCAGGTCATACCACGATTTTTCTGTTGATCTAGTGACGCACATTCATTTGTGTCCTTATCTTCGTCATTTTCATTTTCTGCACCTTTGTCAATACCATAATTGTCTTCGTTTTCGTTATTTTCATTCTTACTGACTACACTAGCATTTTCTTCAACACAAATATCGAGTGTTTCCATTGAATTTTCTAACAAAAAAACGACGTCTCGTGAGATCTCGATTTTACTAGTTTTCGAATTCCAAACTCGATATCCCTTTGAATTATTGTCATAACCAACAAACATACATTTTTCTGCCTTCGCGTCGAGCTTCTGACGTTTTTCTTTTGGAATGTGAATAAATACTTCCGAACCAAAAATCCGTAAATGGTCTAGCTTCGCCTCCTTGTTATGCCATAATTCATACGGTGATTTGTTGTCAACTGTGCTTGTTCCAGTTTGATTTAGCACATGAACTGCTGTATTTACTGCTTCCGCCCAGAATTTCCTATCAATCTTCTTTGCCTCAAGCATTGTCCTTGCTGATTCAACGATAGTTCGTATTTCCCTTTCTGCACAACCATTCTGCTCTGGTGTATATGGCACAGTTCGTTGATGATGAATTCCAGCTGCTTCAAAGAAAACTTTCAGCTTTTCATTGACAAACTCTGTGCCGTTGTCAGATCTGATATTGCGAACACTGTGACCATGCTTCTTCTGAATCAGTTTAACACATTTTTCGATAATACTCGCTACTTCTGATTTTTGTTTCATGAAATATACAAAACGAAAATGAGAATAATCATCTTTGAGCAACAAAAAATATCTGGATCCACCAATTGAATTCGTCTGAAACGGACCACACACGTCAGTATGAATGATTTCGCCACACATCTTTGACTTTTCTTCGCGACTCTTGAAACTGCTTCGATGATGCTTTCCATAGACACAAGCTTCACATGCAAATTCCTCATCAATGAAATCTATACCCCGACTTAGTAGGAACTTTTTCACGTGTGTCGAATTCTGATGTCCTAGACGTTCGTGCCATGAACGAAGTGTAGCGTTTCTGATTGCTACACTCGTTGTAGTTTCAATCTTTGATGGTTGTATTGTTCTGAACAACATTTGAAACAAACCTTTTCTGCGAATTCCCACTGCAACAATGTTTCCATCTTTCAGCAATTTGCAACCTTCGTTGTTCATGTTCAATTGATGCCCGCGATCTGTCACCTTTCCCGATGAAAACAAATTTTTCTCAAGTTCCGGCACGAACAAGACTCCCATGACTCGTTTGCGAATCCATTCATCTCCATTAAAAGCAAAAATGTTGATATCGCCTTTGCCCAGAGCCATTATCTTGTCACCATCACCAACTGTAATTGGTTCAGGTATTTCCGTATAGTTTTCGAACCATTCTCGGCGATGACTCATGTGATCAGTTGCACCTGAGTCCAAAATCCAAATATCTTGGTCTCTATTTGTTGTTTTGTAACAAATAAAAGCATCATTTGAATTTTCTTCTTTTCTCCCGTTGAAGTTAGTCTTCTTTTCCGAGCATTCCCTTTTCCAGTGGCCCTTTTTTCCACATTTGAAGCATTTGCCTTTCGGTTTGTCATTTTTATCTGTCGCTTTGTTATTATTCGATGAATTTCCTTTCTTGTAATTATTGATTTGTTTCTTCGAGAAGATTCTCTTAGCCATTAGCGCCTCTACTTCTTGAACTTGACCCTGCGACTTCAAACAAAGTTCTTCTGCCATCAAACGAGCCCGCAAATTTGCCAAAGTTTGACTATCTGCGTTTGCAGATTCCCATGCACTATGGAAATGATTAAACTCGGACGGTAGTGACATTAAAATCTTCGAAATTACCATGGACTCAGAAATAATTTCTTTTTGATCACGTAATTGCTGCACTATTTCTATTAATTTTGATAAAAATGTCGCAATGTCATCTTCCGGTTGTTTTGTGTAGCCATAATATTTTTGTTGTAAAAATAAAATATTTGCCTTTGATGTTAGGTTAGGTACTTTTGAGCGTCTCCCACATCTCTTGAGCTGTTTCACAATTCATAATCTGCAGTAATGCCTGTTTCATACAAGTCGTGGAAATTTCTCGTCTGGCCATAGCATCCGCCTTCTTCCAAGTCACAATTTCCTTCGCATAATTTGTACATTCACCTGTCGGTTTGACGTTTGTTCCATCGACGTAGTCAAAAAGTTCGTTAGCTTCTAAAATCTGACGCATTTGAAACTTCCATGTTAGCCAGTTGCTGCCGCTTTCCAGCTTTTCAATATTAACGCGATCGCCTTCCATTTATTTTGTCTTTTAATAATTATCGGCTTCAAAACTTCAAAAATAAATTGCTTTCCAATTTTCCTTTTTTTGAGTTCACAAATAATTCTTGCACAAAATAAATAACGATATTTACTGCAGTTAATCTTCCTTTACAATTTCACGTAATCTGGGCCCATAACCTTTTGAATTATTGTGATTATATGAAAATGAAAAACTGGTACTGGAATGATCTTTTAATGTAAAAATGACAACTATATAACTGTCTTATTTGACAACATGAAAATATAAGTGAATGTTACAAACTTAAACAAAACAATACCTGCAGACAACGCTTTACTAAATTCAATATAGATCCTATTGTAGCGTTGACACAAGATGGTAGAGGACAACGTGCAGAATTGTTGGTAAGAGCCTCTGTGCTGTACAAAATGTGTACCAACTCTACCAAGAGAATGGTCTTATAACCAGACGACCCGGAGCTGGGCGAAAAAGAGTCACGAGTCAAAGAGATGATAGGTTTTTGTTGATGTCAAGTTTGCGGAATAGAACAGCTTCTGCGGTTTTGCGCTTCTGCGAACGTGATGACTGGAGCAAGGTTCTCTTTACAGATGAGTCGCGTTTTTGCCTCAATGGACCAAAAGGACGTCGACGAGTATGGAGAAGGCCTGGAAAAAGATACGCCCTCGCTTGTATTTACCATATACGTAAATTTGGTGGTGGGTCTGTTATGGTTTGGGCCAGTATCACTTCAGAAGCACGTAAAGAGTTGGTTTTCGTAGAGAATGGCAATCTAATAGCTCACAGATATGCAACGGAGGTCCTGGAAGATCATGTTGTGCTTTTCATGGTTACAATGTGCGAGCAAGTCATTTTCATGCATGATAATGCAAGACCACACGCTGCCAGGATTGTAAGTGAATATCTAGATGAAGTAGGAATTAGGCGGTTTAATTGGCTAGCGTGCAGTCCAGATATGAATCCCATCGGACATGTCTGGGTTGAGATAGGGCAGTGTATCCGAAGGCATACACCAGTCCCAAGAACTGCCCAGGATCTGAGATAGGTGCTCTTGCAGGAGTGGAATAACATGGATCAGAATGTAATCCTTAATTTAATTCAGAGTATGCCTCGTCGAATGTAAGCAGTCATTAATGAATGCAAGAGGGGGTAAAAACACATTATTAGTTATCATCGTTATCATTATCAATTTTTCAATAATGCTAAGTTTTATTCCTTCATTTCGTTCCCAATAACAATATTCGAACTTCATTTAAAATGTAGAGTTACGGTTTTTCATGAATAAATCATAAAAAAATAAATTATGTTGTCTGATTACATATTTAAAAGTTACGAAAATGCAGTAGGTAAATTTACAATTTGCAGATATAAGCTAATACATTTAATTATTAAAATTCTATGAAATTTTTCAAGTTATTTAAAGTGACCTAAATTTTTTGCTCGGCAGTGTATTTACATAGATACATTTCTATTTAATCTCCGATTGGAGTTCATTTTATAATTAATGATTTATTCTAATAATAATATGTAATGTAATATCATCAATATAAAAACTATATGATTATGAATACTTTTATATGTTTGTTGATAAACGTATCTATCCAATATTATAATAGTATTAAATAAGTAATAGCTGACTCTAGGATTTAATTAATAACCAACATTTACTTGAATTATACGAGAGGCACTAAAATATAAAACTTTCATCAGTCAATTTTACCATCCTATATATTACAAATCTCCAATTTAAAACTTCTAATACTATATTTTGTTGAAATCAACGTAAAACGAATGAAATGAATGAAATTTACTTTCGAAATTACTTGACGAAAAGAATTATCATTTTATAATTGGCTCACCCTATATATTTATGCAGTCCCAAGTCAACATAATATCGTTGATTGATATTCAACGATAACATTGATCAAAATTTATGGCCGTCTCTTCTTTTTTCTTCTATTTATTGTTAAATCAGTAAATATAAGGAAGGGTGATACAAAAATGCCAACAACTCGCAAAAAACTTTTATCCAAGAAATTTTTACCACAACGTATATCTAGCAAATCAGTAACTTTAGATTTCTGAGATTATATTTTGTCGAAAACAACATAAAACTAATGAAAACAATTACATTTATTTTCGAAGTTTCATACCAAAAAAAAACAAAGTATCAGACGGAGTAAATATTTAAAAAAAATCAATAACAAGAGTTTTAGAAAGTCCTACGTTTATTATTTCACAGTTTTTCAAAATAACAAGACGAAAATAATTTTTTGCCACACCCTCTATGTATAGTCCGTCTAGAAAGTATCCGGAAAACAGAAAGCACAATTATAATTTTTCGGTATAAATTTTTAATTAACACAATTTTAACAGATAATTCATCTCTTTTACTTATACAACCTCCATTTAACTCGAAACACTTAATTAAACGTTCAGGCAAACCCGAAACTAGGTCAACGCTATAATGTTCGGTGATGGTGGTCCAGGCCTGTAAAACTGACCGAATCAAATCTTTTTTTATTTCGTGGCGCTGCTCGTTTCAATCTTCATTAGTCCCCATATGTTTTCAATGGGACTAAGATCTGGTGAAGCTGCTGGCCATGGAATTGTTGTCAGTTTTGTTCTTGCATCCAAGCTGCAGTATATGCACAGAAGTATGGCATCTTGCATTATCCTGCTGTAACCGCCAGCCCTCTGGATATAAAGCACGAGCCGTTTCAAGAAGGAAACCATTTAAAATTTCACAATATTTTTCACTATTAACGGTACCATCAACTATACAAAGAGGTGTAGCACCATTTTAATGGTGGATAGGATTTTTAGGTGATTTTGTCGTCCTAAGGCCACTAAAGCGTTTAAATTGTTACGCGGTCTTCCCGAAACTGGTCCATGCCGCATATCTCTCCCATTTTTTGCCCTCTTTATTGTCTCATATACTGAATTTTTACTTAAGCCTGCTTGTAATCAACAATATGTGACAGATGGTATTGTCATGTAATTTTGGCCATGGCCTACTATCGGCACAATCTACTTGATGCATTACTTTCGTCTTAGGATGTTACAAAAAAGAAATATGTTAAAATTAGGAGAAAGATTAAATTCCGGATACTTTCTAGACGGACTATATTTATCAAGTTTCTAGCATCAAAACCGTTAAATATTGACCAAAATATGTCCCTATCCCAACTTTTCGGCTTCTATTCATTGCCATAGCCTCAAAAAATTTACAGGGTGATAGAAAAATATAAAGTTTTCATTATCCTATAGAAGAGTTTGAACCAAGTCGATTTTACCACCCGATATGTATAAGATCTCCAAATTTAAACCACAAATATTATATTTTGTTGAAATCAACTTGAACGAGTCAAAATAATGAAATTTACTTTCGAAATTTTGGAAATTACACAAAGAAAAAAATACCATTTTGTAATTGATCATGTATATTTATGCAGTTCCAATTGACTTTAATATCAAAATCGTTTAATATTGACCAAAATATATTCTCATCCCATCACTTACTTTCAGTAAATATAGAGGGTAATAAAAAAATACAGACTGTTTATCATCCTGCAAAAATCTACGGTTAAAGATATTTTTACCACCTTATATATCGTAAATCTCCAGATTTAGACCCCTAATATTATAATTTGTCGAAATCGACTTAAAATGGAATGAAACAATGAAGTTTTCTTTTAGATATCGTACCAAAAATTGCCTCACTCTGTATATTTATGCAGTTCCAAGTGACTGTAAAATAAACACCGCTTAATAACTAACAAGAATCACATCACACCTTTTTTTGTTCTATTCACGTTAAAACAGTAAATATTATACAGGGTGATCCATAAATATTGACATTTTTTCCACTTTATATCTCGTATCAAGTTGTGAACTCAAAAAGCTTACCACTATCGTCGGGCGAAACGTGACTTTCTTCAATGCCTCTTAAAATGCTTTGACAAATATCGGATTCTAAAGGTATTGGATTGTCGGAATCTCTATTGTAGATGGTAACGGCAATGTGAGCTGGATGAGGAATAGGTAGCGGTATCATCATTTTATCTGGAGAAAAAGGACGGCTGTGTTTCTTCCAGGGCATCCAAAGGGTCGCCCTGTAGTTCGTTTTGAGTGAACCTAATGCGGCAGATGTATCACTGTGAACGAATCGAAATAGAAGTTAGTTAGATGCAGAAATAATTTGAATGTTGAAATATAATTCCTTTATGTCTTTTCGTTCTGATTCAGAAATATCTAAGTACCGAAAGTTTGAGAAATGATAGATTTGGATTGAAAAAATTAATTCTTTCGTGTATATTACCAAAAAAATCCAGTTTTTAAAAGTTTATTACCAGAAAAAATACATTTTGTTTTCGAAATTATTACCAAAAATTTTTTTTTAACGCGTTTATTACCAAAAAATTCATTTTCTACCACTTCCTTATCAAAAAAATTCATTTTCTACACCTTTGTTACCAGAAAAATTCATGTTTTACTCGTTTATTACTAGAAAAATTCATTGTTTACACGTTTATTACCAGAACAATTCATTTTTTACGAGTGTATTACCAAAAAAAATTCATTTAATACACGTTTATTACCAAAAAAATCCATTTTCTACACCTTCATTACCAAAAAAATTCATTTTCTACACCTTTATTACCAGAAAAATTAATGTTTTACACGTTTATTACCAGACAAAATTTCTTACGAGCGTATCATAAAAAATTCACACTTACTCTGTTTTTTCTGCCTTCCTTCCAGTGGCAGTTGACTTACACCTAGGATTAAATGCGGATACATCGAGGTAAGGAGAATGCACTTGAATATTTCCTCTAGGGGTGTAAACGTTCCCTAATAAATCCGGACCTCCCGCTCCTGTACATTAAAAAAATAATCAATATTTAACGTTAACAACAAAATTTGGATTAAAAAAAATCCCTTCAAATTTTGAAGATTCTTCATCTTTTCATTATCTTATCTTGCTCTCTCTGTTGTTTCTGGTGTTCCTAATCTTTCACTGATAAAACTGATCCTCGATACCCCCCATTTTCGAGTATCTTAACAAAGATCGACTTACCTAATTGTGCACATTGAACCATCTCAGTATATCGACTCAAATCGGCCTGTGAATGCGAATCGAGTCGAAAACTAGTATCGGTATGATCTAACGGCGTTAAAAAATCCAAACTAAAAAGTTCCGAATATAAAAGTCCCGCTAAACCGGCCCAATCGCCGGGACTCAAAGCTCTGTTATCCCAGAATTGATCTTCCGTACAACCCAATTTCGGAATGATCTGTTTGGGATAGAATCGTTCCAACATTAGGGCGCCTTGTTGAATCGCGATCTGAAATTTAAAAGTATTAAATTTGCTGCTTATAATCAGCACAAAATTCACCATCAACATTCAAATTTCCAATGGATTTGCCGCTAACACAAAAGTCAGCACGAAATTTCCACTGAATTTGCCGCTAACGCGAAAGTCAGCATGAAATTTACTACAAAATGAACACTAGCATTAAATTTGCTTCTGATATCATAAAAGTCAGTATGAACTTTAACATCAAAATAGAAACTATCACCGAATTTACCGCTAAAACAAAAGTCAGCGTGCAATTTACCACTAACATGAACGTTTGTATCTAACACAAAAATTCCTGTGGATTTACCTCTAGCACAAAATTCAGCATTAAATTTACCGACGAGACATTGGTTAGCATGTAATTCATCAAAAACATTGACATTTGCTCCTGATAGAAAAGTCAGCTTGAAATTTGCCTCCGAGACATTAGTTAGTATTAAAGTTACCACAAACATGGATATCAGTAAAAAATTTGCCACTGATATCATAAAAGTCATCATGAAATTTACCAACGAGACAATATTTAGCATTTAATTTACCACAAACATGGACATTTGCCGCTAACACGAAAGTCAGCATGAAATTGACTACAAAATGAACACTAGCAATAAATTTGATAGTTATTTAAAAAAAGTCTGTATGAACTTTAACATCAAAATAGAAGCTATCACCGAATTCGCCGCTAAAATAAAAGTCAGCATGCAATTTACCACTAACATGAACGTTTGTCTCTAACATAAAAACCAGCATGAAATTTCCAGTGGATTTGCCTCTTACATAAAAGTCAGCATTCGATTTCCACTTGATTTGCCTCTAGCATGGAATTTATCACAAACATGGATATCAGTAAAAAAAATTGCTACTGATATCATAAAAGTCATCATGGAATTTGCGTAAACCTAGAAGTCAGCATAAAATTTACCGACGAGACAATATTTAGGATTTAATTTACCACAAACATGGACATTTGCTGCTAACACGAAAGTCAGCGTGAAATTTATTACAAAATGAACACTAGAATTAAATTTGCTACTGATATCATAAAAATCAGTATGAACTTTAACATCAAAATAGGAATTATCACCGAATTTACCGCTAAAACAAAGGTCAGCATGAATTTTACCACTAACATGAACGTTTGTCTCTAACGCAAAAACCAGAATGAAATTTCCACTAGATGTGCATCTAGCACAAAAGTCTGCAATAAATTTAACGACGAAACATTGGTTAGCATGTAATTCATCAAAAACATTGACATTTGCTCCTGACAGAAAAGTCAGCTTGAAATTTGCCTCCGAGACATTAGTTAGTATTAAAGTTACCACAAACATGGATATCAGTAAAAAATTTGCCACTGATATCATAAAAGTCATCATGAAATTTACCAACGAGACAATATTTAGCATTTAATTTACCACAAACATGGACATTTGCCGCTAACACGAAAGTCAGCATGAAATTGACTACAAAATGAACACTAGCAATAAATTTGCTACTGATTTAAAAAAAGTCTGTATGAACTTTAACATCAAAATAGAAGCTATCTCCGAATTCGCCGCTAAAATAAAAGTCAGCATGCAATTTACCACTAACATGAACGTTTGTCTCTAACATAAAAACCAGCATGAAATTTCCAGTGGATTTGCCTCTTACATAAAAGTCAGCATTCGATTTCCACTTGATTTGCCTCTAGCATGAAATTTACCACAAACATGGATATCAGTAAAAAAAATTGCTACTGATATCATAAAAGTCAGCATGGAATTTGCGTAAACCTAGAAGTCAGCATAAAATTTACCGACGAGACAATATTTAGGATTTAATTTACCACAAACATGGACATTTGCTGCTAACACGAAAGTCAGCGTGAAATTTATTACAAAATGAACACTAGAATTAAATTTGCTACTGATATCATAAAAATCAGTATGAACTTTAACATCAAAATAGGAATTATCACCGAATTTACCGCTAAAACAAAGGTCAGCATGAATTTTACCACTAACATGAACGTTTGTCTCTAACGCAAAAACCAGAATGAAATTTCCACTAGATGTGCATCTAGCACAAAAGTCTGCAATAAATTTAACGACGAAACATTGGTTAGCATGTAATTCATCAAAAACATTGACATTTGCTCCTGACAGAAAAGTCAGCTTGAAATTTGCCTCCGAGACATTAGTTAGTATTAAAGTTACCACAAACATGGATATCAGTAAAAAATTTGCCACTGATATCATAAAAGTCATCATGAAATTTACCAACGAGACAATATTTAGCATTTAATTTACCACAAACATGGACATTTGCCGCTAACACGAAAGTCAGCATGAAATTGACTACAAAATGAACACTAGCAATAAATTTGCTACTGATTTAAAAAAAGTCTGTATGAACTTTAACATCAAAATAGAAGCTATCTCCGAATTCGCCGCTAAAATAAAAGTCAGCATGCAATTTACCACTAACATGAACGTTTGTCTCTAACATAAAAACCAGCATGAAATTTCCAGTGGATTTGCCTCTTACATAAAAGTCAGCATTCGATTTCCACTTGATTTGCCTCTAGCATGAAATTTACCACAAACATGGATATCAGTAAAAAAAATTGCTACTGATATCATAAAAGTCAGCATGGAATTTGCGTAAACCTAGAAGTCAGCATAAAATTTACCGACGAGACAATATTTAGGATTTAATTTACCACAAACATGGACATTTGCCGCTAACACGAAAGTCAGCATGAAATTGACTACAAAATGAACACTAGCAATAAATTTGCTACTGATTTAAAAAAAGTCTGTATGAACTTTAACATCAAAATAGAAGCTATCACCGAATTCGCCGCTAAAATAAAAGTCAGCATGCAATTTACCACTAACATGAACGTTTGTCTCTAACATAAAAACCAGCATGAAATTTCCAGTGGATTTGCCTCTTACATAAAAGTCAGCATTCGATTTCCACTTGATTTGCCTCTAGCATGAAATTTACCACAAACATGGATATCAGTAAAAAAAATTGCTACTGATATCATAAAAGTCATCATGGAATTTGCGTAAACCTAGAAGTCAGCATAAAATTTACCGACGAGACAATATTTAGGATTTAATTTACCACAAACATGGACATTTGCTGCTAACACGAAAGTCAGCGTGAAATTTATTACAAAATGAACACTAGAATTAAATTTGCTACTGATATCATAAAAATCAGTATGAACTTTAACATCAAAATAGGAATTATCACCGAATTTACCGCTAAAACAAAGGTCAGCATGAATTTTACCACTAACATGAACGTTTGTCTCTAACGCAAAAACCAGAATGAAATTTCCACTAGATGTGCATCTAGCACAAAAGTCTGCAATAAATTTAACGACGAAACATTGGTTAGCATGTAATTCATCAAAAACATTGACATTTGCTCCTGACAGAAAAGTCAGCATGAAATTTGCCTCCGAGACATTAGTTAGTATTAAAGTTACCACAAACATGGATATCAGTAAAAAATTTGCCACTGATATCATAAAAGTCATCATGAAATTTAACAACGAGACAATATTTAGCATTTAATTTACCACAAACATGGACATTTGCCGCTAACACGAAAGTCAGCATGAAATTGACTACAAAATGAACATTGGCAAAGAATTTGCTACTGATTTAAAAAAAGTCTGTATGAACTTTAACATCAAAATAGAAGCTATCACCGAATTCGCCGCTAAAATAACAGTCAGCATGCAATTTACCACTAACATGAACGTTTGTCTCTAACATAAAAACCAGCATGAAATTTCCAGTGGATTTGCCTCTTACATAAAAGTCAGCATTCGATTTCCACTTGATTTGCCTCTAGCATGAAATTTACCACAAACATGGATATCAGTAAAAAAAATTGCTACTGATATCATAAAAGTCAGCATGGAATTTGCGTAAACCTAGAAGTCAGCATAAAATTTACCGACGAGACAATATTTAGGATTTAATTTACCACAAACATGGACATTTGCCGCTAACACGAAAGTCAGCATGAAATTGACTACAAAATGAACATTAGCAAAAAATTTGCTACTGATTTAAAAAAAGTCTGTATGAACTTTAACATCAAAATAGGAGCTATCACCGAATTCGCCGCTAAAATAAAAGTCAGCATGCAATTTACCACTAACATGAACGTTTGTCTCTAACATAAAAACCAGCATGAAATTTCCATTGGATTTGCCTCTTACATAAAAGTCAGCATTCCATTTCCACTTGATTTGCCTCTAGCATGAAATTTACCACAAACATGGATATCAGTAAAAAAAATTGCTACTGATATCATAAAAGTCATCATGGAATTTGCGTAAACCTAGAAGTCAGCATAAAATTTACCGACGAGACAATATTTAGGATTTAATTTACCACAAACATGGACATTTGCCGCTAACACGAAAGTCAGCATGAAATTGACTACAAAATGAACATTAGCAAAAAATTTGCTACTGATTTAAAAAAAGTCTGTATGAACTTTAACATCAAAATAGGAGCTATCACCGAATTCGCCGCTAAAATAAAAGTCAGCATGCAATTTACCACTAACATGAACGTTTGTCTCTAACATAAAAACCAGCATGAAATTTCCATTGGATTTGCCTCTTACATAAAAGTCAGCATTCCATTTCCACTTGATTTGCCTCTAGCATGAAATTTACCACAAACATGGATATCAGTAAAAAAAATTGCTACTGATATCATAAAAGTCATCATGGAATTTGCGTAAACCTAGAAGTCAGCATAAAATTTACCGACGAGACAATATTTAGGATTTAATTTACCACAAACATGGACATTTGCTGCTAACACGAAAGTCAGCGTGAAATTTATTACAAAATGAACACTAGAATTAAATTTGCTACTGATATCATAAAAATCAGTATGAACTTTAACATCAAAATAGGAATTATCACCGAATTTACCGCTAAAACAAAGGTCAGCATGAATTTTACCACTAACATGAACGTTTGTCTCTAACGCAAAAACCAGAATGAAATTTCCACTAGATGTGCATCTAGCACAAAAGTCTGCAATAAATTTAACGACGAAACATTGATTAGCATGAAATTTATCAATAACATTGACATTTGATCCTGATAGAAAAGTCGGCATGAAATTTGTTGACGAGACATTGGTTAGTATGAAATTTACCACAAACATGGATATCAGTAATAGATTTTCTACTTATATCATAAGTCAGCATGGAAATAACGTAAACCTAGAAGTCCGCATGGAATTTACGTAAACCTAAAAGTCAGCATGAAATTTACCGACAATATATTGAATTTTACAAATTGGACATTAACATTAAATGTGCCGTAGAAAAAGTTAGCATGAAATTGGTCGTCTACATTGTAAATGTAATGCCAAAAGGTAAATTTAAAGCGGAAATTATAATTTTTTTACCATTTTTTTCACGTACCTTAAGATCGGGCGTGCTCAGTTTAACTTTACTTTTAACAGAAACATTAAGTCCCGTTTGCAAGTCCCTCCTTCTCTTTTCCAATTTTTCGTGCAATATAGTCATCAAATCTTGGGCTTCCTTTTCCAAACTTCGATAAGGTCCGTTCTTGGCTAACTGAGTTGAAAAACTACCGAAACAAGCTTCGACGAAATGACTGAAATCCTTCTGCGGTTGCAAAATCGTACTTTCTATTACCGTCTGATAAGCTGCCAATTCGTCCCATTCCATTTTAGCTTCGAACGCCGCTAGAGATTGTTCGGGACTTATTTGAAAATAGTAATCGGAAGCCAAGCCCGGCCCTGCTATTCTTTTCACAACGAAGCTGTCGCTGGCCGGTATACGACCGCGTTTTTTTATCAACATATGAAAAATCAGAGCGTCCCAAAGAAGGCGTAACCAATAACGAACGAAACCACCTGAAAAATAAAAAAATATGTATACAGGGTTGTTAAAAAAAAGAAAATTCACTCACCCGCTAAAATAGTAAGTGAAATCATAGGACAGACGAAGGCAGCTACGAATAAGGCTATCAACGGTTGAATACAACCCTGCATCAACAAATTCCAAACGACCGCTTCGAAAACAACGAAAAATCTGTTTCTCTTCAATTCGGGACTATCCAAATCGTAAATTAACAGATTGGTAACTTGTACAGCCAAAGTAAGACACGGCATCCAAAGAATTGAAGTTAAAGCGACGAAAACGCTCGTAAAAGTTACTATAAAGCAAACTATGGGTAATACTATAACGATTAGGAGCGTTCCGAATAACCCTTTGATGAAATAGTTCCAAATTCTATTCATGTGTCTCGTAAGACCTTTTCCGATGAATCCCGTATCCGGTTTGGTTTCAAAATGCGTTCTTGACTTCGAAATGTGTCGCCAGAGACTCAATAAGCGAGACATTAACGTCGGAGTCAAGCTACTTTTTCTAGGAAAAAGAGTACCATTGACTTGAGACAGTTCCAGATCCGCCATGAACGGTTCCAAGCAAAACAACGCTCTCAACCCCACCGGACTACACCACGGTAGGACTATGCCGAAGAAGAACATCGCGTTCCACGTCCAGCACCACGTACGATGGAAATAGTTGAAGATTCTCCATAGAGGCCAACGAGTAGTGGTGGTTCTAATGGTTTCTTTTTCGACTAAAAACACCTGGAAAAAATAATGGGATAACATTTTCTTTTTAATAAAAAGATTTAAATCGCTTACTGGTTGACTAGGATCGGATCTGGGTGTGGTGATGCTTGTGGCTTGTTTGCTTAGTACGGTCGGTACTACCTCGGATTGGCCTTGGAAGTTTCGTCGAACTACCCAATTTTTCGGTAACCATATTTGCGTCGGCCAGAAGAAGTTTCTTGTTGGTATTTTGTCTTTTCTTAATTCTCGGAGTAGAGCTGGTTCGCGTTCTTTCATGAAACTTAAATCTCTGAAAAGAGGCGAGTTGGGATATCAGAAAAATTAAGTTTGGTCAGTACCGTTAGAGTTGGGGACACGGTTTTTCAAACATTAAAATGTGTAGTAGATACTGACTTATAACATAAATGAGAATGTTTTGCACAAAAATATCTAACAAATAATGTCTAAGCATACATATTTTTAGCAATTCAAGTTTTGCACAAATATTTTACGAAATAACGGCTTTTGCATACATATACACAAAAATCCTAACAAATAATAATTTCAAATACCTAAAATTGGTTAAAGATTCTAAACACTCTTTTTATGCAACAAAATCCTGAGCAAAATGGTTTTTGCACAAAAAATTGAATAAAAAAACGGAATTCTTACTTTTGCACGATCCAACTGTTTTTTTTGTTCACAAATATACTGGGAATTTACACAAATAGGTGCATAATATAAATTCCAACTTCTGCACATACATTCTAAACTATCCACTTTTGCACAATTGAAAAGTTTTGCGTCTAATATTGAGTAATCACAGACAAAAAATTTAAATGAAAACGGTTTTTGCAAATATTTTGAAAAAATACCTGGTTTTGCGCGAAATAACTGTTTTTCACAAAGGTACCGAGGAAAACAATAATTATGCACACAAATAGAGAAAAACGACCAATCTTGCACAATTATAGAAAAAACAACCAATTTTGGATAAAAATACAAGAAAATAACAAATTTTTCATAAAAATGGAGAGAAACAACCATTTTTGCATAAAAATAGAGGAAAACAAGAAATATTTCACAAAAATAGAGAAAAAGGACCAATTTTGCACAAAAATAGAAAAAAACTACCAATTTTGCACAAAAATAGAGAAAAACTACCAATTTTGCACAAAAATAGAGAAAAACTACCAATTTTGCACAAAAATAGAGAAAAACTACCAATTTTGCACAAAAATAGAGAAAAACTATCAATTTTGAACAAAAAAAAGAAAAACAACCGAGAAAACAACCAATTTTGCACAAAAATAGAGGAAAATAACAAATTTTGCACAAAAATAGATGAGAACAATGTTTAGACTGAAATACGAAGGAAATACTAATATTTACCAAACATACCAAGCAAATATTGACTTTTGTCCAAAATATTAACATTGGCACACAAATATAGAGAAAAACAACCAATTTTGCACAAAAATAGAGAAAAAGGACAAATTTTGCACAAAAATTGAAGAAAATACGGATATTTACCAAGCATTCCAAGCAAATATTGACTTTTGCCCAAAATGTTAACATTGGCACACAAAAATTGGTAAATTCTGAATGTTTCATAAAAATACACAATTACAGAGAAAAACAACCAATTTTGATTAAAAAAAAAATAAAAATTTTTGCATAAAAATGGAGAAAAACAAGCAATTTTGCAAAAAATTAGAGAGAAACAACCACTTTTGCATAAAAATAGAGGAAAACAAGTAATTTTGCAGAAAAATAGAAAGAAACAACCACTTTTGCACAAAAATAGAGAAAAACTACCAATTTTGCATTAAAGTAGAAGAAAATAACAAATTTTGCATGAAAATGGAGAAAAACAATCGATTTTGTACAAAAATGAGGAAAATAACAAATTTTGCACAAAAATAGATGAAAACAACAAAGTTTAGACTGAAATACGAAGAAAATACTAATATTTACCAAACATACCAAGCAAATATAGACTTTTGTCCAAAATATTAACATTGGCACACAAATATAGAGAAAAACAACCAATTTTGAATCAAATAGAAGAAAATAACAAATTTTGCATAAAAATGGAGAAAAAATACCAATTTTGCACAAAAATAGGGAAAAACTACCAATTTTGCACAAAAATAGAGAAAAACAACACAGAAAACAACAAATTTTGCACAAAAATAGAGTAAAATAGCAAATTTTACACAAAAATAGATGAAAACAACTAAGTTTAGACTGAAATACGAAGAAAATACTAATATTTACCAAACATACCAAGCAAATATTGACTTTTGTCCAAAATGTTAACATTGGCACACAAATATAGAGAAAAACAACCAATTTTGTATAAAAATAGAAGAAAATAAAAAAGTTTACACCGAAATACGAAGAAAATTTTACAAAAATACACAGCAAATGCCAACTATATACCACAAAATGAATATTTAAACAAAAATAATATACTAACCTATTTAGAAAATAAACAGTTTGCAAAAGTCTTTGCGAATTACAAAGCATCAAAGCTTCTTCGTGCGCACTCCACTGATTCTCTTGACTAAATTTATTTTCAGCAGCTCCAAGTTTAGACCTCAACCACGGTCCGATCCTCGATAAAACTGGATGAGCGTTACATATGCGAATTTTAACTTCTTCTTGCGATTTATATAATCGATGTTGAACGTTCTCCACTGCACGATGCATTAAAACTACACTTTGAGCTTGTTGTACTAAAAGTTGGCCAAAATCTTCACCTAAAGTCATGATATCAGGATGCGAAAGGATACTGTTGTATACTCTTTGGAGATATTCTTTCATCACAGCTTCGTTCACTTCCTAAAACAGAAATAAATTCAAAAAACGTTTATTTAAAATGGAAATTATGTACTTTTTCAATATCTTCATCTGGCATTTTTTGAGTCCTCAATTCGGCTATCAGTCTTTCTCTAAAATGTAAAAACCATCCTCTAGTTTCTCTTTCTAATATAGCCACTAAAATTGGAAGTAATTTTCTCATTAGCGACCTATCCCACAGTCGCAAATCCAATTCAGAACCTGATGGTGTTAAAAATTTATAAGGTACCGAAACTGGCGGTTGGGAACATTCTCTTGTAACTTCGAATTTTTCCGTTGTCGCTCTTCTAAGCTGCTTTCGAATAAAAGAACATAAAACTTCAAGAGAATCTTCGTTTTCGGGCTGGAAAGAAGAAAGAACCATAAAAATTCCGTAGATGTTGTCATATAGTATTATTTAAAAATGATTAACATGTTTGCACAAAAATTTAACATGTTTGACAAAATTTTGAACAAAATCAAACTTTTGCGTCAAAATATTGAGTAACTTCCGACTTTTTCACAAAAAAAAGCTGAATTAAAAAACGGTTTTGGCACAAATATTTTAAGAATATTCAAACTTTTAATCGAAAATATTGAGTGAATACCAATTTTTCGAAAGCAATTTAAAGAAAAAACTGCACAAATATGTTGAATTAATTCAAATTTTTGCACAATAATACCGAGTAATACCAGTTTTTGCACAAAATTACTGGAAATGCACACAAAAATTTAATGGAACTCAAACTTTTAAACAAATTTGTAAACTTACCTATTATGCACAAATATAGTATAGTACCGACTTTTACACAAAAAATCTCAACTGATATTGAAGTTTTTAAATAAATTCAAAATCTTGCACAAAACTACCAAGCTGATAATGGTTTTTGCACAAATATTTCAAGTAAATTTCGGCATTTGCACAAAAATAAATGTACTTGAATCCCTATTAAATGGATTAAATATGTGGATGAAAAATCAATTTATTTAATCTTTGACAAAATACCAATAATAAGGAGCACAACAATCTAAAGATTTCAGTAAATGAGCCAACACCGCTCATTGATGTTAACTGTAACCGACATTTACATACGAACAATAAAATCAAAATAAAGGTACAATTGAGTGATCAAAATAAATTATGGATGGCTTTGATACATAAATTTGTAAAATATCAAAAATACAACTCCGGTAAATGATGGATAAAATCAAGATTAAAAATACTCACTCTACAAACTAATTCCGCTACAAGATACTTATTTCTTTCTTCTCTAAGTTTAGCATCTAAATTGTGAGCTTGAAGACTTGGGATTCCAATAAGAACATCAAGAATGCGCAGGAAACCTGCTAACAATGCTCGAGCTGCTTGAGAAATACTGAAGAAATGCGATACGAGCCTTCCTTTGGCAGTCACTACAATAAATCTCACTGCTAAAGCTAAATCGTTCAATAATGAATCGTGACTGTTCAACAATCCTTTTTGTAACAGTTGAGAGAGTTTCCATTTGTGTTTTTGTCCGGGAAAATTTAGAGATTCTACTTCAAATACGCTGAAAATTTCGAGAGAAAAAAAGTTTCAAATGTTATTTCAATTGATTTCGATGCACAAATAGTAAAGTAAAACTTGCACAGATTTTTCACACAGACGGCTAAAAATATTCTTAGATAGATTGCAAAAAAGCAAAACACAAACTAAAATAAATTCAAACCAAAATTTTTCAATATACGAATAAAAATTGAATATACACAATGTTCAAGATTTTAATAATTTTATAAAAATCGTTAATATTTATATTTAAGAAAGAAATCGACTGATACCTTGTAAATAAACAAATATATCAAATTTTTTTTTTGTAAATTAAGAATCTTTGGCATTCCTATAAGCTGTGTTTACATGGCGGACAGATATACGGAGACTGCACTAGTACAGCTATCATAGAATACCCTTGGACAACCAAGAAACTGTAATAAGAGCGTTCTTAGGCATAGAAGAATAGGTTCTCCACATAAGGCTGCAAAAGAGCAGCAGCACAACATCCTAATAGAAATCGTAACTGCTCACCACTACAGTAGCAGAGACGAGGCACAGAAAAGCTCAATGAATTAGGCAAGAACAACATTGTCACCCTATTGTTTCAGGACTTCTGGAATAGAGGACTGCAAAGTTTTGACAGGTGTCCTAACAAGACACTTCAGGGCACACTATACAGAAGTCCAGGGCACACCACCTGCACCCATATTCTTGATTTTTTGGGAGGAGAAATTCCTTGGGATTGTAAAATCAACGTTCCCTGGAATTTTAAATTTCCAGCCCCAAGAGAAGACGAACTCCCGCAAGCGAAAAAGTGAAAATTTGATATTTAGCTGATTTTGGATATATTTTGCGGTTTCGCCTCGTGTGTTTTTATAATTTAAAATGAATGTAGATAATAATATATAATTTTAAATAACATCATTCAAGAAGATATGGAAAATGCTACAGAACCAATAGAAATTAGAAGGGATGTTCTGCCTCAACGAAATCCTTTCATTTTTTCTGACCCTAAGTTTGTGAAACACTTTCGGGTCTCCAAAAAACTATGCTAAGAAATAGTGAACAAAGTCATAAAAAAATACTATTATTCATCAATTATTAGGATTGATAATATTAATTAAAGAACATGGAAAATATTTTTATTACTGCTTTGCAGAGCACGAAAATACATATGCTATGGTCTTTCAATATGAACGTCCCAAATTAAAATCAAAAACTTATGGAAAGGCCCATTAGGCCTAAATAAAAAAAAATAACAAAAATATGGTGCATCGACCCACACAAAACTGAAATAAGAGGTTAAATTTTGAATAACCTCGTCTTTTTCTTCTTTTATTTTGGTTTCTGAACTCCCAACACACATTTTGGTATGTTCATTGACTCTCTGGCACTCTCGAGCTTTCAAGAATATGACAGTTTTGTTTCCGGGAGTGGAAGTGAACTAACTTTCGTAGGAGCGTTCCCAGGAATGTTCTCTTCCCAGATAGTCGAGGTATGTTCATATGTTGTGCCATAATGGTTAACATTCATGAATATGAAGTGATTGATGTATGAAAAATGTATGATACGTAAAAATAATGGTAGGAGAGATCTACAAAGTTCCAAGTAAATGCAGAAATTTAAAAAATGTAGTTTTTCTGATATGGTTAGGTACAGTTTTATCAGTCAATTTCTAAAGAATTTAAAAATTAAAGAAAACGCCAAAACAAAAAATTCAAATATTGAGAAAAAACAAACAAAAACACTGCAGAAAAAGTAGTGAGACAATCCACAGTCAATCGAAAACGTACCCATGTAATCTAATACTTTCTAGTTGTTCCTGCTTCAATCTTTTTGGTTTTCCAAATTTGTCCTTGTGCAAGCTTTACAAAATAACAGGATAAGGGTTACAAAAAATAGAATTATTCGCATATAAAAATAAAATATACGTTCACACAAAATAAAGATAAAACAGTGAGTGTATGAATACTGATTTTTTAAATCATCATAACAGCCAAAGGTCATATTTACTTGTGAAATAATGTGCACGAAAATGTAAATCTTACCCCCTTTCTCTGATATATTCCAATTGTTTACCAGTCAATCTTCTCGGTTCTCCTTTTCCATCAACAGCAACTGCATCTAGCTCGTCAAAAGACGGAGCTATAAACAAATCTCTTAAATGATATTTTGACTTAAGTCTACCTAGAGATCCATCCGACGTTACCTGAGATGTTGTAAACAAATCACAATGAGATACTGGACTTGGAAGAACTGAAAAAAACCATCAATCAAATATATTTCAGAACTGGGTAAAAAGGAAACTTAGAATAACCTTAAAATGTACTTACTAATAGGAAACATCTTCCAATGATACAAAAACTGCTCAGCCACCTGTTTAATGTTATTAACTAGCTGTTCTACTTCTGGCGGTGCTCCGACTAATGTTACATCGAACTTTAGAGGTTCTCTCTCAGGTTGAAGAGGATCGTGACCTATTATACCACTATCATTAGACCTGAGAGGATAGAGAGATGTAGGTCTAGCTGCATAATTGTGACCATCTTGTTGAACTGGACGAAAATCGAGTTTAAGGGATGCTGGAAAAGTAAAATTAGTTTTACTACATTTGTTTTTAGGTAAAACTTACATCTAGGAGTTGCTGTTGATTCTTTTTCCACTTCTCTTTCAGCCACATTAGATTTTGACCTGTGATGTCCATGTTTTGGATGTCCATTGTATTCGGAATTAATGCTTTGGCCTGAATCTGATTTATTCTGGCCAAAACTACCACCTGAACTATGTCTATGATGGCCACTGGACTCTGATCTTCTGTGTCCTGCTGGTAGTTTTGAACCAGAGCTTGGCCTGGAATTCATTTTCTAACCGCAAAGGGATGTGCCACACAATACAAATGCATTATCTGAAAAATAAAAACATATTTATTAGTTAGTTATTGGAAAAAAATTTCCAAAAATTTGTTGTTTAGTACATTACAATTCGTGGGGATAGAACAGAACTATCTCAAGTCCAATTTTATTGAAACTGCGTTAAGCTTAGTGGTCACTAGCTTGACACTCAAAGAATTAGCTGCAGAAGTACTGTAAGTCCTCGGTTTGTAGGATCATTTCGAAATATGTTGGTGCAGAAATATCCTATATCACTTGGCGGTGAGACTTAGGTTACTTCTGCAGGCAGTATTTAATTTTATTTTTATTTTTTTGAGTGAGTTGACAGTGTTTAAAAGAGAAACATCAGCATGTCGCGAAGAGCAAAACTATTGGAATTAGCTTGAAAAAAGTTTAATGAATCAGGTAAGTACATAATTTTTATTTTTATCGGTAACATTAACATATAATTTTAAGTAATTACTAATAAAGGGTACTATGTAGTGTTGATTAATAATTAAATTGGTGGTTATGTTTTGAGGGATTCCCTAAAAATTGTCAATTGCAACAAATATTGGGAGGGTAATCGTAAAAACTGTTCTATAAACTTCATTGATGGTGAGTTACTAACTAAGGAAAATATTTTTGTATAAGCACTATTTTTAGACGAACAAGAAGAGAGTAACAATGCAGACAATATAATAACTATTTTTGATGGATTGGTGATACCAAACCAAACCGTTATTGAAAGTACAACACTTTTAAATTCAAATTTTATTGAGTATCAATTTCTAAATAGTCATGGGCCCGATCAAATTGATGATGCACTACTTTTTACAAAACCAACAGAAGGCATAAGTTGAATTAGTTGAGTTTGTACTCGTCATTTTCTGTAATTTTGACAAAAATAATAATACTTATTATTTATAGTAGAGAAAAACATTGAAAATGTACAAAATATGGAGTGTATAGAAGCTGGGAAGAATGAAAATTTATCATCAGGGAATGAGAAAACAGAAGGTGAGAGCATTTTTTAAAGGTGTTAATCACTTGTTTTACTAATTGGAAGATATGGAATCTGCAGAAATTGAAACTTTTGAAGCTGAAAATAATACTGAGAATTTTGAGACTGTGAATTTTAGATCTAAAAATGAGAAAACGGGAAACAATGGAAACGTTGATAAGCAAACGACAAGAAAAAGAATTAGAAATGAATCACAATGGTGCAGAAATGAAATTCGCATAACGGAGAATCATACATCAATTGGAAAAATAAAGAAGTACAGAAGCGAACATTGCGGAACGGTTGCAAAGAACGCCGGCTGAAATGCCACACAAAATTTTCCAGTGATCATCGAATGTCTATACTTCAAAATTATTCGGATTTGGGTGATGTAGATCGACAGAGATTTTATTTATAGACATATAAATAAGTGAAAACGCCTCGTCGAAGAAGACCAAGAAAGTCTAATGATGAAGTTAGTAATCCCAATCAAGCTATGACGACCAAAGATTGTAGAAGAAAGCATGCTGTGTTTTATTTTTTACCTTCTGGCGACGATTTAGAAGATACTCAAGGTGGGGTATGTCAAAGGTTCTTCCTTGATACACTATATCAAACCAAGTGGTTAAAACAACTATTAAAAAATCTGACCCAGCGGTTGGCTCAGTAAAAAAAGATATGAGAAGTAAACATATTTGTACGACTAAACTACCAAAAGCTGTTGAAGAATCAGTAATTGCTCATATTAAGAGTTTTGAAAAGGTAGATCCACTCTCAACATCAAAGGAATCAATGAATCGGCACATTCTTTGCACCAAATTTAATTTGTCTTTCTTCACACTAAAAAAGAATTTGTGTTCACTTTGTGATAAGTTTGAGAACGCTAGTGTACTTGAAGCGCAAAGTATGCAAACCGAGATGGATACACATATTTCTAATAAAAATTCAGCACGCTCCCTTAAAAACGAGCATAAAGAGAGAGCCAAGAATGATCCTACATTCTATGCTGCAGTATATGATTTACAACAAGTCTTGCAGTGTCCAGAAATTGAAAAATCATTGCTGTTTTACAAGAGCAAATTGGCGGCCTATAATCTCACTGTCTATGAATTAGGTAACAACACCAGTCACTGCTACATGTGGAACAAAACTGTTGGGAATAGGAGATGTGCTGAGATAGGAACCTGTGTTCTTAAATTTATTGAAATGAAAAAGGATCAAGGTGTGACAGAATTCTCCTTTTTTTCGGATTTATTTTTGGTATGTATTTGTACTGTGTTGAGAACTGGAAAATTAAAATTTCTTACACGTTCTTAGAAAAAGGGCATACTCAAAATGAGGGTGACTCAGTACATAGTTATATCAAAAGACACTGTATGCACATCCCTATCTACATTCCTAGTCAATGGTATACCATCGCAAGAGCCGCTTGCCGGAAAAAACCATATGCAGTAACAGAACTCACAAATTTTTATGACTTAAAAAAACTAACTACGGAATCTACAAACATGGCAAAAATTAAGTTGAATCAAGATAAATCTATAAAACTTGAAGAAACGAAACCAATTAAGGTAAAATATGATTTTTTGAAAGATTTTTAAGAAATAGAGGTCTTAGGAAAGTGGAAAAAAACACAAATTAAAGGTTATGATCTCTCTGATTTATATGACAAGAAACTTCCTATCTCCACAAAAAAATTTAATGGGTTGAAGTACCTTTGCCAACAAAAGGCAATTCCTGAAGAATCTCATGGGGTTTTCTTAAATTTAAAATATAATGCGAGAAAATCCGATGAGGATTAATAACAAATATTAATTTTATTTTTTCTGAATTTTTTATAATCTTTCTCGGAATTGAAGAAACCTTGTTGATTTCATAATTTTTGCTATTTTCATGTTTCCCTTTGCTTATAATATTGTTGTAAACTCACACAAATAGTTGGTATTAGAATAAAAAGGCAGTAGTTCAATAGTCCGTCAGTTTATTGTAAATTTGGATCTTCTTAATACATTTATAATATTAGGTACAATGTTACCGCTTTCAGGTCTTGTTAGAGAATCCTCTCTTTTTCAATACAGGAGGTACATCTGAAGTTGCATTTATTAAAAGAAATAAGTATAGAATAAAAGTCTACAATTATTGTGGGTTTCCACAATAATACTAAATGCACTTTTAAAATTCAAATCAAAACTTGTTTCTATAAAATACATACTGAAACTGCATTCTGCGAATTAAATAGTATGTGACAAAAAGGAGACTTAATATATTATTACAAGTAATATTAAAATTCAAATTGTGACTTAAAAAGGTTTTATAAAAATGATAAGGGAAGGTTTTATGTTTCTATAGAGTACTTTCTTTTGTTAAGATTTAATACCAAGAATTGAAAAAGATAAATGAAACGAAAACTAAATAGTACAGTAATAATAATGTTGTAATTATGAAATAAATCGATAGTAATTTTGTTTAAAACTACCAGGTTACAACAATATTACCAAATAAATTGTAACTAATTTTCATTTTTTTTATTTAAAAAAAAAAGTAGTTCCGATAATAAAAAAGAATGAATTATTCAGTGCAGTATTAGCTGTAAAACATTGTTGTACACATAGTATAAATCTGCTCCAACTTACTTAGTACAGTTCTAGCTTAAGTCCGTTAATGTTCAATTTATAATTAATTTTGTTAATAATCGTTACAATTTTTTGTCTTTTATTGAACACTGAATTCAACAAAATTAAAGGTATCTTTAGTTTAATAGCTAGAAAGCTACTGGGCAGGTTTAATACTACACGGAATAATATTATTTGCAACTTTAAAATAGCTCTACTGATTATTTCACTATTTGGACTTGAGATAGTTCTGCTCTAAACCCACGAATTTCAATCAAAGGAATGAGTTTGGTATAAATTTAAATAAATTATTTAAATATTCTTAAGTATTCCCAGTTTTTATAATGAAGTAAGTTTATGAATAATTTGGCTAAATTCATATTTGTTTTTGTAATGAGATAATTATAAGTCTTTGTAGACAATTCCAAAGTTTAAGTATTATGAATATATATTTGTTTTACTTTACATCAATTTTTTATAAATAAATGTACCTACTTGTTAAAGCTATTTTCTACTCAATACCATAAATATTTATCTACAATGCATAGCCAAATTAACTCAAGAATGTTAATAATACTTATCCAGTTAACCCAATTTTCATAAATAGAATATCAGGTTATTTATAAAACAAGATGTTCAGAACAAATGTATTTTAGATAAATGAATATGATTTCATTATTTAAGTGAAATTTTCCAACTTACGCTTTAACTGTATGTTTAATCTGAATCCTAATAATTGAATCTGGCAATTCCAGCCCAAAGAATAGCTGATGTGGGTCGAGATGTTCCGAAACAAAGACGAGACATAATAACAAATTATCACAATTTTACACAGTTCTTTGATAATTGAAAATCACACTTTTATGCGGGACAAATTGCACAAGAACTGGGTTTAAAACTAGCTGGATCTCTTAACTATTTCCAGTTCCATTTTCCTTTTTCCTGTTCAACCACAAACTTCGTAAAACATGAAACACAAACACTGGCCTGCTGCAAACACCTCGATTGGTTGATTTTACAATATACGTCAGTGGGCGTGTATTCTGTCCTGTCAAAATTGTCAAACATTAAATGTCATTAAATTGTACGAGATTTTACTATAGTAAAAATATTTGTGTTCGAAAGAATTTTTACTATAAAATAGCTATTTATGATATTAGTGTTAAAAGTAACATTTTATTTTGTGAGTGGAGCAATTTCACGAACAAAATAAAATTTACTTTTAACACAAACATCATACATAGTTTTTTGTACAACTCCTATTTTGATAATAAAATGAAAGTATTTCAAGAAAATCACATTTTGACGTCTATTGTCAGTTAATTATTTTTTTGACGTTTTAACAATAATTCTCATTTCCTGAGAACTGACCATGTTAGATATGACGCTGAATCAATTAGTTACCAATTGTTTACAGTTCGCACGCTTTTTATTAAAAGTTCTTGCTGGTGTTTAATATTCATCTCGCATAATGAGGGACAGTATTGATGAATCTTGTATTCCTGATGATATTGAAAAGAGCGACATTTGAATTATTACCGAAAAAATCGGCTCAGCACTATGATATTGCATAATTCTAATTTTCTCAAGTGGTGTAAAATGAAAAAAGTTGAAGGAAACTTCAGTGAATCTGTCTTTTTGGCATATCTAGAGTGCAATCAAAAATATGGAATGCGTCAAATTTGTGGAGTAAGTTTTCTATGATAAAATCGAGTGTGCTAGTTAAAAATGGGGTTGATGTAAGCAAATATGTCAAGGTAATAGCATTGTTAAAGAGAATGATGGTTATAGTCCCAAAAACAGTTACGTTTGAACAAGTTCAGAAGTTTATAAATGAGGGCCAGATGAAACATACTTGATGGTAAAAGTTGCTACTGTTTTCGGAATATATGGAGCCTGCCGACGTGAATAGTTGTGCCATTTATTAATAGATGATATTAAATTAATAGATAAATCATATATGGCTCTATATTATTTCAAACCTGCTCGAAACCAGCCCTGAACAATCTACAAGTAGCAGAAACAACTTGCCTCAGAAGCATAACCAAATTAAGACACCCCCAGAACCCTATACACTGTCCATCAAACCAAATGCTATATAATACTGTCAACATCACACACCTATCTTGGAAAGAATGGATGAGCTAAGCAAGAAGTTCGCAAAAAACCTAAACATGGAAATGCTTCAAGATATGGTCATAGCCCGGGATCGGAATATACCACCAAAAAGGAAAATTCCAGAAATGTCACTGTGGACAAAAATAATGAGTATTAAAGCAAACTCTGTAAATTAGTGCAATGTAGGTCTCTAAATCAGACTCTATTAAGTGTTCCAATTACATCTTACATATATACTTATATAATTGTTATCTATTTATTTTCACAATTTTTTTTTGCATTTTATTTATTATATCTATATCAAAAAAAAATTTTGTTATACAAGTAAATTGTAAAAATCTGTGGCAGAAAGACCTCGGTCGTTAGCCATTTGGGTAACCAATAAAGATAATCTCCTCCTCTAGATAAATCATTGATTGTTCAAATTCCAAATACTAAAACGAAAATAAGTTGTTCTTTTTGCATTACTGGAAAATAGATTGACTATTTTAATAAATACGCTGCATTACGCCCTTCTGGACGTTTTTTTCTGAAATACTCAAATAATAAATGCACTGCGAACCCAGATGGTATAAATACGTTTGGGAAAATGCCCTCATTGGTTGCTGAGTTTTTGAACCTACCGGATCCAAAGGAATATACAGGTCACTGTTATAGAAGGTCTTCTGCTTCTTTACTGACAGACTCGGGAGCAAATATAACTGAGATAAAAAAGCACAGAGGATGAAAGTCTACAACAGTATAGCTGAGGGTTACATCGATCAATCTATTATTCATAAAAAAGGCAATTGCTGAAAGAATTATGCCGTTTACAAGCTGCAGCAATACATACACTTCATTTCATGAACTGACTGCTAATGCTGATGTAATTAGCAACTCGGCTAGTTCAAAAATGCAAGGTATTAATATCAGCAGTTGTTCGAATTGTACTATTAATGTTAATACATTATAATACTATAATATTGAAAGTTCCATTATGTCTCGTTTACTTCTATTTGGTTAAAAAAAATTTAATGATTATGTCTCTTAACACTAGTGTTAAAAGTATTTTACTTTTAACACGCTACTTTGTAAACGTCTTCTTTTAACACGTTTGACAAGCATTGTACAAAAAAATATTATTTTTAGGTATTTTCATTCTAAATCAGCCAGTTTTCCCGAAAAGTGGATCTCTGTTTGCGTCCCCTTTATTCAGATTATTGAGCTCGTATGGTTTGGTTTTGGTGACTGTGTCCTTACATTTTTAATGTATTTTATATTGTCACATTGACATTAAAATAAACGATTACCATGTATTTTAAACATAATTTTACATTTTATTTTATGGTCCACCCCTAAACATACTCCACCTATAAGTTTCAGTAATTAGAAAACGTAATTATTATAAAGAACTATCTTTTTACTAACAACAATGATAAGATAAGAGGATTAACCTTTAGTTAGTGACATGAACGTTGTTTAACAAAAACTATATTAGAAATATTGAGAAAGTCTAATCTATTGTTATATAATAAAAACACCTACGCCACTGGTAACAGTTGTATCAATAGTAAACATTGAAAGTACTGTATAGCGGTTTTTATTTTAAAAAGATTACACAATGAATGAAATATTTAAATTAGGAATCTTTAATATCAAGTTCAATTAATAATTACATTTAGATGCACAATAACGATACCGCCAATTGTACCAAAACACAAGTGTCCTTGACAGTTGAAGTATTTTTATTCAATCAAAGCACACGTGATCTACACATTACTACAGCATTGGTCAATTGTGAGCGTGCCCTGCGCGGATTTATTGCGCAACAGTGAACACAAAATGCCGTCAGAGTCCAAACCTTTGTTGACAGCTCAAACAGAAAAGCCAAATCATTACTCGTAAGTGTATATTTAGTGCGTGATTGTTATTGTGACGTATACAGTAATTAATTTTGTGCAATTTGATTTGTTTTTTACGTTTAAATACTGTGTTAATTTTTAGATATTTGAAAGAATTTCGCGTAGAGCAATGCCCGCTCTTCTTACAACACAAATGTACACAGCATCGACCATTCACTTGTTTTCATTGGCATTTTATGAATCAAAGGCGGCGACGACCCGTTCGTCGCAGAGATGGAACATTTAATTATAGTGCCGATAATTATTGCACAAAATACGATGAAACTACAGGCATTTGCCCCGATGGAGACGAGTAAGTACACCTTTTTTGGTTAACTCTTCTGTCATTTTTGTGATGGTGGGTGTGACAGCTTTGTGGCGCAATTAGTTATTTAACTTTATATTTGCAATTACTATACACCTAGTTGTAAATTTTCCCGGCTAATCTAACAGGTGGACTTGTAAAATAGTAGTGTTCATGTAGAATAGTTATTTTTGGCCTTCGATTTGACAATAGATAACCAAACTTCTAGACATCAAAACAATGTCATAACAAACTTGGACCTATCCCAATGATGTTATTTTTCAGTAAGGTTCTGATTTTTTTTTATACTTGTACCATTGTACTACTTTTGATTTCATTAGAAATTTGATTTGCAATATAAAACCATTGTATTAATTTCATTAAAAATTAGCTAATTGGTGTGAAATTTATCATACATTACAATAAATTGTTTTATACATAATTATATAAACAATACCTCTTCATTAATTTACATTTCGGAGTGTTGCAATCCTTAATAAAAATAATAAATATTGAAAATTAATTTTGTAGCTGCCCTTACTTACATAGAACAGCAGGAGATACAGAAAGAAGATATCACCTTAGGTATTATAAAACATGTATGTGTGTTCATGACACAGATTCTAGGGGATATTGTGTAAAAAATGGATTACATTGTGCATTTGCCCATGGTAGTCATGACCATCGGCCACCAGTATATGATATCAAAGAAATACAAGCTTTAGAAGCTGCTGAAGCAGAAGGTAGTGGGTCTTCAAATGGCCCTAATGCATTAGACAAAGAAAGAAATTTAATGAATGAAGATCCTAAATGGCAAGGTTAGTTGGAATTTATAAAATTTTGTTTTACAATCTTTCTATTTCTTTCTTTTACTTTCTAGATACAAATTTTGTTCTATCTAATTACAAAACGGAACCTTGTAAAAGGCCCCCTAGGTTGTGCAGACAAGGTTATGCTTGTCCCCAATTTCATAATAGTAAAGATAAAAGAAGGAGTCCTCGGAAATTTAAATATAGGTAAATATACATTATGATAATACCATTTTATGAGTGTGAAACATCAACAAATATATCGTCACCCTAATTATCAAACCTTGTAACTCCAAAATCACAAAATTTACAGGAAACACAAAAAATTCAGATACATTGCGAGGTATTCTATAGGGCACGCGGATGTATATGGAGTTAAGAGGTTTTCTCTTCTTTCCATATTATTAAAGTAAAGTAATGTGGAGTTAAATGGATTTCTCCATCATAGGTAGTTTTTTTTTCTCTCACAGATGGCACCAAAATCTGATTTTTGACCAAAATTGGAGTTACGAGGTTTGATAATTAGGGTGACGATATAGTAAATAAGTAATTTAGTAATTAAAATTAGACCAATCGTAGTTTGTTTGTCAGAAACACATGTTACTCCTGAAATTTATGATACTGAATTGAACATTGATGGTTATCAATTATTTAGAACGGATGGAGATACTAGACACTCTGGAGATTCTATTATATATGTAATAAAAGGTGTCAAAGTAGCAAAAATTCAAAAACCTTGGGTTCATACAAATTTCTGGTTTCTTCCTTTAAGTATTACTATTAACAAACATACCTTTTTAATAGTTTCTCTATATAGATTGCCAAACAGTAGTTATGCTGTTTGTTATCATTTTTTTGAAACCTGGTGTGAAAATAATCGACCCTATTCTGTATCAGGTTATGTTATTTAACGACCATCGTTAAGCGTGAATTTCTGTAATATAACGATATTACCAAAAATGCAGATTCTGTATAATCATAAGCATAGTTATTTGAACGAGAATCGTTATTTTATAATCGTTATTTTTAAAAAGCCTGTTGTTAAAATAACTGTACCTGTTTGGCAGCTTGTTATGTCTTAACGATCTTGCTAAGTGAAATAAATGAGAAGAATCTAATCTAATTTTGATATATATTCGTGGTAGTGGTGATTTGTCATTTTTAGCAACCCAACATAATTAACATATTTGTGAAACAGTGCTTCTTTAATTAATTTCGAATGGCTCAAATTTTTTTGATGGTAGGTATTGGTATTGGCTTCACTGATTTTATGACTAATCAGCTATTGGACGAATGGATTATATTTCCTAGAACAGAGGCTGAAATAATTGTCAAGAAAGAAAAGCAAGAAGAATATACTAATGGTCCCGTTTCTTTCGTATTCACTTTATTGGCGAATTGCTCCCACAAATTGTTTATGAGTTTGACCTCACATGGTTTGTTCTTCCCTCTAATCGCAATAGAATTATTCTCTAAGAATTCCAACAGCATCTCATACTGTGCCCTTGTTGTTTTTGGAAGACGTACTTGTTTTTCCATTTGAATATTTAGGTATAACACTTGAATTTAAAGTTTCCTCACGTTAAATTGCACAGGTGACGTACTATCTGTCAAGCGTTTTAATGGTATGTTATATAAGGGTTATACTCTAACGGGACCGAATCCATCTCTTTTTACATTCGTTGAAGGTGTATCACTCCATCTCGCTTCATAAGAATCAAAACTTACTTCCTTTTTAACATAGAATTTTAACAATATCGTTAAGGAAGCTCGATACGTAATCATAGAAGGGTTAACAATATAGTAAAATGCGATCGTTATTTTAACATAACAGACTATCATTAAAAGTAACATACATGTTACGGAATAGGGCTGAATGTATGTGATAGAAATTTTAGTGTAATTATAACAGGCGATTCTAATGTGGGTTATTTTTCAAACTCATCAAATAGTGTATCTTTAAAAAATCCTATAACTAGTTTAAACTTAAAAAATATAGTTAGGGAAATAACGCATCCAACAAGTAATGACGGATCTCTATTAGACATGGTAATAACAAATACAGATAATGTTGATTGCTGATGTGATTAAAACACCTAAAATAAGTACACATTCTAATATATCTGTTAGACTGAATCAAGTTCAACCTAAAGTAGCAACACAAACAATTGAAAGTAGAGGCTGAAACATAGATTATTCTGCAATTAAATAGAAATTAGAAGCCGATATAAATAAAAAATATCAATGCTTCTATAATGAAATTATTAATATGTACAATGAAGTAGCTCCTAAAAAATTAATAACAATTTACCCAAGATATAAAGAGTGGTGGAACTATACTGTTGAGCAGACAGTGGAGGGCAGAGATAGAAGCTATGAGAACTTTATAAATAATAGAACAGAAGAGAATAAAAACATTTGTAAAGAGAAAAGAAATCTTGCTGTTAGGGTAATAAGAAATGAAAAACGGAAATATTACGACGAGCATAAGATAGATGACTGTAGAAATAATACAACGGAATTATGGAAAACACTAAAAACGTTGGTTCCAAATAAATTGAAATTGAACATAAAACGATAGATAGAGTTGAAGGTATACCAGGTAATTTGAATTCATTCTACATTGAGAGTATTAATAAAATTATGGATAAAATTGATAAAAGTGGTCCAGACTTCCCCATTAATATTAATTAGGAAAGTACTAGTAACTTTTCCAAATTTGCTTCAATTGATTTCAGTAAGCTTAAAGAAATTATTCTCTCAATGCCCAATAAAAACAGTCCAGATGATATAGGCATGGCATTTATAAACAATACCTATGACAATATTGCTAAACCCTTGATAAATGTTATCAATACTTCTTTAGAATCTGGAAAGGTTCCAGATGATATCAAGGTTTCCACCATTGTACCAGTTCCTAAATTTGCAAAATCTAATAAAGCTTCTGATCTCAGACCAATAAATATGCTTAGCTGCTTTAAAATAATTTTAGAAAAAGTAGTCTATGAACAAATTGTTGATTTCATAGAAAGAAATGAATTTTTAACCAAAGTCCAATCGGGTTTTCGCAGTAAGCATTCTTGCGAAACTGCTTTACAATGTGTGCTGGATGATTTGAAAGGAAATCTAAATAAAAAATATGTTACTGTTGGAGTCTTTCTGGGCCTCCCAAAGGGCCTTTGAAACGGTCAACAGGAAGAGACTCTTAAAGAAGTTAGAAAGAGCAGGGTTTAGGGGTACAGTATTGGCATGGATTTCAAACTATTTAACAAATAGAAGGCAAAAGGTCAAAATCCATAACTTAGTGTCTGAGGAGGTGGAAATAAAACGAGGTGTACCACAAGGAAGTGTCCTAGGTCCCTTATTTTTTTTTTATTTATATCAATGACATTGCAGACATTCAGACTAAATATTAATTTCACTTATTTGTAGATGACACGTTCATTTACTATTCTTCTCTAAATATAATAGATATTGTTACAATGATAAATAAGTGCTTAGAAATTGTGTATAGATTGTGTTGTGCAGATTTATTAAATATTAATTGTAAAAAAACCAAATTCATCATAATTGGTAATGAGCAGCAGTATAAACTTTTTGTCGAACAAGATCATAAAATAATGATTGGGCCTTCAAAAATTGATATGGTAAATTAATTCAAATATCTCGGAGTTATTATAGATCGACAGTTTAAATTTAAACAGCATGCAAACCATTTAACAAAGTGGTCAAGGCTGGTTTTATTTAATTCTCTAATACTACCACACTTCACTTACTGCTCAACAGTATTATATCTCTTAAATCAAAATGAAAGAAAACGATTCCAAAAGTTGGAGAATAGAGCTATGCGAATAATATTAACATGTCCTAAATTGACCCCTACTGTAAAAATTCGGACATCTTTAAACTGGCTCTCATTTAACAATATGTTCCTGTACCGAACATTAATTTTTATATTTAAAATGAAAATAGGTCACGCGCCTGACTATCTCCAACATAAAATTACCTACAACCATCATGTTCAGACCCATAATACAAGACTTAAAAATGATTTTTATATTAGGACTGCCAACAACAAGCATGCTCAGAATTCAATATTTTTTAAAGGTTTACAGTAATTTAATAACTTGCCAGAAGAAATAAAGAAATTAGCAACAATTAATGAATTCAAACGTAAACTAAAACAATATTTGTTATTTGTAAGCAGGTAATTGGGGTATTTGTTGTTATTATTTTGTGTGTTGTTTATTTTATTTAGAAATATTATATTGTGAAAGTTTTTTGACTAAAGAAAGCATTTATATATATATTTTGTAGATCAACACCTTGTCCTAATGTGAAACATGGAGAAGAATGGGGCGAACCCGGTAACTGTGATGCAGGTGATTTATGTTCGTATTGCCATACTAGGACAGAACAACAATTTCACCCAGAAATTTATAAAAGTACAAAATGTAATGATGTGCAACAGTCTGGTTACTGCCCTCGTGGAGTGTTCTGTGCTTTTGCACATGTAGAACGTAAGTTAATACATTATTCCACTTAATGTTGCAATAATTTAATTATTTTTGCAGAAGAATTAGGAGTTTCTAGAGATACTGGAGAAAGTGGCACAAATCTAGCAGAAATATTATCGAATGTTCTTCCGCAGAGTGTCGAATTAAAACTCAAGGAAAAAAGCAGTGATAGTTCTGTAAGTAAAAATACTTTCGCTATTTATTCAATCTAAGTAATTTGATATTTTTAGAATGGTTGTAGTGAAGTGAGTGAATCGTCATCAACGTCATCAGAATTAGGAAATTCCATAAGCAATTTAAATAGTAGTTTAATAAATGCCAGTGTAACTAGCACGACAAGTACAAGTAAAGCACCAGGATCTCAACTCACTCATAAACCCATACCCTTCCAGGGTAGGCCCACAATAGGAATGGAATTGTCAAACAAATTATCAGCAATAGAAAAAGATCCGACTTTAGATGCAATAGAAAGGGAACAGAGAAAACAAACTTTATGTTTTGCTTACAGCAGTTTGGGAAGTTCATTTTTCGGCAGAGGAAATGACACTGTTGAAAGTGTAGTCGGTGAGTAAATCCTATTAAAATATTATTGGATATATACAGGAGGTGTTATTTAAATTTTCAAATTTCAAGATGATGATTCAGATTTTCTATTAAAATATTTGATATTTATTGTTTGGGGTGTTTTTAATAATACTATTTTTTGTAATGTAGGCAATGCGTTAGAAGAACTAAATTTAGAAGATTCTTTGAACTTATCAGGTGCGTTAGACCGAGATTTAGACGGGGATTCCCCAACGGTTTCGAATTCGATATCTGTCGGATTGGCTTCGTCTGCAGGTCTTCTAGGTAGCTCAGCTCCAGTAAACATTCCGGGATCGACGCGATCTGGTCTAGGAGGATTCAGTCCGCAAGGAAACAGTCCGATGCAACCGTTTCTATCGGCGGCGAGGTATTCCCACTCCGATATAGATTTTTTGAATCATACGCAGATGAGCTCGAGCGGCTCGAAAATTAACAACTATCAAAGTTTCTTCGATTTTCAGTCGCAAAGTATATCGCCCAACTCTAGGAATCACAATAATTTTAGCAGTATGTCCCCTAGTATTAACAGCAATTTGGAAGTTGTCAGGTATATTTTTAACCAAAAAAAAATTTCGTTTTTCAGAAAAAAAATATTTTTTTGCAGGCTACGAGATGAATTAGGTACTTACAGATTGCAGTTGAATAATTGGGAAGAACGTTTTCAACAAGCTAGGACGGCTTGCGACGCTTGGCAGAGGGAAGCTGAAGAAGCTACTAGGAAAGCTCAACAAGTTGAGAGTAAATTTAGCGAGACGTTGACGCAATACAATACCGTTAAGCATGAATTGGAGCAGTTACAAGGAGGGCCTCACATTAGAAGTATAACTAAGGTATTTACTTGGACTTTTATATTTTCCTAAAATATCAAGTGATTAGATCCCAACATTTATTTCTTCATCAATTTTCTGCTTTAATGTAGCAGTTTCATTAATTTTATTGCTTAAAAAGGAAGTTAGAATCAATTTTTCCATTGAAATAGCAGTTTTCATTAATTTTCTTTTATAAAATAGCAGGTTTTATCAATTTTATTGTATAAAATAGCATTTTTCATGAATTTTCTTTTATAAAATAGCAGGTTTTATAAATTTTATTGTATAAAATAGCCGTTTTCATTAATTTTCTCCTTTAAATTAGCAGTTTTCAAGAATCTTTTATAAAATAGCAGGTTTTATCAATTTTATTGATTGATATAAATAGCATTTTTCATGGATTTTCTTGTATAAAATAGCAAGTTTTATCAATTCTATATTATAAAATAGCAGTTTTGATTAACAAATTGATTGTTTCAACCCTTATTACATGGAATCTTTCCATAATTATTTATTAAGCAGTTTTCATTCATTGTCTCCCTTAAAATTTCTTGTTTTATCAATTTTACAGCTGAAAATAGCAGTTTTCATCAATTTACTTCTTCAAAATAGCAGTTTTATCAATTGTATCCCTTTAAATAGCAGATTTAATTAATATTTTCCTTTAAAATATTTGTTTCCATTATAATTTTATACTTTAAAATAGCGATTTTTTCAATTTTCTCAGATAAAATAGCAGTTTTTATTTATTTTCTCCTTTAAAATAGCAGTTTTCACGAATTTTTTTTCATAAAATAGCAGGTTTTATAAATTTTATTGTATAAAATGGCAGTTTTCATGAATTTTCTCCTTTAAAATAGCTGTTTTCATGAATTTTCTTTTATAAAATAGCATTTTCATGGATTTTCTTTTATAAAATAGCAAGTTTTATCAATTCTATATTATAAAATAGCAGTTTTGATTAACAAATTGATTGTTTCAACCCTTATTACATGGAATCTTTCCATAATTATTTATTAGGCAGTTTTCATTAATTTTCTTCTTCAAAATAGCAGTTTTATCAATTATATCCCTTTAAATAGCAGTTTTAATTAACATTCTCCTTTAAATAGTTGTTTTCATTATAATTTTGTCCTTTTAAATAACAATTTTATTAATTTTCTCCTATAAAATAGCAGTTTTTATTCATTTTCCCCTTTAAAATAGCAGTTTTCATAAACTTTCTTTTATAAAATTCCAGGTTTTATAAATTTTATAACTGAAAATACCGGTTTTCATCAATTTTCTTCCTTTAAATAGCGGTTTTCATTAATATTCTCCTTTAAAATAGTTGTTTTCATTGTAATTTTCTCCTTTTAAATAGCCATTTTATCAATTTTTTCCTATAAAATAGCAGTTTTTATTTATTTTTCCCTTTAAAATAGCAGTTTTTATCAATTTTCTTTTATAAAATTCTAGGTTTCATCAATTTTATAGCTGAAAATAGCGGGTTTCGTCAATTTTCTCCTTTAAATAGCAGTTTTCATTAATATTCTCCTTTAAAATAGTTGTTTTCATTAATTTTCTTCTATTAAATAGCAGCTTCTATGAATTTTCTCTGTTAAAACAGTAATTTTTATAAATTTACTTCGTTATGATATCAGTTTTTATGAATTTTTTCCTTCAAAATAGCTGTGATTATAAACTTTTTCCTTTAAAACAGCAATTTTTCTTGATTCTATGGTTTAAAAAACACTTTTCATGAATTTTCTCGTTTAAAATTGCATTTTTCATTAAACGTTTTCCTTAAAAATGGCAGTTTTCATGAATTTCCTCCATCAAAATAGCATATTTATTAATTTCATAGTATATATTAACATTTTTATGAATTAAATGAATGGGAAAATGGAAAACAATTTGAATCATTTAAAAGAATTTTGTACATCTTAAAATCTGTTTTAAAATCTTGTGTAAGTAAATTAATCATTTAATTATGAGGTAAATTAGAAAATTATATTTTCCTTGTTGAAAAAATACCTAACATTTAATTCTACTAAACCATCTTCAGTATTTTTGACATATTATGTAAGTACAAAAACATAAACAAGTGAATGCATAGGAACCACTGATAGTTGGAGATCATTGTTTTGAAAAGAAATATCATATTTTGTTATAGTTGATCAAATATAACAGTAAAAGTTGCTCAGAAGTTTTTTTAAGTCTACAATGTCAGTTTTCTTATTTAACTTTGTGGAAAAGTTATATCGAGAGGAATCTACTCGTATTTGACCAAATCTTTACTAATTATGGATAAACTGAGCTGAGCTGTTATAACAACGATTGTTCTTTATAATCAACATATTTTATTATAACTTTTAGCGAATTAAATCGTTTTAAATGAAAATAATTTGAAATTTTTAAAAAAGTTGAAAAATATTCTTTTTAAGTCCCCCGACTTGATATTTAATTCTAAATTGGTTTCGATTCAAAAGTTTTGAGTTATTTTTTTTTGACTTATTTTTTTTTCAATTTCCAGGTATCAGAATTGAGTAAACTCTCTCTAAGCGTTCTAAAAAGCCTGCATGCACAACTTAGGCAAGATCTTGAGGAAATAGAAAAAGTTTTATACAGAGAAACAGCTTCTAAGTGTATGGTAAGTTATCACTTTTCAACAATTAACTACCGATAACCCCCAAAAAATAATATCGTTAGATTCACTGTCCTGACTATACTTTATGACAAAAACCAGCATATTAATCGATAATTTCATTCCAAAACAAGGATAACAACAGTAGATCTGTTTATGGATATTTTTTTGCTATTTCTTATATGGAAACTACAAATTTAATTATCAACGCTGTTTGTTTTGCTCCTTACATTGGGATGGCTAAATAATGGTCATTTATCCAACAATTCACACTAGTCTTTGAATTCGCAGCTAATCACTTTGTCTTTTACTCACTTTAAGAGTGTCTCACCAATTTGGGATTGTCTATTGCTTAGTGTTAAACGTCTCGATCACTTTGAAATTGTATATTGTTTATTCTACAGTGACTCACCACTTTTGAACTGTCTTTTTCTTACTTTTCAGCGTCTCACCACTTTCGAATTGTCTTTTGCTTACTCTACAGTGTATCACTACTGTGCCTTTTGCTTTACAGTGTCTGACCACCGTGAAATTTTTTTTGCTGATTTTTCAGTGTCTCACCAATTTGGGATTGTCTATTCCTTACTGTTAAGCGTCTTATCACTTTGAAATTGTGACTCAACACTTTGAATTGTCTATTTCTTACTCTTCAGCGTCTCACCACTTTGGAATTGACTTTTGCTTACTCTATAGTGACTAAACACTTTGGAATTGTCTTTTGCTTGCTCTACAGTGTCTCACCACTTTGGAATTGTCTTTTGCTTTCTTTAAAGTGGCTCACCATTCTCTAAATGCAACGAAAAACAAATGAACAACGTTTTTACAGACCAATCGTATTGAAACTATCCAAATGGAAAATATACAATATTTTGTCCAAAAACAACTATTTATCACTGTCACTTTATATAAATTTTTTAATGTTCAGGTTTGTGAAGAACGAAATAGGACAGTCACGTTAAGTTGTAACCACTTCGTGTTGTGTGACAGTTGTTCGAGTACTCAATCCGAGTGCCCGTATTGTCAGACACCTATCAACCTCAACAATATCTGAAGAAGAGGTAATTAGGCTTGCAAAAGGGCCGACCTGATCCATTCGACGCGGTGATTCACTGCCCCGGGCGAGTCAGGACGACCGTTTTTTTGCAATTTAACAAATTTTTTTAATTGATATGATTGTCCTGTAGGTTTATTCAACAAATTTTTTTCTCTCCCATTTCATTTTTTATTAATTGTAAGTCTAGGCGTGATTTTTTAAATGGTTCGTGAATGTGTTTGTGCATCACTCGTACGTAAGTTTTCGGCTAAATGTATTTTTGAAAATATATATATATATATGCGGAGGTAACACACGAAACTACTTAACTACATACATCGAGAAACGTTTTATTTTTCACAACCTAGAGTCAAGTTTTAAAAATATCAGATGGAAATCAACTCATTTTAACTTTATTCATCTCGAAGGTACATTTGAACTACTTATTTCACCAATCAATTCTCAACTGGATTTAGATCTAACGGTTGCCCTGACCAGTCCAAAATGCTTATCTTGACTCTTCAATCATCATTTCTTAGATTTATCAAATTTGCTGGTCAAGTATAGAGAAAACAATCCCAAAACATCTTAAATACGTCACTTCCTTCATCCGATAATATTCTATCCAATTTAGCATAGATTTATTCCAATTAAATCCTGTTTTTCTCATTGGAATAGTCAAATATTTCTTTCCACTATCCACAACTACCGTCTTTATCTGGCCACTGTCTTACACCCAGCCCAAAATGATAATGTTGTCCTTTATTGTTCCAGAGTCAAACATTGATCTAGCCAGCTTTTTAACTCTTTGTTAACTCATATTATGTCCAATTTGGCATAGTTTTCATAGTTTCCAATCTCCATATGCTTTAACTTCTTTCTCAATCTGGCTACTCCCTTAAACAGTATCCGCCAAAATAAACAGTACCGAAAATAAAAATTTTTAATTTCTGTAATGTAAGTGTTCAAAATGTTCACCATTTCGACGCAAACAAGCTTCATATCGATTTTGTAAGTCAATAAACATATTTATAAAAAGTGGTTGATGTAACTGCCGAAAAATATTTTGTATTCTTTCCCGTAGTTCGGCAATATTCGCCGGCGGATTTTCCGAGTGAAATATTTTGTCCTTCATTATGCCCCAAATGTATGCGTCAGGTGGCGTCAGATCAGGTGAATGAGAAGGATATTCGAAGTCTGTTCCCCGAGAAATTATTCTATTTTCCGTATGAACGAAAATAATGCTCTACCAAAAACACTTTTTCTTCCGTTGTTAGAACCATTTTTAAATCAAATTTAACTGCAGCGTACTATTAATATATCAACTAATGACAATTAAGTCAAATATGACAAATCCATATTACATAAACAACTCCACAGCACTCTCTGTTTCGGTACTGTTTATTTTGGCGGATACCGTAGCTAGCCCAAAATGATAATTTTTTTGTCCTTTATTGTTCCTGAGTCAAATATTGATCTATCCAGCTTTTTAAATCATCATTCCTTCTATTTTGTCAAATTTGTTGGTCCAGGGTAGGAAAAACAGTCCCAAAACATATTAACTATTGTTCACTCATATTTGTTCTGGTTCTGTATATTTGTTCACTCATATTCTGTACAATTTGGCATAGTTTTTGTTCAATTTAGTCCAGTTTTTCTTATGGGAAGAGTCGAATATTGCTTTCCTACTCTCAACCTCAAACTATCTTTCTGCCAGTTTTTCACTACTCGTGAACCCAACATTAATCCAGCATTTATTTTTATTTAGTCATTCTTCCTTCTGTTTTATCAAATTTGCTGGTCAAAAGTATGAAAAACAGATTCAGATCATTTCAACTGGATCCCATTAAGAACACAACCTTTCTTCAGTCATATTCGGCCTAGGTATCTTTTTGGGTAAAATTCAGCATTTTTTTACCAGGAAGAGTAAAATCTTTTTTTTCACCGCGCTTCCCGTACAGTTTAACACCTTTTGTAATATGAGTCCTTTCCTAAGTTACAAGGGAATTTAAATATTATGTAGTTAGGTAGTTTTGTTGCCTAATCGAAGTGCATTTTTTTTTAAATTGAATTTGTTCGATCCATATTAAAGTTTTCAAATTTGACGTGGCGTTCTTCAACGAGTAAAATTGACTTTTCTTTTTTATTTTTTTTCAATTTGCGATTTAATGTATTTTGATTGAAAAGAAAACCAACAACAGTATTTTTTAAAACTTTACTTGAATGTTTTAATAAAAAAAAAATAATAAAGTAGTGGATAATATCAAAATTGTAAAAATTAATTCATAAATATTTATAGATTGTAATTAAATGGTATATTTACTATTTTCGTATAAGAAATCTCCTGAAAAATAAATGTATGAATATATTTTATTTTGACGATATTATTTTTTAATAATAAGATATAGATTTTTCTTTTTTTTTAATACAAGATTGTATTAATATAATTCCTTTTAAAAAAAACTGTTAGTTTTTTTTAGAATAAATAATAAATGTTATTATTGGTAATAACTGTTATTATTTATTTTTTACCTGTTTTTATAGTTTCAACAAATCCCTGCTTCAAATATAATAAAACTCATAGGATGGCGTAACCATAATTAATTGCTGATTTTCTAGTGTTAACTAAATTAAAGTCTTTTAAAAGTAAAAAAAATTGGTCATATACAGTGTGTCCACTTAAGTTCGCAGCATAGGGAAAACAAATGTTTTTTTATAAAAAGTTCTGCATAAAACGAAATAATATGAACTTTACTCAATAGTAAAATACTTTTATTTTGGAAAATTGAAAATTTTTATCGAGGAAACTCATTTGTGAACTCTTGTAAAAAAATTTGATACATTTGATTTTCCCAACTTCTGAATTGGTGAAAACAAAAAGTTTCGCCTCCTATCAGTATATATATGTTTAAATGCAGAAAAGCTTCTCTCTACGTCAGCAGACGAAATAGGGGCGTTTTTTAAATGTGACAAAATATCTGGTTCCAACTTAAATGTTTCATCAAAATCTCCAATTTAAAGCAATGGCTGCTTGTAAAAGGAATTTGTAGCCATGGTTCTTATCAATTACAGTATGTCTGAAAAAGTTGGCAACATATGGGAAACTTTTTTATTGTAAGTTTTACGAAAAAAAGTTATTCTTTATGAAAATCTCTGCTTTCGAAAATAATAATATTCAGGTATTCACATTTGATATTAGATATACAGGGTGTCCACAAATTGCAAAAGATTAATAGGAATATTTTGACCACTTCAATTTCAACTTAAATTTTGCAAATTTTTGTTGTGAAATACGTCAACTTTCATCTTATTTAACAAGTCAATCAACCTCAAATGTTTATTTGTTGATTTGAAATATTTTAGCAATGAACTTAAATCAGTAATAAATAAGTAATAATAATAGCTAGAAGACTATGAATTCTGAAAGTTACTTAGAATTTTTGAATGATAAAATTTCCGATTTTATTGATAACCTACCAATAATAGAAAGACAACGCATATGGTACCAACATGATGGGGCACCATGTCATAGTACCAGAAATGTTCGAGAATATCTACTGCAAACTTTTAATGGATGAGTATTAAGAAGATTTGGGGAATTTGCTTGGCCTGCAAGATCTCCAGACCTGAACCCACTAGACTTTATTTTGTGGCGATACCAAAAGCAAAAAGTGTACCTGTATTTTTTGACAAACTTTTGTTTGTTAACCATTGGGCATGAGCCGCCCCTGGCCTTCAGATAGTAGTGTAGAATTATTTAATCCGTCAAACACACTACATGGACATACGTAATCAATCATTAAAAATTCATAATGTTCCAATGTATAATTAGGAAAATATACTTAAATATAAGTTCTGATTTCGCAACTTTAAAGGCGTATAACTCAGAAACGAGGGGTCGTATGAGAAATTATTTTTTCATGTCACAGCATTATTTTCACGTCATCTACTCACTCCCGAATTTTTTGCATCAAGTCCCGGATCACCCTGTATATATAATCAAAAATCCCTTTTACCATTTAAAGGTGTAGGGTATATGTTAATGTCTGTATTATTAATAATATTTTTAATGTCTGTACACAAATTTTGCCCATTCTTTTTTGTACTTTGCTAGCACCTTGGCCGCTAACCATGTTGTCTCTCGTTTCTTCATTATTTCTCCTATTACTCCATTCCTTGTCTGTTTCGGTCTTCCTCTTTTCCTAACTCTTTGTACCTTGGATTCCCACACTTGCTTAACAGGCCTCTTATTATTCATTCTTTGGAGATGCCCCCACCAGCTAAGTTGTCGTTTTCAATGAATTCCAGCATTGGTTCTATTTCCAGGTCTTCTCTTATTTTTGTGTTTCTCATTTTGTCTCTTTTTGTGACACCCCGGACTCTTCTGAGATACTTCATTTCTACGGCCTGGATTTGACTCCTTTGTCGCTGTGTCAGCACCCATGATTCTCATCCAAATGTAAGGGTTGGTCTAAATATATTTTTATAAACATTCATTTTCGTTTACTTCGATATTTCTTTTTTGTTTATAAATGACCTGTTCATTGCATTTCAAAGTATTTTGTATCCTATTATTAATTTCAATATCTTATTTTCCGTTCTCTTGAATTTCCACTTCTAAGTATTTGAAGCTTTTCACCTGTTCAATGTTTGTTCCATCTATTGCAATATTCATTTGTCTACTGTCTCTACTCATCTGCATCACTTTTGTTTTGGTTTTATTTATGTTCATCCCATTCTCTTTTAAAGTTTCATTCCATATGTCGAAGTTCTGTTGTAGGTCCTTTTCTGTCCCCGTCATAATAATTAAATCATCTGCAAAGGCTCCTTCAGCGATGTTTATTCTTTCTAAATTTCTGTAGCCTATATGTAGCTTTTTCATCCTTGGTGAACATTGTTTTATAATTTCATCTATAAAGATGATAAATATTAGTGGACTTAATCCCCCTCCATGTCTTAGTCCTTTTTGTGTTTTGAAATTTTCTGAAATTTTATTTTCGCGTATTACACAGCATAAGTTGTTTTTATATATATTTTCTATTATTCTTATTGTCTTCTTGTCAACTCCTCTATTTTTTAAAATGTCCCATAACACTTCCCGTGGTACCTTATCAAAAGCCTTCTCCAAATCAATGAAACCAACATAAGCTTTTTTATCTTGTTGTAGTAATTTTTCTGTAAAATTTAACTGTAAAAAGGTGATCTTGTATGCTTCTTCCTTTTCTAAAACCACTTTGCGATTCTTCTAATGTACTTTCTATATGTGGTCTCAGTTTTTTGTTTATTACTTTCTCATATATTTTCATAGTCGTGCTAAGTAGGGTTATTCCTCTGTAATTGCTGCAATTGTGCTTGTCTCCCGTTTTATAAATTTTCCAATCATCAGGTATTTGTTCTTCATCCCATGCCGTTTTGATTATTTCAAGTAGATAACTCATTCCTTTTCGTCCAAGATTTTTGAACATCTCTGTTGTAAGTTTGTCATACCCTGGAGATTTACCGTTTTTAAGTGTTCGTATAACTTCTGTTAGGTCTTCCATATTTATACCTTCACCTTTTTCTTTATCTATCAGGGAATCGTTAGTTATTTTATATTTTCCTGTTTGTTGTTGTCCATCTAGTAGGTTCTCTCCATCTATTCATTATTTCCGTTCCTTCCGTTAGCAATTCTCCATTTTTATCTTCAATACTTTTAGTGTCCGGTTTTTTTTCTTGTAAGGATTAATAATTTTTGGTTCGTTTTGCTGTCACTCTCAATTTTTTCTCCAAATGCTATCCATGTTTCCTTTTTAGCCTGTAATACTAGTTCTTTCACAGTTTTTCTTTCCCTTTTGTATAATTCATAATTTTTTTTGTAAATCTGTTACTCAAGTACTTTCTCCACATCTTCTTTTTAAGTTTTATTTAGTTTTTTATTTCTTCTGTCCACCAAACGGTCTGTTTCTTATAGTTGTTCTTTTAACTAGTTCCACATATTTCTTTAGCTGTTTCTAATATTGTATTTTTGAAGTAGTTCCACCTTGCCTCCAGACTCTGATAGGTTTTGACAGCAATTCAAACTTCAGTGTTAGTAATTCAGTGAATTTTTTTGCTGTCAACTTATTTGATAGTTTATAGGCCTTTATTGATTCATATTCCAATCTTGTGTTTCGTTTATATTCCTCCAGGTTATTTGTATGCTCCTTTATTTTCGTTATTAGTAGGTAGTGGTCGCTACCAATTTCTGGTCCCCTTCTTACTTTTGTGTAGATTATTTCATGTCTATTACATTTTTCTACCAGAATGTAATCAATTACTGATTTTTCATTTATGCTTTTGCATTCCCGCGTGTATTTGTGGTTGTGGATCTCCTTGTGTTCAAAGAACGTATTTTTTATCATTAGATTGTTCATTGTGCAGTAATCTAGCATTCTTTCTCCATTATTATTTATTCTCTTCTCTCCATGTGTACCTTAGTATTATATATTAATTCTTGTTTCCCAACTCTACTGGTAAAGTCTCCTAATACAAATATCTTTCCTTTTGCTTCTTCTGTTATTTCTGTCAGTTCCTCCCAGAATTTATTTTCAATTTCAGCTACGTCATCCTCGTTTGGTCCATATATCACAATAACTGTTTTTATGTTTTTATTTTGATCTTTGAGCTCTACTGTCATTATTCGTTCTGTCCATCCTTTCCATTGGGTAATTTGTTTTGCTGTTCTTTTATGTATTAAACAAGCTACTCCCTTTGCTGCTCACTGCTTTTCTGAGACTCCACTGTGCAATAAAACATGCCCGTTTTCTGTTAGCATCATCCATTCTCCTTTCTTTTTTGTTTCAGTTTCCGCCAATATTTCAAGTCCTGTCTTTTCAAATTCATCTTCCAGCTCTTTTTCTTTTCCTGATAAACTTCTAACATTCCAGGTTCCTATTTTCCATATTGCTGTCTTTTTATCATTATTTGCCAATTTTTCAGTTTTATTATATTTTTTTGTCTATTTTCACCATTTTCTTGTCCTTTTCCGTCGCTCTTGTCGTTATCGTTTGGGTTTTCTTGCTTAGTTTGTTGAATGAGTTAATTCTAGCCTTTCATTATTATAATTCCATTTCCACTCTTGATTGTTGATAATTATTTTGTTGTATCCTATTTTAACAGAATTTCCCTTCTCTCTTTCTTCCTGTCCTCTTTTTCTGATTAACCTCTCCTTTTCCATTTGCTTTACTGACTTATCTTCGTCGATGTATATTCTGCCTGTTGCGTTTTTCTACTTATGCTTGCTTTTCATATCATTTTCTTTATCTGCATAATTCTCAAATTCTGCTAAAAACGTTTTTTCCCCCAGTTTTCGTGCTCTTTTTATTTGCGTTTGGATGCCAATTTCATTGCACAACTCCAACCATTCTATTTTTTCCCCACTGTTTTAACTTTTTCTTTTATTTCTTTATTTTCTTTTATTAATTTCGCATTCTCCTGGTTTAACATTTTATTTTCTTCCCTAATTTTTTTTTATTTCCTCTTTGATCTCAGTTTGTTCCTGATTTCTTTTCTACTGTTCTGACTTCATGTCTCTGATCATTTCTATCAATAAATCTAGTTTTTCCTCAGTCTTTTTGTATATCTTTTGTGGTGATCTTTTCCCACTGGTTTCATTAGGCCGTGAAAATGTAATTCAAGTATAGTTATAATATAATTAAAATGCCTCATTTTCGATTTTACTCCTCATAAAATTTTCATGCCACGGGCTAAAAATGAAAATTTTTTCTTATGGAGGTAACTCCAATAACTCTTCTGTAAAATTAATATTTTCTTACATATCTTGTATATGGTTTGGATGTTGCATTTCTGGACCACGCAGAACTTTCTATGGAGAATAATTTTTTTCGTAAAACCAATAATAGAAAAGTTTCCCAAATGCTGCGAACTAAAAACTGTATACTCTTTCTAAAGTTAATGTGAAACGCCGCCCATTGGCGTGCGTATATATTTTATAAATTATTAGATTCCCGCGATAGATCATCTCGAACTTTCGTTTCAAATTGTCTCCGAAATGATAGTTCAGCAAATAGTTATAACAAAAACAAACATGGTTCAAATAAAATATTGATCTACACATCTAAACCCAAGTCGCGGCGCCACTGGCGGGAATAACTTATTTTGTAAATCATTTTAACGACCGCATAAGTTGGTGCCAATGCAAAATACTGTTACTGGGTCACTTTAGTCTTCATTTGTTTCAGCGGCAGTTTTAATTAATTATTTTTTCCACTAAGTTTAATCGACTGATAAATTTCTAAACTAGCTTTCTATGATCGTCAAGAATTAACAGTTTAATGGAAGTAAGGAAAACATTTGTGTAGTGAGCTTAGCAATTTTAGAAAATATATCTGACAACATTGCTTTTTCGTCATCTCTTCACATTGACTTTAGAAAGAGTATAACAGGTTGGGTAATGTGGGAAATTGTTTTGAAAAATCTTGTCGGGTTCTAAAATTGGTGCCGTCAATATAAAAATTTCAATTTCCAAACAATCTAATGGAGAACTAGTACGCTAGAAATATTCGAATTATTTTTGAAGTAAACCTTCTTTACGCACGCTTGACTTGGGGAGTAAGCTGGTGAATGCGTTACGAAAAGTGTGATCGGGAGGCGAACGAACGTTGATAGGGAGATATGAGTTAGTGAAGATAGAAAAGAGTTACGTTTCATTTATTACTGTATGGGCAAGAGAGCAGTGCGTTGATTTCTTGATAATTTTGTAATTTCATTTCGTTCTTGAACAATTTTATAAATTAATATTTTGTTCAATACCTTAAATATTTTACGTTTAAAGTGAATAAAATTGTATAGATGAAGCGAAAGAAGTTTTACTTCAGTGGTGTGGTCTAAAGCACACTCATTTTTTTTACCAATTTGGTCCCTTTCGACAATTATCGAGCATTTTATCATTTTTTTTAAATTGAAAACTATGAAATCAAGAAAAAAGAAACGAAAATTAGTACTTTTCCAAAAGCTCCCAAGAAAAATAGGAAAATAGTATCGTGTGTTCGAAAAAAGTACAGGAACAAGATTAATAAAAAAAATTTACAGTTACCTTTCTTAATAAATATTGTGATTTTCTAATAGTGCGGGATCCGGCTGCAAAATCAGCACGTTCATAATCTGGTTAATTAAACTCAATTTTTTACATATTTTTATGAATAGGGGAATACACTTTTAACAAGGTGCCAATCAAAAAGTGCCCGCAAATAAGTTTAATTAAAATAATGCTAATTAATTTTGGAAATAAAATGTCATTCACTTATTTGTTAAATAAAATATCAAAAGTCATAGGAGATTTTGCCCTTTTGGCAGCAACATCTTCGCAGCCAGGTATAAACAGGTATTACTTTGTTATATTTATACGTTCATGACGTACATTGATCTTTTTAATAACAAATTAAAGCTTATTTTTTTCTGAGCACGGTGTTATAAAGCTGCCTATGAAAAAGTGACAGCAAATAGGAGGCTATTAAAGATGCTAAGTTTAAAAAATAAAGTGAGAGTGAGTGAGCGCGCAACACCACTTGTCAGACGAGGATGGTGACTGCCATCACGTTGATTTCAGTTTTAAAGTAAAGTTTAAATTTTTAAATATGAAAAAGTGTTTTTTGTGTACAACAAAATCAAAGAATCTAATTGTCTTGAAAGATGCATCTTTCCAAAAGTGTTGGTAAAAGTTAATGTTTCGTCGAAATAAAAAAGAGTTTTCGAAGCTATTACGCATGCCTCGAAAGATAGGGTTCTCAACCAACGATATAAAACTATAGTAGGAACGACTTAATAGAGTTCAGTAAAAGTATAATTGTTATTATACATTTAAAATTTTAGTTGCTGTATTTATTTCTTTATATTAAAGTAAGCAGGACGATGATTTTATTATTAATTTCAATTCATTTGAAATAAGGCTTAAAAAGGTCCGACTACCTGAAAAAATCTACCAGTGCCTGCAAAATGTAATAGACCCCATTTCACGTAAGAAGAACCCACTTGAAGTTGCAGTCGTATCCGCATTAGAATAATGTGGATAATTTTTCCTTTAACACCAAGTTTTTTAGGAGGCATGGTTTTAGATCAATTCGTAAATGATTGCTTCAAACAACCTCAAATGGCTGTCGGCATGAAAATTGTTTGTAACGCCAATGGCATGAAACGGTCGTTACGAGGCGTCATAGATAAACAAGACCGATTTTGGTTTCTGCGCAAGTCAGTTGGCAAACTTCAAGTGGCTTCTTCTTATGTGAAACGGAGTCTACCTTAGGAATTATTAGATGGAACTTGGTTGTTACATTTTTTGAAAATAATTTTTAAAAAATACATTATTTTATTACGCAGAGAGGCCTAAAAGTTGGATCAAAGTACAAAAAAACAAAGAAGATTTAAGCAATGTTTTTCCAACTTTCAGGTTAGGTCTATGAGGTATTGATGTATTTTTACATCATACGTATATTATTTATATAGTAAATATAAAACCTTAGGAATTATTAAGTTCAATGAAAAATTCTTCGTGCTTCAAAACTATAATTTTCTTCAAGCATTCTGTATGATACCCATAATTTTCCGTTGATTCAACTGTTAAATTATATTATGGTATTTGTATTTTTTTTTTTCGACAAAACATCACCTTTTGGAAAGTTGCATCTTTCAAGTCAAGTAGATTCTTTGATTTTGTACACAAAAAACACTTTTTCCTACAGTCGCGCGTAAAATGACTAATTACTATATTCAAATGAAATCGTAAAGTGCCGAGGATTGTTACTTTACGCTCTAGAGCAAAAAAAGAATCTTTTTCGCTTGCTTATTTCATCAAAATTGGTGTTTTTTCGAGCGTAATGTAAAATTGCTGCTTTCAGCGCGGCAACATTCTTTCTCAAGCGGCAATCTGTTAGTTTACGCCCTAAATACACAAATAACTATTTCATATTTAAAAATTTAAACTTTACTTTGAAACTGAAATCAACGAGATAATATGACAGCTGGCACTCGTTTGACAAGTGGCGCTCACTCTCTCTCACTTTATTTTTGAAACTTAGCATCTTTAATAGGTGGCATCTCCTATTTGCGGTCGCTTTTTCATAGGCAGATTTATAACACCATGCTCAGAAAAAAATAAGCTTTAATTTCCGAACGGGCAACAGAACCCATGACTTTTCAAAGTCTTTACATACATTTCTGTGAAGTGGATGATATTTTATTTAACAAATAAGTGAATGAAATTTTTTTTCGAAAATTAATTAGCATTATTTTAACTAAAATTATTTGCGGGCACTTTTTGATCGGCGCCTTGTATTCCCCTATTCCTAAAAATATGTAAAAAATTAAGTTCAATTAACCACATGATGGACGTACCTACTAATTTTGCAGCCGCATCTTAGACTATAAATATATAAATGAAAAAAAGGAGAAAATCCTGTATCAGCTTGTCGTCTTATACCTTTTTCCATAGTAAAGTAGTAGGTAAATTATATAGGTCACATTCAGCAAAAAGTGATTATTTCCTTTATCTTAAACAAATATCTTAATTTTTTACTTTTGAATAAAATCTACATTAAAAAAATAAAGGTAAGTTTCTATTATTTATCAAGTTTTATTCTCAAGATATTGTTTAAATTATTATTTTCTTATTTATATAGTAGACAGTAGATTTTGTTGTTTAAAAACGCCAAACAATAAATTGTTACGTAAAATTGAATTTAAATTTTTATTTCATATAATGAGTATTTTTGACGATAATTTTGAAATAAATCGAAATATTTAAATTAGTATTAATATTTTTTAAGAAATTTACTTACTTATTTGGATGTTGACGTTTTTAAACTTTCTTGAGCTGTTTATTTTTCTGTTTTTCCTGAAGGATTTATAATACCCATATAGTTTATTTATTACTTAATTTTTCTAGAAGAAAATTTTAATATGGATATTTTTAATTGCACCCCCTATTATTTCTCATCCATATACCACCACATATCAAGGTTTTTATTTAAATTAGATCATTAAGTACTATTGTAAAAATGAATATATCTTTTTATTATATTTTTGTTTGTTTAAATTGTATGCAAATATTTGACAAAAGTTTTCAAAAGTATTGTGCAGCATATTACTTACGTTCAAAATATTTATATTTTTTTATTGTATCAGACTGATATTCACATATTTTTTAGTGATGTTAATGTTTAGGTGACACGTAAGAAGATTTAATGTTCTATTACAAATAACTAAAGCCTAGCTTATTTTCGTACTATGTATATTATTATAATTTATAAAAATTAAATGATATTAAAGTATGAAATTGTAATTTTTTATACCTCCCATTTCAAAAATGTAACTGTCACGTCAAGCACAGATCGCCTACTGAAGATCAATGTCCTATGTCAAATCTGCTGGGGCGCGTTCTGCAAGTAGCGAGCATATAATGGTGAAGCGTCTGGAGAAACAGGTTTGTTCGCGGATGTAATTCCGAACCAGTTCAGGCACTATTCGCATGCGCATTATGAAAGGTGGCGTTCGCGGTTAATACAATTGTGAATTTTTAATAATAGTTCGGTGTTCGTGGATCGGATTTGATTGGTTCGTTATTGATTCTGAATCAGTCCTAGTGATTCTCTGATTTTGGCAAGGACGGAAAGATCAGTTCGGCAGCTCATGCGCAATTAATATGTCAGTTGTTTTCTTATTTCAGACACCTTTGGTTGTTTCACCTTGTTTGGTTTGTAACGTTGTAAGCAAATATCAAACTCGAACTTAGCTGTCCACTCCAAAGGTGAATTTAAATTATCTATTTTGGTTTTTTATTTATGCGCTCTAGGCAATTCAGAGTTAATTCCGAACTGGTTCGGATTGAAGCCCGCGAACATAGCTAATGAAGACAGAATTTTAGTTCTATGGATTATATCAGAATTTCCCTGTCATATGTCGCTGTCAAAGTCACGGGTAATCTGAGGTCAAATTTATTTTTTTTAGTGGCACTGGAATATTTTTATTTATACAAAGAAAAGTTTGTGTCATAAATTTGATTTGTTTAACAGAATGTCAGAACTTAGTCTTGATTATAATTTTATATCATTGAAAAACAAAGTACAGTTTTTGGACGTTAATGATCAATATAATTATGGTAAAGATCTTCGTTGTCAATTTAAATTTGATGACTACACTCCAGGTGAGGGTGATAGAATAGCTATTTTTAAAGTTGGTTGGAGTACTTTAAAGGATTATATAGTATTCGAATGGGTTCCTCTAAACGTAAACTCCCCAGAAAATATTTATACTGTAGTGTTCAGTAAACATATTTTACTTAATATAAAGTTTGAAGATGTCGATCTCTACCAGATATGTTATTTAGGAGGAGAAAGTGAAATATATGGAGTCAGTTCGCCGTTTCAGGTAATGTTGCAATGGTCTTGTACGCGTCAATTAATTATAAAAATATATGTTTTTAGTTTACCAATGAAGATTGTAAAGTTATGGGTATGATATCATCTTTTGCATGTTTGAGTGGTAGTATTTATCACAACCAGTGCAAGGAAATTGCTACTACATGTCAACATGAAGATCAAATACAAGAAATTAAACAGTTAAAAGAAGAAAACCAAATGCTTAAAGGAAAAAATAGGATGCTAGAAGAAGAGGCAGATATGTTAAAAAAAGCTCTTAAAGCTGCTCAAATACAGCAATTACCTGTGTATAAAAATTATGATAAAGAAATAGCATCACTACAACAAGTTACAGGTAGAACTAATTTGTATTTTGAATTTAAAATAAAAATTGTGGTTACAAATAAGTTTCACTCCTAATAAGTTTCACTCGTTATTTTTGCATTTTTAGACGACTTGAAGAAAATGCAAGAATTTGGACAATCAGAGATCAATGGACTAAAAAAAAAGATTACAGAAATCAAAGATGAATATATAAAATTGCATATGGAAAAATACAAGGTAGAAAAAAAATATGAAGCTTTGAAAAACGCAAACAAAAGAGAAAAAGTAAAACCAAACAAAAATAATGAATTTGATTTATCAGATTTAACTTCGATCCCTCCATTTCCTGTTGATAGTAACTTACTCCAATAAGTTATTTTTATTTTATAATCCAGGAGTAATTTGTATATAGATAGTTTTTAATGTAACAAACTACTAAAAAGTATGTAGCATTTAGAGTTGTTTTTATTTATTATTGACTATTGATTTCCTCCTAAGTCTTTTTACTAGGAGCAGTATTGTTAACTTTATTTTTTATTGTGATATAGCTGTTTGTATTTAATAAAATATGAGCAAAGTCCAATTTCTTAATACTCAGATTGATATATTTAATTGTGTAATTAATTGCTGGTCAAAAAATTGAAAAATTATGAGTGTAAAAATTTTTTTTAAACAATTGTATAATTTTTTATTATTTTTAGTGTTTTGACTGATAGTGATACATTTTTGTGAAAGAAATTGGCTTGAATATATAATTATTAAAATGATACTACTGTTTTTTTGGACACACATATTTTCCTATACACCATCAATATCTGTTTTGCGTTCTAACAATCTTTCGTTAGTGAGAACTTCGCTAATGACCTGTCAAGTTTACAGTCATTATTCTATATCAAAAGTGTATTAAAATTAAGTGAGTAAAGTATGTTCATACTTTCAGTGAAGTAGACTAGACCTCTGTTAAGAAGTACTCATGAAACCTGTGACATTGAAATGTAACTGAAAAGTTCCGTACTTTACTTAGAATTTAATCATTTATAAAGAATTTTAATAATTCATTCATTTTTAAATATGCAAATACAAATTATTATTAGTTCTATATTAATTGCAATAAATCGAAATGAAATCGCCCCACTATCTGTGGATGTATATTAAAATCTTTGGTTTCTATTTTAGTAAATTAGAATTAATAGATATAAAATACGACAAATGGCAGTGATTATGTTCTATACACAATGGTATGGTGGAAGCCTTAGAACTGTATGCCCCAAATTGTTTGCATAATTATCACAAACTTCGTTTAATTGGTGTTTGGTGTAATCTTCATGGAAATATATCATTGTCATACAATGTAGTTTTGATTTGTTGCTTCTTCATCGTTTGAGGAGGGAGCTTCGACCGACTGATGCCTACTATATGGTAGCTTTGTGTTGTCCTGAATTACACTATTTGGAGATGTGTTTGGAATTAGCTCGGTTTTGAACCATAATGGCATTTTTGTTTTGCAATCATCACTTGAGTCAACGCAACCCCTTTTCCAGAGTATTATATATTATGTGGGAAACCAGGTTTCAATCAAGTAAATACTTTGCCTTATCTGGTCTTTGTAAAACCCTTTTTGTAAATATTCCAGTCGCCAATCCTTATAAACACAAGCGTATGCAAGGGGATGGTTTTAGGGATTCAACCCCCCCCCCCCCCGTTCGCTTAATGAAGGTAAAGGGGGCCGCATATCAGCGGGTCGACCAGCTTGTAACCGATCCTTTTTGCAAGTGGAAAAATGCACTAGAAATATTTGAAACTTATGCAAAATCAGGATATCACAAACGAAATTTGGAACTCGCAGATAACTTCCTAAAAGTAATGACTTCAGTCGATGATCAGTTGTCTTCTGAAAGAAAGAGACAGCAGCAGGAAAACCGAAAGAAACTAATCCCCATCTTAAAGGGATTAATTTTTTTGCGGCAATTGGGCCGTTTTTACAAATCGTTCAAATCAAAACTAGTTTGATTTAGACGAACTGCTATATCCTCACACTTCCCCGAAATTTCGTTCCGATCTTTTATAGAAACCGCATGTATAACACATATACTCTGGGTTTTACCGGAAACGCTAACGAACTCTTTTCGTGCTATATCACCGAAATATTTCGGGCCGAACTGGTCAGAGAAACCAGGCCTTTACACCAGAGTCTGAACAACCACTTCAAAATGATGCTAGGTAATTTTCGAGCACTGGTTACGGTACGCAGCCGAATCTGGGGATAAAAGATCTTTCTGAGCATTTGGTCACTTCTCAGAAGAACTCTTTACACGAGCTCTCAAATCCAAAATGAAATAATCGACATTTGTGGTGAAATTATTCAACATAAGATCACCAGAGAAGTAAAAGAAGTCAAATTTTTTGCGATTCTTGCTGATGAGACGTCTTATTATTGCGCGTATTGAACAAAAGTCGATCTCGCTGTGTTTACGATATGTTGATTTAAAATATTATGTTAAACAACATAAAGTTAAGGAGATGTTCTTATAGAGTATATTCCAGAGTTAGGAACAAACGCTGGAGGGGTGCGACCAGAGAGGAGGTACGGGAATGGATGGAGGAGGAAATGGAGAGAAGGTGGGAGGAGTATGAGGGCGCGCTAAAAGAAGCGATTGGGAATATTAGAGATTGGATGGACCGGAAATTCGGGGAGGTGAACTACTTGACACAGGTGCTGACTGGACATGGGTCGAGAGTAGGGTACCTCCACAAGATTGGGAAAAGAGAGACTGGTGTGTGCGAGAGGTGTGAAGTGGAGGATGATGTGGGGCATGTGTTTAGATGCTGGATGAACGAGGAAGTGCTGAAGAAGTTGGAGAGGAAACTAGGAGAGGCGATGTACTGGGAAAACACATGGTGGAGGTAATGTTGAGGAGGGAGGGGGAATGGATGGAGGTGAGTGGAGTAGTAGAGAGCATGGTTAGGGGCAGAGAAGGACTCGATATGGCATGAGAGGCAGGAGTGATAGGAGGGAGAAGAGGAAGGTGTGAGCGGAGAGTGTGCGAGGGACCGCCGCCCGTCTCGAAGTATGCTAGGGTATAGTGATTCCGAGGCGGGGGCAATGGCGAGTTTGAGGTGGGTTTGGTTGGTATAGGCATCTCCTTGGGGATGAGTCCAACACTGTTTGGGTCCTGGACCCATTCGAACATGAGCTTCCCATCTCTGTCCGAAAAAAAAGAGTATATTCCAACTGTTGACGTGGTAGGATCCAGTCTTGCGAATCTCATAATTACAGGTTACGATGGGGCTGCAGCTATGAGTGGGCATTTGCGCGGTGCCCAAGCGTATATTCGTCTAGACCAATGTCCTCTTGCTCTTTATGTACATTGTAGTGCACACTCTCTCAACCTTGCTATTGCTGACTCATGTTCACAGTGCGAAATTGCGTTGGGATCGTGCAGTCTGCTGGATCCTACTTTAGAGACATTCGGCCCAACGCATTTTACCGTTCTTAAAGAAAAAATTCGGGATCTGTTATCGGCTAATCACCAAAAGAGCCTGCTTGCGATGTGCGAAACACAGTGGGTTCACAAGAACGATCAAGATTCAAGAAAATTAATTCAGCTATTGTTCATGCTCTCGAAGAACTCCAATCTAGCCACAATAAAGAAACATCGCAACAAGCCGTCCAAATGCTTAACACACTTATTCGATCTTCGAAGTTTGTTATGTGTCTATAGTGATATTCTTCAAAAAGTCATGAGCTACACATCATTGTCGCTATCAAAGCAACTGCAGGCAATTAAACACAGACCTCATATATAGCAGCATTCAGTCAGGTGGATGATGTTATTAATGCTTTGCAACATTTGAGAGATAAAGTTGACGAAGAGTACCTACCTCAATCTCTATGAAGAAGCAAAGGTGTTGCTCGAAGAAAATGGTGTATGGTATATTGTCACGTATCGTCGGAAGGCAGTTGAATCGCTCTAACATTCCTGCGTTGGATATATCCACGTATTACAAAATAAATTTATTCATACGACCATACAATTCAACAATTGATTGAGGAGGTTTAGCAAAACACCGTAAACTAGTATCGGCACTCTCCGGGTGTGTTACCGTCAAATTTTGCGGACGGTTGTGAAATCCGAAGAGGCATATTTTGTAGGTATATCTATTGGGCAGTGATGCTGCCCGAAAAAAGTACATCTTTCGTCAAAGCCGCGCAGAACTTGAAGTGTGGAAAGCAGCTAAGGTATATATGACTCTCATCTTCTCTATCCCAATTCAGCTTTGGAATGCTTAAATAGGTAAAAGTGTGACCAAAAACTATATCCAAATATTTACACATTGTTGCAATTATTGGCAACCATACCTTGTTTCCACTACACAAGGGTAGGTATATGTAGGTAAAGTTCATATAATACCCTTCTTGGTGTGCGTCATCGTTTGTGACGTATATCCGGGTTTTGGGTATGTCGATATTTAATATGTTATTTTGACATATAGCTAACCTTCAATTTGATAAATAAAATCATCAGGATCGTATTCAGCCAAATTCGAAAAGGCTATGAAATTAATAATACTTGGGATATCAAAACACTGCAAAATAAAACAAATTGTATATTCAATTTACATATTAAAATAATTTAATAATAGTAAATATAGTCCTGCGAAAGAATTATACAGCGGATTCAATAAGATTAATATTCACTTTTCATAAATAATACTTGACCGTAAACAATAAACTACAGACCTGACGAGAACTGTCAGTTGGACATTAGAAAAAGACGTAAGACACATTGCCGCTACGAAAGGAACGTCTGCATCGTATTTTGAACGATGTAATTTCGCCCGATTGATAGGTCGCGTTTGCGCGTAATCTAATCATCAACCAATCAAATTTTTGTAAGTCAAAGATTAGGGTTAACGTTTGTAATACGTTTAAACGGTTCATTATTGTGATATTTTGATTAGGATTAATCACAGACCTGCCTTTTTTTCCATTTCTTTCAACGTAATGTGTTAGAAAGACATTAACAATCAATGACGCACACCAAGAAGGCTATTTATATAAACTTTATAACGCAAATTTTTCCTCCCCCCTCCAACAACCTAAATTATTTAATTGTTCTTAAAATACTTTTAACGATCATTTTTACGAAGTTCTCCATGTTCCCTTCTTATTTACTCCTATTCGTTCCACCTTTGATAAATATTAATGTTAAATTGTCTATGCGCTCCAACCAAGTGCGCTGACTGAAACTGTCACATACCTACATTTTAAACAGTTTTCTGGAAAAATCAACACAAAATAATACGAGAAAATTATATTTTTGACCATTCCCAATCATTTCATTTAATGGACACGTTTACAAAATATATTGTAATTGAAAATCCAGATATATAATATGGACACGGGCTCAATTTCAAATATTTCAATCAAACTTACTTGTTTGTATTGATAGTTTTCACTTAGGTATCTTCTTTCTTTTTATTTATACATTATAAAAACAAGGATAAAATATAAATTACCGGGACAGCTTTCTTTTCAGATGTTGCCAAGCTTCTCTTAACATAAACGATACTTCTTTATTTACACATATACATATCATATTAACCATCTCGACTTATTCCGTATATTCTCAGATATTTTCATGCATACGGCTAAAAATTATTCCACCAATTACGTATAACATCATTTCCACCAATCGAAAGCGCAAGAATTGAAGTATACGTATCCACCAATCATATCACTTTCGTTAGCGTTACTGACTTCACTTTCTCAGTTGTTGTCAGAAGTTGTCGATCAAATTATTTTTTCAATTTTATTATAGCTGAAAAAGTAAGTACTTTTTGAAATAATATAACAAAAATGTTATCAAACGATAGACAACGTCTTTAATAACATTTTTAATCATTACATTTACAAAAATCGAATGCTTATGCATTTTAACAAAAGTAGCGGAAGAGAATCTTTGTTGTGTAGCCTGCTTTTGGGCGCCATGTTGTTTTGATTCGGGGTCATATGTTCGGTAAATGTAATTTCTTATTAATTATAAATGTTTAAATAAATATTTTATACTGTTAATAAGTTTGTTTCGTTACTAAGCGTTATTCTTATGTTTTAAAATGAAAGGCTTGTTTTTTTTTCACTATAGCTCTGATAAATTCTTGGCGGGAGATGGTTAATGGACTTGTTAATACTATTTTCATTTTGTAGCTTTTAAATAATTTTTTTTTGTTGAAAACCAATTCTATACATTTTCGATTTTTTTTTTCAATTACTTATTGCTTACATTAAATGAAATTTTCAGACTTGATTGAAAAATGGCTCGTACAAAGCAGACTGCACGTAAATCTACCGGAGGTAAAGCTCCACGAAAACAACTTGCCACTAAAGCCGCTAGAAAATCGGCACCTTCCACAGGAGGAGTGAAGAAACCACATCGTTACCGTCCCGGTACAGTAGCTTTGAGAGAAATCAGAAGATACCAAAAATCTACTGAATTGCTCATCAGAAAACTTCCTTTCCAACGATTAGTGAGAGAAATCGCACAAGATTTCAAAACTGATCTGCGTTTCCAGTCTGCAGCTATCGGTGCATTACAGGTATGTAAATATCAGTCATAAAAGTTGAAATGAATCTTGATGGATAATTATATTTACATTATCGATTGATAATACTATTATTGTATTGAACGAATGCTTGGACTGAACATTCCTTACATATTTTATTGATGTGATAACATTTTTTTGCTAATTTATCACAATATATTTTGAATGTATCAAGTTAAGATTGTGATAGGGCTTCTTTTAGCGGATATAGAGTAACTGAGGTTTTGCTTTTATCCTATTTGGATATATTTCAAAATTTTTCCAAGAATATCCCAATTTTGTTGAATGTAGTCAAGTTTGGAACAATCTATAAAGTAATTTACATTTTAACTAAATTTAATCCAACTTTCCCTATGTAGACAGATTATATTACAATATGAGGTTTAAATTCGTCTTCATTGGATTCCAATCAAATTAGAGATATGAATGAGTCTTTGACTTACATTAGAACAGATTGGTTTATTTGGAAGCTGTAAAATGAGGGTGGTAGTGTCTTTTGATCATACCACACTTAAACTATTTATAAAACACACATGTGTCTCGTAATCACTGGTTAACATTATTAATGTTTCAAAACGCTTTATTTTCAATTTTTAAAGATTATTCGTTGTAATTTCCAAAATAGTAAAATCTGTATTGGAACATTTCTGAGAAAATTCCTACTTAAGTTTGTATTTTTGTATTTCAGGAAGCCAGTGAAGCCTACTTGGTAGGTTTGTTTGAAGATACGAACTTGTGCGCCATCCATGCCAAGAGAGTAACTATTATGCCTAAAGACATTCAACTGGCGCGCCGAATCCGAGGTGAAAGAGCTTAAAGTGTTTCATCATCCTCAAATTGTTCAGCACAGTTGCAATTCATTCATTGTAGATTTCTTTATATCAATCCTTTCATACATTTTACAAATTTAGTGGACTCGCTCTGTATAATAGGGAAAATTATGTTGACTGTCGTCATAACTTTATTAGATATGTTTCTTTTTGAATTTACTTTAATAGAAAAGAAAAGACGAGGAGTTGATTTTTTAGTTTAAATAACTTTTCATCCCTTTATTTTCTATTATGCAGGATGCATTATTGTAGGTGTTTGTAGTTTAAGTTAATGTTAAGTATTTTATGTAGTGTAACTTTTTTTTTAAGAAATAGGACTTGTAACCTGATACATTCAAAATAAATTTATGTCACTATGTTTTCTTTTATTTATGCTGGTAGTTTTAATTCGGGGTGTCCAGCTGTCGGGAAGAGGGGGATTTATTTTTTTCAACGGCAATTTTGTAGTATTTATGTTTAACACAATCACTCGTGCAAAAGCTATAGACTTGAAAGATGGCTTGATAAAAGCTGTGGGACAAGAAAATTTGAATAAAATCAGACAAGTATCAATGGACGGTCCAAATGTAAATTTTAGTATGCTCAGGAGCTTGAAACATGAACTTACAGAACAACATCCTCAGAATGCCGAGCTAATAGATATAGGCAGCTGCGGTCTACATAACATAAATGGATGTTACATAGCAGGAATTTCGATTATGAAATGTGGCATAGTTGAATTTTTAAAGTATTTCAACTAACTATTCCAAGACCATCCTACTCGCAAAGGACATTACATATCGATAACTTTGTCTACACTATTTCCATTGCCGTTTTGTTCAACAAGATGGGTAGAAAATGAACCAGTAGCTCAAAGAGCAATTGATATATTTTCAAATTTGTAAAAATGGGTAAAGGCAGTTATAAAAGAGGAGAAGAAAAAACGATCTCAATAACGGTAATAAACTATTTCAAGCAGTCTCAAAATTTGTTTTAGACAAACTTGCTAGAGCAAAGCTTTCGTTTTTTATTACGGCTGCAAATTTAGTTGATCCATTCCTTGTTGCGTTTCAATCGGAAGCTCCTCTGCTGTATTGATAATTGGCATATTTGACCACTAACATCATGCAACGCGAGGTGAAACCGGAAGTTTTGGAAAAAACTCTTCTGTAGTAAAAATGGACATAACAAATGGAAATTTGTTGCCTGCAAAGGAAGTGGATTTAGGATTCAAAACAAAAAGTGCTCTAAAGGAAGCTAAGCCATCTACAGAAATAGCATTAAAATTTATGAATGACTGAAAAAATTGCTATGTCGCAATGATAAAAAAAAATACAAGAGTGCTCACCACTTTTGTATAATATGACAAGGTATATAACGTGTTTGGACCCAAATTTGATTTCAAGAAAGACCCATATGTAGCTCAAAAGCGACTTGACCTGTGTTTGGAAGCTCTGCATGAAAAAAATGAATTGATTTCTGGATCTACGGCAGATAAAATCAAACAAGAATATAATGACATCTTGAGTTCGACTGGCGTGATGGATTGTTTGAAAAAATACAATCGTCTTGATAAATTTTGGATGGAAATTTTAGAAATGTCTAATAAGGAAAGTCAAAATTTGAAATGTGTTTTGTAACTAATTTTGATCATGTCACATATGGTAATGCTGCACTTTAGCGAGGGTTTTCTGTCAATAAAGAAGCCATAGTAGAAAATCAAACTGAAAATAGTCTCATAGCCTTACGTCTTATTTACGATGCAGTGACAAGAGCAGGCGGTATGAAAAATGTCTATCCATCTATTGACAGTAAAATGATGCTTAACGTACGTATGGCACACAGCAGATCAGATACAAAGAATTTTTGCAAAATAAGAAAAATGAAGATCAACAAAAAATAAGGGAAGATAACGAAAAGAAGAGGAAAGCCGAAGAGATGAAAGAACTGGAAACTAAAAAGAAAAAATTAATAAAAGAAGCTTTGGCTATTGACGATCAAATTGAAGAGTTACAAAAGCATTGAAACTAATTAATTTATTGTATGAGTGTAAAAACATGTAAAAAGTGTATTTTATTATTTGCAAATAAACTGTTTTTAAAGTACCTATACCTAACTCTGGCTTTATTGTGACGGGAAATTGTGAAAAATAGTCGGGAAAAGCGGGGAAAATGCGGGAATTCTATTCGAAGCAAGAGCTATAGACACCCTGTACTTGGTGCTTTAAACAGAGATTGCGACCACATCTTGTATTTTGTGTATTTTATTGTGTTTGGTACTGGTTCAAATAATGAATTAAGACTACTGGGCAAGGTTAATTTTTTATTCACAAATTCTCTAAGAAAGAATTGGTTGAATTTGTAGACATATCAATTTTTACAAGCTTCACTTGTATGTTTGTTTGTAACGCACCCTTCAAACTCGATTTTTACCCACTTTAAAGGCTCAGATTAATTCGAAATTTTGTCAAGGACCGATGACGATACAATATAGCAGTAACATATAGGGTGTCATTAAATCTTGAACTTACATAAATTCATGAGGTATATTATCTTTTTTGCTTGAAACGTCCTACTAGAGCTGATATACTAACATGTGCCGTGGCTCAGTTGGTTAATAGCGACTGTCTGGTGAACAGGACCGTGACCACATGGATAAAAAAATTTATTTGTTATATACTCAGCGAAGTTATCAATATAAATAAAAAAAGTAAAATCAATCAGCTAAATAATATAGTTTAATTTTTATAATTCAATATACTGGGTGATTGATTAGTGTCATAAAGCTCAGTAGGTCTGTTATCGTCCCACTGTCCTGTACCCCTGCACAACCCTCAGTACACCAACAGGACAGTGGGTGGACAGGCAGCAGCGGTTCAGGAATGGATAGAGGAGGAAATGGAGAGAAGTTGGGAGGAGTATGAGGGCGCGCCAAAAGGAGCGATTGGGAGTAGGAGAGATTGATGGACCTGTGCTCACTGGACATGGACCGAGAGTAGCTCCATAAGATTGGGAAAGGAGGGACTGGAGTGTGCGAGAGGTGTGAAGTGGAGGATGATGTGGGGCATATGTGCATATGTTATGTGCTTTTGGTGTTTTAAGACTACAAGAAAAATTGTTCAAGCCACAATTTGCTTGCATAATTTTATTCTTAAAAGAGAATTCTCTTTGCCAATCAGGGATTGTAAATATTCCCAATTAGATTTAAGCACATTAGAACCAAGTACAGGCCTAATTGATATAGGCCGAACTGGTAGTAATGTTTATACAAGAAATGCTGCTAATCTAAGGGACAGATTGTCAGACTATTTTGAAAACATAGGAGCAGTTCCCTGGCAGTGGCAAAAAGTGCAAAATAATGACTTTTAGTTGTATGTAAGCAAGATGTTTATAAATTATATATGTATATATATTTTTAATAGGGTGGTCCAAAAAAATTAGTGCGTGCAGTCCCTCCGCGCGGAAGAAAGGGTAGAAATTGATTTTTAGTGAAATCATATTGTTTCTTTAAGACAAACTTTATTAACATTGCTTACAATTCACAATTGATCGTCGTTGCATAGCAAGAATACCACGCGCATGTGCTTGGGATCTACCGACTCACTCTCTTTCTCTCTTCTACTTTCTACCTATGTGTATCTTTCTTTCTCACTTTAACGATTAACGCGACCTTGTTGGAAGTCGCATTAGAAGTATCCCTTGAAAAGAATACTTACACTGCCATCTGTCATTGAATGCCGAAGATTTTGGTCATATGAAGAAAATTCCAAAAAAGGAAGTTTTTCTGAATTACATTTTAAAAGTTACTTTATTTAAGGAAAAAAGTATACTTACACTATCATTTGTTGATAAATGCCGAAGCTTTTGGTCATGTGAGGGAAATTTCAAAATACAACCTCTTAAATTACTTTTTAAAAAGAGTACTTACACTGCCATCTGTTATCGAATACCGAAGGACTCACTGTCTTTCTCTCTCCTACTTTCTACCTTTGTGTATCTTTCTTTCTTGTGATAAACGTTTAACGCAACCTTGTTGGAAGTCGCATTAGAAGTATAACTTCAATAAGTATATAATAGTTATTTATACTATAAGGGATGTATCTATAAGCGTGCTCGATTGTCAATTTTTTTGAAAACTTACTAGGTTAATTTACTCGGTGCTTTAGATATCTATGGGAGAATATATCCAATAACTTTGTCAATAATTGCTACTATTACTACTACTACTATTAGTGAACCAACAACGTTTCACAGACACCACTTCAATACTAGACATCTTTATTTCTTTAATAAATAGAATAATTTGAGTGAAAAAGTTTCCGTAGTCAAAAAATAACTTGCCAGTTGTCTAATATTAAACCGCTCATTATAAAATGTTAGTTAACTATATACTACATTTATTTTTCCGTAGGAGCAAAGTGCCTAATTATTTATTCAAAAGTACTATAAATATAGGGCGAGGCTTTTCTTTTTTTCTATGTGGAATAAAATGATAAAACAGGTCGGTTTTACCAAAATTAAATCGACACGCCCTGTATCGCCTAAAAAACAATAGGGTCGTAAAATTCGGCACAATGGTTAAGGATTCAATCATATGATAAGCCGGTGGCCAGTTTCGTGCAGCCAGTCAGTAATGTTTTGCCGAGTAGGGATGGGCATTACAGTTTTTTTATTATGTTAAATAAATTTGTATTAGGACTTTTGCACTATTAAATAAACCCGACAAATGAAACCATTCAGGTCTTTACCAAAAAATGTAACACCAATGGTTTATTGCCGCTTTATGGCTATCGACCCTTTCCTGTGCTCCCATGCAATAGGAAATCTAGTATAATTATATAGGTAAAAATTTTTGACAAAGCTGTTGGACAGATGCTCCCGTCTTGTCTCTAACCATAATATTGCATTTCATAACAATATTGAGTAAAAAAGCGTTAGAAAAAAAATTCCATGCATTTTCAGCAGAAGTATTATTATCACATAGTAGAACGATCAAATGGTTGGAAACTGGACGACTCATGCGCAGAGCCAATCTGTGAACGGTTTTCATCCACTGCGCGTGAGTCGTCCAGTTTCCAACCGTTTGTGATTGCTCTACGAACAAACCTATCTACATTATTTATTATGGTAAGTTTTTTAAATTATATTTATGGGGTTTTATGGATTTCTCCACCACAATGGGATATAATTTGTCAATGATACAAAACGCTACGAAAAAAACTTAGAATCCAGTCATGGGACTGCCGACAGAAGTGAAAACACCAAAATGAATCCCTTTTAAAAATTTTATCGTAAATGGAATTTTTTACAAAAAAAGTACACATATATACGCAATATACGTATAGCTCATGGAAAGCGTGACGATGATTTATGCAACACTATATGCTCTTCATTGTTAAGTGTGTTGCATAACCAAAAGTATTGTGTGTTGCATAAAAGCGTTACGATGACGAAAAATCCACGTTTTTTCTTCACCCAAAAAAGTGCTCAACGCGCCTAAAGAAGTTTTCACTTCAAAAATGTGGACCAGAATTAAGCTACAGCTTTACTTCTGCATATTTACCAATAACTTACAGTTACAATTTTTTTATTTGATCTCACAAGTTGTTTTAATGCTTAGGAAGGAAATTATACTGTTAAAAAGGGACGCGCTGTATATATGTAACGTTTTAAAACAGTATATTTACCGAAATTAATTTCCCCGAATTTCAACAAAGCCAGCGTGTATGGAAGTAACAGCTATAAAAATATAATAATTTGCAAAAATATTTACGTACGCGTAAACAAAGGGAATAACGATTATAATAAACTAAAAATCTTTTTCACAAAGTAAAATAACTAAAAATAGATTCGTACTAGGCCCATCAAAAACTCCAACGGAGATGAAGCATTACTAGAGAACCGTTATTTTGAAACCGTGTAGGTATTTTTAAGTACGTTAATTAAAATTTTTTTATTGCTTTATTTTAACGTCATTTCGATGAGTCTGTTCACCGAACATATTTTTATTGTTTCAACTGATGCGAGCAATATCAGAATGGTAAATTCTCCAGATCAGCTTTAAATGGATGAGATGTTTCAAATTTTATTTTTTAAAAAGACAGAAGTTTGAGAAAAACAGTACTTTTTTTAACATTTTGTGCCATTTATTTTTTAAATGCCACTCTGGGTATTGAGCGAAAGTAAAAATGGCCCAGTGTTCATACTTTGACTGACTGACAGTGTTGCCAGATATCAAAATCTAAATTTCCTAATAAATTCTCTGAATATTCCCTTTGTAATAGTAAATTTCCCTGAATTTTAAAGATTTTAAAAAACAAAGTAACCACTAGTATTATTATTATTAACATAATAAATTTTGTATTAATATTAACAAAAATAAAAATAGGTACCTACTTCTTTTCAACAAAATAAAATTATAAGCGTATTAACTTAAGGGTTAACACTTCACACTAACATGTTCTAATTAATGCATACATATCATTGTTATGTAATTTTATCATATAATTAGTAACTTTAAAGTTGTAACAACCTAATTCTTGGTTGTTCAAATGAGATTTTGTTATACAAATAGATAGTGCTGCCAACGTTAAAAATGCTGTGGGATGCCTTTTGGCCCAATATAATAATAAATATTTAAAATAAGAATTAAATTCCCTTGATCTTATTTCAACAAAACGTTCGAACATTTCATTATTATATAAATAAAGAAGGTTATTCTCAAGTTCAAGCGTGAAGCAAGACAAAACAATTATATGTTTATCTGTTTTGCTCGAACTTGACCGGTATAAATATACATTCAGTATTGATCAAGGGAGAAGTCGATGCAGAATACTTGAAGAAGACTATTCTATATAGTTGAATAGTCAGCTAGTAGTAATCATTAACCATTACGCATAAGTATGCTATACGGCTAGGTACTTATGCCTAGCATTATTTTAGTAAGCAGTTTAATGTATTTAGTAAATAAATCAAACATATCCCAGTGCTAGAAGTAGTTGCTTCATTCCCTTACGATGATTCTCCAAGTGACCCGCAACACCACCTATTCAAAGGCCCTTCCACTCCTATAATCTATCAAAGTATCCATCGGCTATTCATACTGTAATGTTTTTATTATTTATTTAAACAGTTTTTACCGGTGGGATAAAATTATACACACTATGGCTAATTACTATCTATTTATTTAAAGAAACACACACACTGTATTAAACTTAATTTATATACACACTATACTCAACGTCTACTAATTTCTTTACTCTCGGTATATTAGTTCTAATTTATTTTCACCACTTGGATATTACCCTATTTATCTGCACTATTTAATTCACTATTTCTTCCGAACTAACTGTATTAACTAACTGTTTACGCACTCGATAACCCGCGTATATATAGTCCTTATCGGTTCTGGAAAACTCTAGTGCCTTCGGCGCTCGGGATATGCACGAACAAAACCGTTCCTGAATGTTCGAGTACATTCTAACGCAAGGGGAGAAAACCGGCGCAGCCACCAAAATTTACAGTCGGGGGGACAGGGCCGGCTTTGAGTTGGTGACCTCGCAACAATATATTACAGCTGCCAACCGCACAATCTTAACAATTTTTATTACTGAAGTGATTTACAAAAAATGAATCTACCAGTTAGTAAATTATTTTATTTATTTCAATTTTTTTAATGCTAAAATTCCCTGTTTCCGAGGTAATTAAGAGCTTTTTTCCCTTTTTCCCCTTTACAACTAAATTTCCCCGAGACGAGGGAAATTTCCCTGCACCTGGCAACTCTGCTGACTGACTTTATATTTCAAGTTTATTACGCAATCCTGTTAGGCCAGGCAAATTATCTCAAAAAACAGCCAAACTACGGAAAAATTCTTATGGAAGCTGGAGAGGATAAGAAAAGCCATAACTAATGTAGGGAATAAAATTCAACATCTAGTCGTGGAGGGGAGGGGATTGAATGGTGTTAGAAATAGTTTTTCACGATTTACGGAATTAATACTGGTTTTCGTCGAAAAAGTTGAATATAAAAGTTGTTGATAATTAAAAAATCTGCAACTTTTGTATAATAGTTATTTGTTTAACTAGGCAGAGAAGTAACAGATTTACTGCCGCGGCTAGCATTTCATTGTCGAGGCGAAGCCGAGGCAATGAAACTACCCAAGGCAGTAAATCTGATTCTCTGCCGTGTGAAACATATAATTTTTTCTCCGATTGTTTGTACAGTGTGTTTAGAAAAATCAAATTAAAATGAAAACTTTTTTAAAATTTATATCTACCATGGGCGTACGATAGAATTTTTAAAGAGGGTTAATTTATTTGTAAAAAATTCCGTTTACGATAACATGTGATGCCTTTTGGCCTAATATAATAATAATATTAAATAAGAAATAAATTCCCTTGATACTAATTTCAATAAATCATGAAACGTTGGAATATTACATAAATATCAGTAGCGAGGTCGACTGGTACGGAGTCAAGTTCATCACGTAAATAACCATTTAATATTTACTATTAATTGTAAATATTAAATAACGGCGAACTTGAACCGTTGTATAAATATAGTAGTTGTAATGTGTAATAGTAAAGTAATTTAATAAATAGAACTTATCCGAGCGACCAGCAATACCACCAATTAAAGAGGCCTATCCACACTTAACCCCCAACATTACTAACATTTTTACAAGGAATTCATTTTTGGTGTTTTCATTTCTGTCGGCAGTCCCATGACTGGACTACGTTTTTTTTCGTCAAAAAGTTCGGTAGTTTTTGGAAAATTCACTTTTTTGCGAAAAATGCATTTTTTCAAGTTCCGGAAATAGCTATTTGTATAACAAGGGAGGAAAGTGCTACTTTTCCTCCCGAGGATGAAGTTTACTGCCCGACGCGTATCGGAGGGCAGTAATCATTCAAGGAAGGAAAAGGCACTTTACTCCCATGTTATACATATGATTTTTCCGTCTCCCTCAAATAACAAGACATTTTTAAATAATTTATTTATGAAAGAATTGAAAAAAAAGAAAAAAAATTGTCCTCGCCGGAATTCGATCCAACACCGACAGGCCTATCACGATCAGTGAGCTGTGCTCCAACGCGTTGCGCTACCGAGACTCGTAGGCAAGTTTTGCGGAATCATGAACATAACGTATTGCTGAACTCAAATTAATAATGTAAAAATCGTTAAATTAAAATAACAATTAACTGATTTCTACCATTTTGCAAAATATACTTATATAATAGAATATAGTTTAGGTCGTCAATGCCGTATAAGTTATTTCATTGATGACGTACCATAACCTCACTTTTACTTTTCCACCCTAGGGAGGAAAAGTACGACTTTGCTCCCTACAATGAGGCCAGGAAATGTATACTTTGGATAGAGGTAGGCGGAAAAAGATTTTTTTTTGGGGCATATCCACCAACTGATAAGTTGACACTGACGACAGGCATTAAAAAAGCTTAAAGCTTAATACAAGATTGTTGTCGCACATTCACGTATTTCATCCATACTCACAAATGCGAAATTTGCCTACGCGAAAGTGCGGATAAATCGCAAAAAAGTTGAAATGATTTTAACTATTTTGTGAATTTCTGTCAATACTGTCATTTATAGTGTCATTTTCTGATGGTTTGTGCATGTCATAAATCGGATCTTGAGTGATATTTTGTTTTGTGTACATAGGTTAGGTTAGGTTTTTTGGTGAGTGGGTCTATAAGGCCCTCCACTGCGACTCGCAAGAGTCTATTGTGGCTCACGCCTATTCAGATTTCACCAAACAAATTCAGCTTCTTAACAAAGCCAATTAGTTTATTTGGTGAATGATATTTCAGGTCCGAGGGCGAGAGAGAATCCCTGCCAAACATACCTGATTCGAGCCGCGGCGGGGCAGGCACAAATTATATGCTCTGCTGATTCATCATCTTCCAGACAAAGACGGCAGGTCGGATCTTCCGACAGTCCAAGTTTTAGCATATGATGATTCAGATGACAGTGGCCTGTTAGACAACGTAGGTCATGCCTGCTATAGTCTAACATTTTTTTGGAGACATTCTTCGAAGGATGTATGAAAGCCTTTGAATGAACCAATCCTGGTAAATTATGCCAGAAGTCTAAAGCTCTTCTTGCCGTCCAGGTATTCAGTGTTTGTTTGGCAAAACTTATTGCGATGCCAATTATTGGTTCTGGTCCGATAGAAACACGTACGGCACCCTCCCTTGCAAGAGAGTCTGCCTTCTCGTTTCCTTCCATGCCAGAATGGCCAGGGATCCAGACCAGCAATACTTTATTGAGTTCTCCGATTAAGGAGAGTCTTCTTTGGCAGTCTAAAACCAATTTCGACGTTACACGGTGAGAGCTAAGTGCTTTCAAAGCCGCTTGGCTGTCCGAGAAAATTTTTATTGTTCTATGTATGAGATTGGCTTGCTCCAATCTCTCCACACATGAAACAATGGCGTAAATTTCCTCCTGGAATACGGTTGCATAGGATCCTAGAGAGGTTGAGATTTCTGTCCTAGGTCTGCGCCCGTATACACCTGCACCAGAGCCTGAGGGTGTTTTTGAACCGTCTGTGTACCAACAGCTGTCTGCTCTTAATAGTTCATCCTTACGGTGGACCCATTCATCTCTATTTGGAATTAGGACGGTATAAGACAGGTCGTAGTTTACTGTTGGAGGCATTATGTCAGAGGTCATTCCCAGAATACTGTGACTTTCAGTGTCCACTAGCATTCTGCTTCGTTCTGTATTAGCCTGATTTGTGCATTTAGAAATATGCACAATTCTGTAAGTTGTCCATCTAGCCCCTCTTTCCAAAAATATATGGAGAGGAGGTAGGTCCAGAAGGATTTCCATGGCTGCTGACGGTGTGGAGCTGACAGCACCAGTGATTGCCAGGCAAGCCTGTCTCTGTAAGAGACCAGAGAGCTTTGCTTGGGCCGTTCGCTGTAAAGCTTTTGGCCACCAGGCAATAGCTCCATATGTGATCATTGGTCTAACGATCATCACATATATCCAATAGATTTGTTTGGGTACATAATACACTACGAGTGACTTATTTTATTTTATGTCATACTATTTCATTGTTGTGTTTTTATTGCTTAGTTACCAACTATCTAATGTCGTACTTTATGGCCCGCACGGGCATAAAGAGAAATAATTTTTTGTTTAACTTATTTTACGTAGTTTTTTTGCATCCAATTTAATAATTTTTCGTATTCCATGTCGTAAGCTTCTTTAGACTTTTTTGGCAACAGATTTTCAGTTGCTTTCTTTGCTTTTTCAATAATTTCGTCAGGAATTGCAAAATCTTCGTTCATTTTGACTTCTAACTTTGACACATATAAAAATTATTGTGATTTTATGACATTTACGTTTGTCAACATTCACCTAGCAACGATAGTGTCTACTAGGATAAAATGGCAATGCTATTGATTCAAACCGGATTTATTAAAATACTGATTTCTATTGAGATTGGGTTGCAATAACGAACTAGTATGACATAAAAGTTTGTATGTACCGCGGGCATAAACAGATGTGTATACCCTCGGGCGACTTATTTTTAAGACGGCGCCCTCAGGGCATAAACATCTATTTATACCCTTGGTACATAAATAACTATTATTTGAACGAGTGGAATTAGACAACAAGCTTGAATGGAAATTATCCGGTTAATTTTTAAGCACAAGCGGTATTTAGGGAGAATATTTCTCGAATAAAAATACAAACTACTGTATATCTCCACTATATTGAATTTGTACTTTTTTTAATCGCAAAATAACATAAATTGCCTCCATTTTTGTCTATTTCCCGTTCTGTTATATCTCCGAATCGATTCATAACCTGTAAGAAACTCTTCTTTGACGTTTCACGTTTATTATTTTAACGTTGTCTGACAACGGTTGTCATGGCAACGTGGAATTTCCGGAAATTTTTGAATTTCCATTTCATAATTTAGCATTCGTTGCATTGATACAACATGTATGAGTGAAATATATTCCTAATTATATATTCTCAAATTAGGCACCCAATACATATATTTTGATGTTTTATTACAGATGCCTAAAAAACACAAGAAATGGGATCCTCGTGATATGATGAAAGCTGTGAAGGCTGTGCGTAATAAAGAGATGGGATATCTAAAATCCTCAAAAGTTTTTGGTGTACCCAAAGGCAATGAGGAAAGATACTCAAAGTCAGATAAAAGCCCAGAAGAACTTGTCAAACTATCGAAACCAGTTTTTTCTGAACAACTAGAAAACGAACTAGTTCAATATATGCATTAGCCATGGAACAACGATTTTTTGGTCTGATGTCGGGCGATATTAAACGAATGGCATTCCAACTGGCAATTAGGAATAAGTTGCCGCATCCATTTAATGGCGTTAGTAAATCTGCTGGGAAAAAATGGTTGAGGTTATTTTTGAAGAGGCATCCACAACTTTCAATGAGAACACCGCAAGGCATGACTGCAGCTCGTATCAAATCTTTCATTCCCGATAAAGTCTCAGCGTTTTTTGATCTCTGTGAGCCAGAATATTCCAAGCTTCAAGATCCTTCCCAGAAGGCAATGTCGACGAAACGGGCATTACCATCGTTCAACATAAGCATAGTAATGTTTTATCGTTGAGGGGAAAACAACAGGTTTCCACATTAACCTCCGCAGAAAGAGGTAAACTAATCACCGTAATAACCTGTATAAATGCTGCAGGAGTTTATGTACCGCCATTATTCATTTTTCCACGGAAAAATATGAAGGCCGAGCTAATGCTTGGTGCTCCAACTGGAGCCATAGCTGAGTGTCACATTTCTGGTTGGGTTCAATCAGATATTTTTACAAGATGGTTAAGTCATTTTATCAAATTCACGAAACCTACAGCTGCTGACCCTGTTCTACTTATGTTGGATGGACACTACTCCCACACAAGAAACATTACTCTCATAGATTGGGCAAAACAAGATTATGTGACGATAATTTGTCTTCCGCCACATTCTGCCAATAAAATGCAGCCTTTAGATGTTTCATTTATGTCTCCGTTAAAAACCTATTACGCTCAGGAGATAGAAAATTGGCTTCGGGAGAACTATTTAAGTACTGTATCCCCATACGTAATTGCTAGTATTTTTGGCAAAGCCTACAATAGAGCTGCTACTATGGAAACATCGTGCAATGGTTTTAGAAAAACGGGACTAGTTCCTTTGAATAGAAACACCTCCAGAGACCATGATTTTGGCGTGCATAATGTAATGGAAAACAGGTCTTCAAGAAGAACACCTCTCCGAAAAATCAAATCATCAGGAAGATCATCTGAGCAACCAAAATGAAAATGAAGCAATGGCTCTACCAACGCCGGAAAGAAATGAACGTACACCAAGTCCATCCTCAGCAAATAAGCCTCAGAGAGAATATTTTTCTCCCACGGATATTTGTCCTCTGCCTGAATCAGTGGCGGATTTACACATTTGCCAACACTAGGCTATTCAAATTTTGCCGCCCCTACCGACCTCTACAATTCTATACCCTAATTGGCTATCATATTAATAATAAATTTTTTTAATGTCGATCACATTCCATCACAGCAAGTATGAAAGTTTCACAATACCATTTTGTACATTTTTTGTACAACAAAGCAAAGGCATTTTGGTTTTCTTGGCTTAAGGTAGATCTTAGACAATTTCTCACTCGTTTCCAGCAGCAAAGAAAGCTTTTCTTAACTGCTGCTATATGCGAACAGCTGAATACAAGTTAGCATAAGCGTTTAGCAAATTCTGTTTCCGCAGGAACGAAGATCTTTTCAATGATCCAGATTCCGGTTTATCAAAATTGGTAAATGTCGTAATGGATACGAGCACAGTTCCTGCATTTATAATGATGTAATTGAAGCATGGGAGTATAGCAAAGACATATTTATAAAGTACCTAGTGATGAGTAAAGAAGAACCAAGACAGGATAAGACAGGATTGGTAACGGTCTCGGTCTTGCTTGTCCGGTCTTGGTCTTGCTAAAATACTTGTAGTCTTGGTCTTGCCTATTTAGTCTTGGTCTCGGTCTTGGACTTGCTTAAATACTTGTAATCATGGTCTTGCGTACTCAGTATTGGTCTTGGTCTTGCTCAAATAGTTTGTTACTTACTACTTACGTCGTTTTGGAACATTTTTGGGTCTTTTATTAGATATAAATTATAAATGATCAACAATTCATATCTAGAAATCTTAAACACACAAAATGTTTTGTTTCGACGCAAACATATATTCAAGTTAAGAAAAATATTCTCATATATCCTATTTAAAACGAAAGTTGTAATTTTTAGTTTAGTTTTGCACTTTGGTCTTGGTCTTGCATTCTCTGACTTGGTTTTGGTCTTGTTCTTGTTCATTCGGTCTTGGTCTTGGTCTTGCTAGTGTATGTATGATATTGGTCTTGGTATTGCAAAATCGTAAGACCAAGACTGATTTTGCTCATCACTAGTCCGTGCCCACGCTTCCCTACATATTGAATTGTTTGTGTGGACCTAACAACATTTAGGTATATAAATATGATTTTTCATTTATTTTTGTGAGACATTAAACTGTTGGTTCCAAATTTGCCGCCCCTAAAATGTGCCGCCCTAGGCTCCAGCCTACTCAGCCTAGTGGTAAATCCGCCACTGGCCTGAATACAAAACCAGAGAGAAACTAAGGTGAATGTTAGGGCTGGGAAAGCATCAATAATTACCTTAACTCCTTACAAAGGTGAATTACAAGATAGTTTAGAAAAAAGAAAAGGGAAAAATATACCTAAAAAAACATCAGTGAAGAGTTAGAACCAAAAGAAAAACAATCAAAGAAACTGGTAAAAAAGTCTACTGCAATTGTACGAAAACATAAATCAGCAGTTTTAAAATAGGACCAACCTTCCATTTCGGGGTTAAAGCAGAAGAGAAAAAAACGCCGGGTTTCTTCTAGTTCAAGCTCAGAAAGCGACACCAGTATTATATTGGCTAATTCCTCTTCATACGAATCCGAAGGAACTGATGCTGAATGTTTATTTTGTTCCGGGAGATTTTCCGAGGACAAGCATGGCGAGCTATGGGCAAAATGTGTTCACTGCGCCAGATGGGCCCATGAAAATTGTGGGGAAATTAAAGATGCTAATTTTATATGTTCTTTCTGCGAAGAAAGGGGTTTTTTTGAGTAGTATCCCAAATTAGGAAATCTGTCTCAAATTGGGACATCAGTGTGTCCTATTATTTTATGGGAAAATTGACAAAAACAAACTTCAAGTTAAATAACTTCAGTAGCTAGCTATTTTAATGTAGATTCTTTATTGCGATGTTTTGTTAATACATCAAGCAAGCGATATTGTACAATAATAATAAAAATTTGTTCAATGATGATTTTTTTTTCGAATTTACAAAAAAAGTGTCTCAAATTTGGGTCCCTTCCTCTATCGTTAGCCCAAAGGTCGTGGTCCGGCCCTGACTGTATGTATTCAGATGTTGATTTTTCCTCTACATTAGTTACGTGTTTTACTACTCTCTCCAACTTCGTTTACCCTCTTTTGGGAATTTTTCTGTAAAAAAGGTAATAATTAGCTTGGCCTATGATGCCTTTTAACGAATCGAAAAATCTCGTTGTGAAAACCTGTTATATTCTATTTACTAAACTTTCCCATCTCTACAAATCGCGAGCAGTGGTCGCGGTTGTAACCGACTCGCAGTTCTGTTTAAAATATTTCGTGTGGTGGAAGGTGTTTGTTTAAGGAGAAAATATCACTCGACCAGCATCTTGACCGTGGTAAAAGCTGCTTGGTTTCTATCTAGTACGTGGTTATTTGCGCGTATAAAAACCGTGAAAAGTGGATTAAAATAAGAGCAATTGTGTTGTGATTAAATGTTACCTTAACGGTCAACGTGTACTTAACTATCGGCGATGTTAGTGTGTCTACTTCTTCGTTTGTTTTGAATGTTTCGGTTACGTTGAAGAATTTGACCTTTTCAATTAACCGAAAAATAAAACTTTAATAATTCTAATTAGGTACCTCGTTATTTGTCGTTTAATTGGTGAATAAATAAAACGGTTAGCATTAAAATGGATTAAATATGAAAAAGGTGTGGAGGAATGTGATGAGAGGCACGCGAAGAAGTGGAGGTACATTCTTATAGGTACTAATGGTCTTCTTCGCTGATATGTAGTACGAGCACGGAGCTGGAGGTACCTACCAAGGTAATATTATACGTTCTGTGGGAAGATTTTCTAACCTATAATTATCCAATTTTTGTATAACGTCATTATAGTAGATGTTTTAAAAACTTGATCTTTCAAATTAATTAAAAAGAAATACCGTGTTCGTTATTTTGATACTACAAACATTATTGTTTATTATTATATTATTTGCATTTAAGTAATTTAAGAAAAAACAATTGAAATCAAATATTAATATAGTAGGTATATCATTATTAAAACCGTTGCACGTCATCAAAGCGTCGAAAAAGAGACGTTCGTTTATATTATGTCATTCGTTTGCTGCTGTCAATCCACTGTCAATATGTTTAGCCTTTCTAAACTCAATAAATATTAAAATTTGTAGGTCGCATGTTATCAAAAAATATAAATATATGCTCGAAGAAAGGTTTCGTAATTAATTTCGTATCAAATATAACTCGTTGGTTATTTAAATATTAAACTCAAACTAACGTCAGTCGTACTAAAAACTTTATATGTTGGCAAAAATGCGCGCTGTTGCCGCTGTTACCGTTGTTTATTTGGTTCATTTGACGTCTTGACATTTTTGGGGTTATGTTGTGACAATTGTATATTTACGTGTTATTAAAAAACTGCAAAGAACTGTGAGTATTTTTTCACAAGCAGTAATGAGTTATCAAAGTTAAAGTCACATCCCAAAAAAGTATAAATGAAACTTAATAATACTGCAATAGTTAATACATTTATACCTGATACTATTTACAGTGTGTACGAAGCAAGTAAGTTTAATATTATACTTTATACCCAATCAACTGAATTTATTATATTTTGTTAAATTCATAATAATTACAGATAATCATGTCACTTTAGGAATGTTACTGCAACAATTGAAGGAAGAACAATAAATAATTATTCAATGTAGAATGTTCCTGAGTAGTTTATTAAAATATGATACACATCCACACAGAGGACTTATGGAACTTTCAAGAAAAATAAACAACTGTAAAAGTTTGTTTTTATTAATGAATTCTGAATTTTCCAAAATGGTGCTGTAGACTGCATTCATGTCAAAAGGTATGTTACAATAATGTAGGATGTAAAATTTTAAGTTTTTATTCTAGATATTTTGTATTCCGTGCTGAGAATGAAGATTGTTGTATTGATGGAGCAGAAAGTATATTTTTATATGAATCTCAGTTGAGTGATTATCATGGGGAAATGAATGAAGAACATGTTTTAAAGATCAATTACTATTGAATCTTTCTGAACCTTTAATAAATTATGGATAATGCTTTTCGATAATATTAGGTTAATGACACAATATAGAATTCAATCAACAAATTTTGAAGCTGAGCTTATTTATATTGTAGCCTAGTAAGTATACACAAACTGTATTTGAACAGTGATATAGCAAATTATATGTTAGAATTCAGAAGACTACACAACTAGTTTAATACATTTAAAATTCTCACTTCAAATTATACCTAATAGTCAATAAATGTTGTTTTACTTTTATTTTTACAAAAATAATAATATATTTGTAAGGAAATTAATGTGTTATTTGATTACTACCCTTTCAATAAATGTTTTTTCAGAAACAATCCCCCAACAAAATACATTGTGGATTTGATAGAACATTATAGTCAAGTGTTACCATCTTTTTAAAAATCCTATTGAGTTAATACAGGGTACTGCCAAGCAAGCCGATAGATGCATTCTAGAAGTTTCGGGTTAGAATTGGTTTGTCTGTGATCTTTAGAATTTTGAAAGATTTCTATTTGACAATTATTGTTCTACCTTATTTAAATAAATAGTATTACAATCTTTCCAGTGTAATTAATTTATACATTTGCAATGTTTCTTTTTAATAAAACAATTCCATAAGAATTGCGGTGGCATTATTTATTATGTTATTTTAATCATGATATACAAAATAAGTAATTCAAGCAGCATTTTCTTAAGGTAAATGTGTATATCACAAAGTTTTATTAAAACTAGAAAGAATTAATTTAATAGTTTTTATTGAATTGAAAGGTCTCATTTGATCAATCGTTTTATTAGTAATACTTTCAGCTGTGGTAGATGTTGGCGAGCTAAAACAAAATGGTAAATATAAATTTGGATTGATTAGAAGATGATGGAGTGATGAATAAGTCACCAATATACTGATCATTATAATATGTATTGATTTCAGTGCTATAATTTAGTCAATCATTCGCATATACCTTCACTCCCAGAATAGAATGGATTTGCTATCCTTTTCTGAGCTGCGGTGGTGCTTGCTGCACAATTTTCTTTTGCTATGATCAAAGATCATATATCTCAGGATGATTTTCCTTGTGGAAAATGACCTACACACTAAAGCTTCACATCACAGCTTTTCTAAAAATTTATTAAGATTTATTTCATCAAAATATAAAACAAAATTGACTACCTTAAAAAAGAGATCCAGGTTATCAGAACTTTCTTATTTATAGGATGTCTGTAAACCTCACATCAATCTTTCATATTGTAGTGACAACATTCTAGAAGCCAACATGTAGGTATATTGTAACCAAAAATTATATTAGATAATATTTTTTTCCTTGATACTATTTCTTTTTTAGACAATGATACTATATATACATACATGCATTTTAAATACTAGAAAAGTTCCATAATTTCTAACTAATTAAGTGTGTGGTATAAACACACAAATAAAAGTGTTAACTGTTCCATACATACCTTTTTAGTGCTAGAAATAATTCCATAATTTTAAAATAAAAATTTCTTAGTTAGTGCTGTACTGTTAACATAATAGTGTTTTGTTTTTTTGCCCTCAATTTTGGTGAGGCAACATTTTTTTGGGGTAATATCTTGGTTCAGGGCAAAACTCTTAGGTTCAGGATAAAACTCCATATTTACATCAGTATCTGAAGAAAATGAATGCTCTGATTCGACTGATTGCGAGCTTGATTCTGCAACTATTTTCCTTTTAGCTAATTTTTGTTTTGCCTTGAATGTGCTCTTAGCTTGTTTGTTTTGTTTTTCAAGGTACAGCTTCTCAAACTCATCTTTTTCTGGTGTATCGGTGAGAATCCTTTTTTTCTTGTGCCCTTTTGTGGAGCAGCTTTTGGAAGTGGACGAATTTCCATTGGAGATGCATAAGTGGCTGTTGATGATTCTGGATTTTCCTCCTGTTGTGTATGTTCATGTTGATCTGGAAGCGCAGGAGTTGTTGATGTTTCTTGATGTACATGAGCTTGTAGCTCTGGATTCGGATTTATTCTATCTGTTATTGCTGAACATAAAAATTGGTCATCACCAAAGATATTTTCATTCACTGGCCAAATACCAGTCTAAAGCCTGACTGGATATTACTGGGGTTGAATGCTCATAGGTAGGCTTTTCCAGCCAAGTCAGCAATGTTATAGATCGTAATTGGTATTCCTGGATAAGACAACACCCACTCTTCGGCTGCAGTATTATAATACCGTTTATAAGGCCCAAAAACGGTTCTGTCTAATGGCTGCATCCTATGGATTGTATGAGGTGGCATCGTCAGCATCACTATACCAACTTCTTTAGCTAAACTCACTGCTTCATAACTTAGATGGGTCTCGTGGTTGTCTAAGATCAATAGGTTCTTATTATCAACGGATGGCTTAACATGATTAATGAAGTGTTTCATCCAATCTAGAAATATCTCAGCATTTATCCAACCACTTTGCATCATAATGGTTTCTTTGAAATGAACACGCGGGAATATGAACATTGGTGGTATACTATTGCCAAATGCGTTAACATATGCAATCATTGTCACCTTCACACCCCTTTCGTCTGATGTAGCACTTCCAACTTGTTTTTCTCCTTTGACAGCGATCATTTTTCCTGGGACATGAACAGTACTATTACCAGTTTCGTCTATGTTGTAGATACTGCTGTAGATAACTTTCTTTAGTTTTGTGAAGAACATCGTTACATTATGTTTGTTGAAGCTCATTGATCTGGATAGACTTGTTGCTTCGGGTTTCCGCAAACTCAGATCAGGATGTCTTCGCATAAAACACCGAAACCAATTACTTCCTCTTCTTCGTTTGTTCGTGCCAAGATTCTGGCACTGGCTTATTATTGGAAATGGCAAACTCATAAGCCAGTGCTCTCAATTGGTTTCTATGCAGACCATAGTGCATTTTTAAAGCCAATATAAGATATCTACACAGATCAGCCTCTTCAGTATTGGTAAGTACTTTCTTGACAGCACATTTTGAGAAGGATCTGTAGCTACCAGGCTGTACATTTTCTTGATTAATGTAACGTTGTAACGTTCTCCGCGAAACATTGAATGTTTTAGCAGCACCACGATATGATATTTTCTCTATTATAATTCAACAAAATATGTTGTAAGTACTTACGGACCGTAATTTAGGTACCTGCTTTCAAACCATCACTTCACTATTAGTATGAACAAATTATAATAATTTGTTGATATCAACTTTTACTCTACTACCAAATTGATATTAAATGTTGACCATACTGTATAAATCAGTAACTTAATATTTTAAATCTGTGTATATATATTTAAGTCTAATAAATCTATTAGATTTCTCTGAAGAAATTTGACAAGGCCTACTTTTTCTCGTTAGCGTTATAATATTTATGGATTAACACATTTTTTATAATATTAAATTTCAAAATGTATCCAGTTTCTCATACGGACGTCAACAATATGGTCGTAATAAAATTGGAGCTTTATTAAAATTACAGGGTGAATGACGACTAACGGGACGGATAGGTTTATAACGAAATGGTAAAAGTTTTAAAATTAAAATATAAAGGCTACATTTTAAAATTATTGTGTAATACAGGGTGTATCATGAGGAACTGTACATACTCCTACCTTGTATGGGAACCCTTATGCGGAATGTCAAATGGCCATTAAAAAGTGTCTGCTCCCATATTTTAATAATTGTGAATTTTCACTGATATTTCTTTTGATCATAACTTTTGAATGGTAATTTCGATTTGTCTCATATTTTGGTAAAACGTTACACTATTATCACCTAATTAACTGATTTATTCAAACTAGAAAAAAATTAGGACCGGTCTTGGAAAATTAGTTTGTTTTGTTCATATAAAAACTTTCACCCAGTATATGGATTTTCAAAATTCTAATAAGGATCTTACAAAGTACACAAATAGACAACAAAAATGGCGTATTTATTTTTCTCCCCACACCATTGCTCAATTTTTAACAAGAAAATAAAATTAAACTATAAATTAAAAGTTTAGCAATATGAGAGATAAATTTCAAAAAATATAATTTTTCGTACAAAAATTACACTTTTAATAATTAGTAGTACCATAGCGCTAGCTATATTTTTAACCATACAAATGTTTTATTCATTTCCGAATGGGCTTCCAAAAGGTACACACTGTTTTGTATAATACTAAAACATCACCCTGTATAACATTTCTTTACCAAAATATGAGACAAATCGAAATTACCGTTCGAAAGTTATAATCAAAAGAAATATCAGTCAAAATTCACAATTCCCCCTGTATATTATTAAAAAATGGGAACAGACACTTTTTAATGGCCATTTGACATTCCCCATAGGGGTGTCCATACGAGGTAGGAGTAAGTACAGTTCCTCATGATACACCCTGTATACAAGATGTACCTAGAGAGTGTGACTTATCAAAGTTTAACATGGATTTCCTATAATAAGTACAGAGTGTTCTTAGTAATGTCGACTTTTTTGAAGCTTGCCTCTTATTGCACGACATAATATATGACTTTTGGGAAGGCTAGTCAAAAATTTGGAAAAATGGTCAATAATTGTCAAAAACTGTCAAAATATTGAAAAAATGATTAATAATTGCCAAATATTTTCAAAAATTGTCAAAAATTTGGAAAAATGGTCGATAATTGTCAAAAACTGTAAAAAATGGTCAATATTTGTAAACATTTTGAAAAAATGGTCAATATTTGTCAAAAATGTTGAAAAATGGTTAAAATTTTTGTAAAATTATCAAAAATGGTCAATAATTGTCAAAAACTGTCAAAAATTGTTAAAATTTTGAAAAATAGTCAAAAATTGTTAAAATTTTGAAAAATAGTCAAAAATTGTTGAAATTTTGAAAAATGGTCAAAAATTGTTAAATATTTAAAAAAATGGTCAATGATTGTCAAAATTTTCGAAAAATTGTCAAAAATGATCAATAATTGTTAACATTTTGAAAAATGGTCAAAAATTTTGAAAAATTGGCAAAAATAGTCAATGATTGTCAGGAACTGTCAAAAATGGTCATTAATTGTTAAAATTTTGAAAAATTGGCAAAAATAGTCAATGATTGTCAGGAACTGTCAAAAATGGTCATTAATTGTTAAAATTTTGAAAAATGGTCAAAAATTGTCAAAATTTGGAAAAAATGGTCAATAATTATAAAAAACTGTCAAAAACGGTCAATAATTGTTAAAAATTGTCAAAATTTTTGAAAACTGGACAAAATTTTTGAAAATTTGTCAAAAATGGTCAATAATTGTCAGAACCTGTCAAAAATGCTCAAAAATTGTCAAAAATGGTCAATAATAGTTAAAATTGTGAAAAATGGTCAAGATTTTTGAAAAATTGTCAAAAATGGTCAATAATTGTTTAAAATTGTCGAAATTTTTGAAAAATAGTCAATGATTGTCAGGAACTGTCAAAAATGGTCATTAATTGTTAAAATTTTGAAAAATGGTCAAAATTTGTCAAAATTTGGAAAAAATGGCCAATAATTATAAAAAACTGTCAATAATTGTTAAAAATTGTCAAAATTTTTGAAAACTGGACAAAATTTTTGAAAAATTGTCAAAAATGGTCAATAATTGTCAGAACCTGTCAAAAATGCTCAAAAATGGTCAATAATAGTTAAAATTGTGAAAAATGGTCTAAAATGGTCAACATTTTTGAAAAATGGTCAATCATTGTCAAAACTGTCAAAATTGGTCAATAATTGTCAAAAATGGTCAATAATTGTTAAAATTTGAAAAAATGGTCAAAAATTGTAAGAAATTCGGAAAAAACGATCAATAATTGTCAAAAATTGTCAAAATTTTGAAAAAATGGTCAAAAATTGTCACAAATTTTGAAAAAAATGGTCAATAATTATCAAAAATTGTAAAAATTTCGAAAAAATGGTCAATAAAATATAAAATTAAACTTAGTAGAACGTACTGGGCCTAATGTAATTCCCAACATCGCATTCCATTGCGCGTATTTTTATTGATGGTTTTCCCAACCTCGCATTCTATTGTGCATAAGAAGCAAACTTCTGTCGGCGGTCCGACGACCGCTCACCTTTTTTTAAATGTCAAGCTTTAAGGAAAAGTCAATATCTGTCAATCCAACTAATTATAGCTTCGCTTATTTACAGGGTGTTCAAATTTTACAGTTTCACTATTATATTATTCAATATGTAATATGGAGCTTACTTTAAATGAACCACTATGTATTTTAATAATTCATAACCTTAAAAAAATGGTATGTAAGGAACTAATTAGAAAAGTCGACTTAACTCAAAACACTCCGTACTTAGGTATGGCACTTTCACGACTTCCAGAAAAGAATTTAAATTAAAAATCACTTTCCTGGAAGTTTGACTCTGGATAACTATTGACCACCCCTCTTTCAAGGCGCAAGTCTTCCCAAAAAGAACGATTTGGAGGTCGCCAAGGAAGTTATCACAGCACCGGCATTTGAAAGGGCAATCAAATCATTTCAACCCTTCAAATCTCCCGGTGAGGATGGCGTTTATTCATCCTTCGAAGAATGTCTCCAAACAAATGTTAGACTATAACAGGCATGACCTACGTTGCCTAATAGGCTTTTTAACAGGCCACTGTCATCTGAATGATCATATGCTAATACCTGGACTGTCGGAAGATCCGACTTGTTGCCACACTTTATTGGGACATCCTGTACTTTTAAAAATGTAGCCTTTATCAATATACAAACTACTAAAGTGACAAAACTTTTACAGTTTGACTATGAACCTACACGTCCCGTTGATCGTGATTCACCCTGTATGTTACAAACGTTGGCGAGTTTGTCAAAAAATACGCAATTACGTAGAAAGTTTATCGGAAGTGAATAGTACATAAAAGGTATTTTTTTTCGTGTCATATGAATATACAGGGCGCTTTGGAACTTATTTGAAGCATTTCACTCTAACGCGTGGCACAGTTTTATTTAGCTCTCATTACTTAATAAGGATAGTAATGATCATTTTGACCTTCGGCAAACTTATAATAATATATGTAAATAGGTAATCGTATAAAAAGGCGTTGGATTTCATTTGAAATAACATGAATACGATCCGATATAATCATACTTTAAAAATGTTTTTATACTGACATGTAGAAACTAAATTAAGATTCAAATAAATATTTTATGGACTAGTTTCTCTTTTATTGATCGTTTTTTAAAATGGTAAAAGAGTAAAATATACATAGAACAAAAATAATTCCGGCTTTATACTGAAACATTCAACAATAAATTGAAAAAAAAATGTAATGGACGATTCCAGTATCATTTTTATTGTTGCCACTACAACATTTTCGGGTTTTAAAACGACTGACAATTTATAGGCCGTCAGGGTGTCAATTTTAAAACTTACAATGGGCTGTACCTCAGAACTAGGGATAATCGATATACATCGATGTTTTCAATGCGATACATCGAATCGATCGTTTTGAAAAGCTATCGATATACTCGATGTAACGATATTTTTTCATAAAACATCAAATCCATGATAACCAGTTAATTCCACAAAACCACTAAAATTTTATCTAAAATCTTTCTTTCTATTTGTTTGTTTTAAACTAGTTAAGTTTATTTTTCAATAGTAGACCTGTTTGCGTTTGTGACATCTCTCCAGTGGCGGCGCAAGTCCTAAACTTTACCTTACTTATTATAAACGAATGATCAGAAACGACAGAGATGAGATTTTTTAATTAATTAATTTTTTAACATAATATAAGTAGTTTATCAGAAATATCGATTATTTCATTCACATTCATTTCGTTTGCCGAAGAGTGGAATATATTCAAGTTGAGAATTAATTCTAATGTATTTATTTTAAGAAAAACCTTGTGGCGTGTACTTTTGGATTTTCCATACTTTTTCATATTTATTTTTGGCTGTGAGGCGCGGGGCCCTTTGCACCGCGAGGACGTGCCCACGCCGCCCACGCTTTACGCCGCCTCTGCATCTATCAAAACCGCCATGCAAATCTGTCAAAACGAGCTGGGCGAGCCAACTTATACTAAGGCCTTATGCCGAATTCAGAAATGATGTTGGCAGGAGGGATGGAGAACTATCGATAATCCCGACTATCGATATTTATCGATAGTGCTATTTTTATTATCGATAATTTTCGATAGTTTTACAATCGGTAACATCATTGTAAGATTTTTGTCAAAACGTTAAAAATATTCTTAAATATATATATCTATTTCAAAACAACGTATCAACTTTGTCAAAAATTCTCAGATATTTTGAAAAATTGTCAAAAATGGTCAATAATTGTAAAAATTTTTGAAAAATGGTCAATAATTGTCAAAGATTGTTAATAATTGTCATATCAGAAATGGTCAATAATTTTGAAAAATTGTCAAAAACTAGTCAATAATTGCCAAGAAAGGTAAATAATTGTCAAAATTTTGAAAAAAATGGTCAATAATTGTCGGAAATGGTCAATAATTGTCGAAAATGGTCAATAATTGTCAAAAACCGTCAAAAATGGTCAATAATTGTCAAAATTTTGAAAAATTGGTCAATAAATGTCAAAAATGGTCAAAAATAGTAAAATTATAAAAAAAATGGCGAATAATTGTTAAAATTTTTGAAAAATGGTCAATAATTTTCAAAAATTGTCAAAAAAGGTCAATAATTGTTAAAGTATTGAAAAAAATGGTCAATAATTGTCAAAAATGGTGAATAATTGTCAAAAATGGTCAATAATTGTCAAAAATAGTCAATAATTGTCAAAAATGGTCAAAATTATGAAAACATGGTCAACATCATTGTACGATTTTTGTCGAAACGTTAAAAATATTCTTAAATATATATATCTATTTCAAAACAACGTATCAACTTTGTCAAAAATTCTCAGATATTTTGAAAAATTGTCAAAAATGGTCAATAATTGTCAAAAATTGACAAAATTTTAAAGAATGGTCAATAATTGTCAAAAACTGTTAAAATTGTTCAATAATTGTTAAAATTTGGAAAAATGGTCAAAAATTGTCAAAATTTCGAAAGAATGGTCAATAATTGCCCGACATTTTGAAAAATGGTCAAGATTTCTGAAAAATTGTCAAAAATGGTCAATAATTGTCAAAAATGCTCAAAATTTTGAAGAATGGTCAATAATTGTCAAAATTTTAAAAGAATGGTCAATAATTGTCAAAAACTGTCAAAATTGGTCAATAATCGTCAAAAATGGTCGATAATTGTAAAAATTTGGAAAAATGGTCAAAAATTTTGGAAACATGGTCACATAAAGAATGATCAACAATTGTCAAAAACTTTGAAAAATGGTCAAGATTTTTGAAAAATTGTCAAAAATAGTCAATAATTATCAAAATATGTTAATAATTGTCAAAAACTGTCAAAATTGGTCAATAATTGTCAAAAATGGTCAATAATTGTTAAAATTTGGAAAAATGGTCATAAATTTTGAAAAATCGTAAAAGTTTTTGAAAAATTGTCAAAAATGATCAATAATTGTCCAAAATTGTCAAAATTTTGAAAAATGGTAAATAATTGTCAAACAAAATTGTCAAAATTTTTCAAAAATTATTAAAAACGGTCTAAAATGGTCAAAATTTTTGAAAAATTGTCCTAAATGGTCAATAATTGTCAAAACTGTCAAAATTGGTCAATAATTGTCAAAAATAGTCAATAATTGTCAAAAATGGTCAAAATTATGTAAAAATGGTCAATAATTGTCAAAAATAGTCAATAATTGTTAAAAATTTTGGGAAATGGTCAATAATTTTAAAAAATTGTCAAAAAAGGTCAATAATTGTTAAAAATAGTCAATAATTGCCAAAAATGGTCAATAACTGTCAAAAATGGCCAATAATCATCAAAAATGGTCAATAATCATCAAAAATGGTCAATACTTGTTAAAAATGGTAAATAATTGTCAAAGATTGTTAAATATTTTGAAAAATGGTCAATAATTGTCAAAAGCTGAAAAAAAATGGCGGATTTTTAGTACTTTTAATAGCAATTTTCTCTCCCAATAGCGATGTTTCTTCTTTTAAAATATTCTATAAGCAAAATGGGGGGCTTTTGTAATAAAAAAAAAGCGTTACAAAATTCCGAGTGTTGCTAACCTTACAGAATCCGTCTTAGATTCTGACAGTTTAAAATAATGATTGTAATCACACGCAATACACTATCTCTCCCTCTCTTACTTCTCTCGCTCTCTCATCTCTCTCAACTCTCTCTCTCTCTCCCATCTTTCTTCCTCTCTCTCTCTCTCATCTTTCTTTCTCTCTCTCCCATCTATCTCTCTCATCTCTCTCTTTCTTTCCTATATCTCTCTCTTTCTCTCTCTCGTCTCTCTCTCTTTCTCTCTCTCGTCTCTCTCTCTGTCCCATTTTTTGATCGCATTTTTACTCCATATCAGCTTTCAAAATATATTTATATTCTTCACCTAAACATCTCAACTATCTATATAGTACCGAAAACTATCGATTATTTTCGATAGACAAAAATATCGATAAACCATGATAGTTCTCCATTCCTACTGCTCGGCGGGGTTCGGGCGAATACGACAAACACTATTGTGTCGAATTTCGCCACATTTTTACTCTAGAAAAATTTTTTACTTTAATTTAACATGGTTTTGTATTGAAAAAAAATTACGTGATATTTGTTAAAACCCCCCCTCTCCCCCAAGTGAGATTTGGAAAGATTTTACTTGACCCCCTCCCCCCCTTGAACACCTCACGTAATTTATGGTCGCCCCCTTTGGTCCTTTAACAAATAATAAGATATTTCCTTTATTTAGGTTTTAATTTTTTCAAATATGGACTCCCCGTATATTAATTGGATGTCCCATTTACGTTAATTTGATTCTGTAACAATTTCCTCTTATTTCCGGATATTTACAAAACACAGATCTATGTTAGTTTATTTAGCGGTTTGTAAGTGAAGCGTTAATTTAAAGCACACAACCGTGAAATTCTGAATTGTGTATACAACTAAAAATCCAACTATAACACTATGAAGTGAAAGTAGCACACATTTACCAATGTACTAACGTTTTATTATTATTATCATTCAACGGTTAATTTATTTTTATTTTCTCCCAGCAAGGTCGTAACTACATCTATAATAATAGAATATGTGATATTCTCATTCTCGCGTACTGCATTGTCCGGGAAAAAATCGTTTAACAAAAATTTTTGTATCAGTACATTTTTCCATTGATTTTTGAAGTGAAAAATTTAGCCGCGTTGAGTGATTTTTGGTAGGGGCAAGGGTAACGTCACTCTCACCGATATGATAATGTGACGAGCTGCGCCTCGACTGTATCATGTGGATGGGTTACGATAAAATTTCTATAAAGGGTCAATTTATTTGTAAAAATTTCCTTCTATCATAATTTTTAAAGGGGGTTAATTTATTTGGTAAATATGCAGATATGGCTCAAAACTGGTACACATTTTTTCGTAGCCTTTTGTATCGTTAACAAATGATATTATGGTTTTAGCGTTGTCTCCAGTCCAGGATTATGCTCTCAGGGCTTCTGGACGGATGACATCTACCTTGTACTGACGAAGCGCAAATACGCCGAAACCTTGCAGATATACCAACCCCGTTTAACTTAGAAGTATAATTCAATGTCTGTTGAGGCATATTGCCCGAGAAGTAGTTGTTGCTGTCCCTGTTATTTAAAAAATATTTTTCAAAAATTTTGTAGGGCGTTATAATAGTATTAAACTATTATCTTTGACATCTATGCAAATTTACCATTTATTTGTAAATTATCCATTTACCATGGGCGTACGATAAAAAGTATAAAAGGGGTTCATTTAATTGTGCTTTCACTTCTGTTGGAAGTCCCAATGACTGATGCCTATTATTTTTTTTTCGTCCTGGGGTAACAATATAATAATTTCACAACTTTGACTTAATGTCCCAACCAGGATTATCATCAAATCTTTGTTATTAGACTGGCAATTTATAATTTTGAAGATTCTTAGAATTTCCCGAAAATGGGCATGTTCATATAAACGAAATTAAGATATTCTAGGGGATTTTGCTTTTTAAAGTTTGTTGCACTGCTGAAACTTGACATATTACTGTCATATGTCATGTATTTATCATTCATTAAGCGATTTGTGCTTGTTTTATTGTATAACATCACATTTAACATTATTTTACTTGAATTTAAATACCTTGCAATCTTTGTATGTAAAGTTTGTCCAAAATCAATTGTTGTTGTTGAACACCTGTTCATCGCCCTATAACTTAAAAGGAAAAAGTCGGCAAGGGAGACGAACACGTGTTTTAGTTTTTGCCATTGATTTTGGACAATCTCGTTTAATACATCTTAAGCCGCGTACAGATTTGACCACGAACCCGAATGAGGCAGGCCGAGCCGCTTGAGCATGCAAGTGTGGAAATCGATCAGAGGTATTCATGTAAATTATTCGAATCGGACCTTTCGTTTAGAAGTTATGAGTATAAAAATGCTCAAAGAAAGAGTAAATGCTACCTGGTTTCAGTGGGCGACACTGAGCAAAACCGGGGCGGATCTCTAGTGTTTTCATAAGTTCACAGTGGCTTTACATGCAGTGTGTTCCGCTAAAAAAGTACTACATTTTAAGTGAAGAACTAAAAAAGATAATGACGTGCCATCTTTACTGAATCACCGTACATAAACAGTGGGTTCACTCTAAGCACCTCCCAGCGCAATGTCTATCTCACTCGGTGTCAGATGCTAATCTTTTTCGGAATTTTTAAGTTCCTACCGAGCGATCGACAGATACAGTATTCGCCAGCTAACTTGATGTCCCAGAAATTACCAACTAAGAGAGACAGAGTATAGTGCCCTGCCTACTCGGCTGCTATTGGTGGTAAAATTTTGACAAACGCCAATTGCATCGAACCTTATCAGGTGTTAAGATTTTCAGTAGCGTAGCGTCACACAGTTATTGTTTCTGCTTGTGTTTCTTTTATTCTCATTACTACCTGGAAGAACTTATTTAGTTTCTAACAAATTTTAATTATAGTACGTCCGGAAATATAAGATCCTAACTTTATAATCTTCAATTAGATAAATAACATGTTATTGTAATGGGTACCTTATTGTTAAAATATTATTTATGTACTCAGAATTCAGGTATAAAGCAGATCCGTTTCTATTAAAATCAATATACCAATAATTATAACAAATAATTAAATATTATTTATTAAGTTAGGATCATATATTTCCGGACGGACTTTACTTTATTAATTGTACAAGTTGTGTTAATTTGTAACAGAAAGCGTATCCTCAGAACTCGCACGGCACTGTTTACAGTTATCGGATGGGCGGCGTCAATAGCTCCCTAGAAAGCATTTAGGACATCAAGTTAGCTGGCGAATACTGTACCGCATGTCTTTGGTAGTTTAAAGGTACGAACGGAGTTAATATTATACAGAACGGACTTTCTTCGGACATTTATTAAAAATAAAATGTCGCGAATGTGTTGTGTGGACGGTTGTAGGAGTAGAGATGGGTTCAGTTATTTTTCATATATCTATACAGGATTACAGGAGTGCGTTAATATAAGCGCTGCCAGATTTTTTTTGCGCCAAGTCGGGATTTTGGATTTTTTTGAGTGAAAAAAGCGGGATTCTTCCGTCGAAAGCGGGACATAGTAAAAAACGTAAATAATCAGAAGTTTTAAAATATTTATCTTTTTATTTGAGTTCAAATTACGTTTTTCTACAGTCGCGCGTAAAATGACTAATTATTATATTCAAATGAAATCGTAAAGTCGACAAATGCCGAGGATTGTTACTTTACGCTCTAGAGCAAAAAAAGGAATCTTTTTCGCTCGCTTATTTAATCAAACCACGCCCTCCGAATTAACTCAATTGGTGAATATTTATGGAACCGGAATTCTGACAAGTCTGAACAAGTCAGTAGTAGGGATGTGAGATTAATGGAAAATAATCAATTAAATAAAAATCGATTTTTCTTTATTTAAAATTAATCGATTTTTTTGTATTATTTTAAAAAGTACATGCTTTTCATATTCCGATAATAAACCTAAGAGATTCCTTCATTAACAATTTATCAGATTAAAAATCAAATATATGAAAATTGTCAAAAATTTTGAAATATGGTCAAAAATAGTCAATAATTGTTAATTATTGTCAATTATTGTCAAAAACTGTTAAAAATGGACAATTTTTGTCAAAAATGGTCAGTAATTGTTGAAATTTTGAAAAATGATCGATAATTGTCCAAAATTTAAAAAGAAATTTGCAAGCTGGTCAAAATATTAGAAAAATTGTCAAAAATGGTCAATAATTGTCAAAAACTATCAAAAATGGACAATTATTGCCAAAAATTGTAAAAATTTTGAAAAATGGTCGATAATTGTCAAAGATTGTCAATTATTGTCAAAAACTGTTAATAAAGAACAATTTTTGTCAAAAACTGTCAAAAATTGTCAAAAATTTTCAAAAACTGTCAGTAATTGTTAAAATTTTGAAAAATGGTCGATAATTCTCAAAAATTTTAAAAAAATTTGCAAAATGGTCAAAAAATTTCATAAATTGTCAATAATTGTCAAAAACTATCAAAAACTGTCAAAAATGGACAATTATTGTCAAAAATTGTAAAAATTTTGAAAAATGGTCGAGAATTGTCAAAGATTTTCAATTATTGTCAAAAACTGTTAATAAAGGACAATTTTTGTCAAAAACTGTCAAAAATGGTCAATAATTGCCAAAAAATGTTAAAATTTTGAAAAATGGTCGATAATTGTCAAAAATTTTAAAACAAATTTGAAAAATTGTCAAAAATGGTCAATAATTGTCAAAAATGGTCGATAATTGTCAAAAACTTTGAAAAATGGTCAATTGTCAAATTTTTTTGAAAAAGGGTCAAAAATGGTCAATAATTGTCAAAAACTATCAAAAATTGTCAAAAACTGTCAAAAATGGACAATTATTGTAAAAATTGGTCAATAATTGTCAAAAATTGTTAAAATTTTGAAAAATGGTCGATAATTGTCAAAAACTATCAAAAATGGTCAAAAATTTTAACAACTATTGACAAATTTTGATAATAATTGTCCTGTTTGGACAGTTTTTAAAAATAATTGACAATTTTTAATCATTTTTGATAGTTTTTGACCATTTTTGCCAATTTTTCAAAATTTTAGACCATTTTTCAAAATTACTGAGCATTTTTGATAATTATTGACAATTGTTGACAATTATGGACCATTTTTCCAAATTTTCAACCATTTTTGACAATTATTTACCATTTTTGACCATATTTCACAAACTTTAACAATTTTTGATAATTATCAACTATTTTTCAAAACTTCGACAATTTTAAACAATAATTGTCCAATATTGTTAGTTTTTGACAATTTTTTAAAAATTTTGACAATTTTTATAAATTGTTGACCATTTTTCAAAATTATTAACCATTTTTTGATAGTTTTTGACAATTATCGATCATTTTTCAAAATTTCAACAATTATTGACCAATTTTGACAATAATTGTCCATTTTTGAAGTTTTTGACAATTTTGGACAGTTTTTGAAAATTTTTGATAGTTTTTGACCATTTTTGACAATTTTTCAAAATTTTAGACCATTTTTCAAAATTATTGAGCATTTTTGATAATTATTGACAATTGTTGACAATTATGGAACATTTTTCCAAATTTTTGATCTCTTTTGACAATTATTGACCATTTTTGACGATATTTCACAAACTTTAACTATTTTTGACAATTATCAACTATTTTTCAAAACTTTGACAATTTTTAACAATAATTGTCCATTTTTGATAGTTTTTGACAATTATTCGCCATTTTTGACAATTTTTCAAAATTATTGACCAATTTTGATAGTTTTTGACAATTATCGACCATTTTTCAAAATTTCAACAATTTTTGACAATTATTGACCAATTTTGACGATAATTGTCCATTTTTGGCAGTTTTTGACAATTTTGGACATTTTTGAAAATTTTTGATAGTTTTTGACCATTTTTGACAATATTTTTCAAAACTTTAGACCATTTTTCAAAATTATTGAGCATTTTTGATAATTATTGACAATTGTCCACAATTATGGACCATTTTTACAAATTTTTGACCATTTTTGACAATTATTGACCATTTTTGATGGTATTTCACAAACTTTAACTATTTTTGACAATTATCAACTATTTTTCAAAACTTTGACAATTTTTAACAATAATTGTCCATTTTTGATAGTTTTTGACATTTATTCGCCGTTTTTGACAATTTTTCAAAATTTTTGACCATTTTTCAAAATTTTTGACCATTTTTCAAAATTATTGACCATTTTTCAAAATTATTGACCATTTTTGATAGTTTTTGACAATTATCGACCATTTTTCAAAATTTTAACAATTTTTGACAATTATTGACCAATTTTGAAAATAATTGTCAATTTTTGACAGTTTTTGACAATTTTGGACATTTTTTGACAATTATTGACCATTTTGACAATTTTTTACCATTTTTCAAAATTTTTTTGACAATTGACCATTTTTGACAATTTTTGAAAATGTTTGACCATTTTTCAAAATTTTTTTATAGCTTTCGACAATTATCGACCATTTTTGACAATTATTGACCATTTTTGACAATTTTCATGTAATTTTATTCGATTATAATCTGATAAATTGTTAAATATTCATCAATTGAGTTAATTCGGAGGGCGTGGTTTGTTTAAATAAGCGAGCGAAAAAGATTCCTTTTTTGCGCTAGAGCGTAAAGAAACAATACTCGACTTTACGATTTCATTTGAATATAGTAATTAGTCATTTTACGCGCGACTGTAGACTGTATATATAATAAGTGGATTGACGAGATATAGGATGTTCCAAATAACAATCATCTCCTGTTTAATTTTTCACAAAAAAATTTGACATTTTATAAGGAATTTTTCTATTTTTTCGCACTTCTGAATATAAATGAATAATCTTCTTTAGATACATCGAAAGATTCAAATATACAAAGTTTTTAATATTTATCACACGAAAATAAACCGTTGCAAAGTAGAATTATAAAAATGTTTTGACTTATCCTTCCGCGGTAAGCTACAGTTGTACAAATTGATTCTTAAACAGTGACGTTTTATAAAGGGAGTTTCAGTTACCCTAATTATATCTATAACGAAAAAAATTGTTTATAGAAATATTAAGAAAATAAGGAAGAGTAGGATTTATATCATATTGGACAAATTAGATGTTAAAAACTTAATTTTACTCGACAATTCGTTTTTATAACATTTACCCATTACCTGGCATCAATATTATGTTTTGAACGCTTTATTTTGATATCAACCCGCAATTAATATGTTCAATGTTAAACAAACCGTAAATAATTCCGATCAACACATTTTTAAGTAATTTTAAATTTCACTGGATAAAAATACACGGGGTTTTAGACAGTATCAGTATCCTTAACAGGATGCGTCAGGCTTTTTAATAATAAAAAAGATAGTTATCTTCATATAGGTTAATTCTAACAGTGGCGGCCCGTGGTTAATTTGATAGGCGATGTGACCAAAATCTTTGACCGAAATTTTTCGAAAAACCACTCCCAATTTCTGCCCAGAAGTCGTTAAAATCGTTAAAAAAGCAAAATTTGTGAAGTTCCTTTCTAAAGACCCAGAGGCAAAAAATTTTTTTGGGCCACGCTTCTTTTATATAAAAATAATGCTCTCTTAAAAAAACAACCATATTTTATTCATTTCTATACATATTAAATATGACAAACTTAAATTAAATCATAATTAGTCTAAATCTTTTTAAAATTTAAGTGAAGCCTTCGACCTTTTGCATTTGCAACAACATATTACGTCAAAACACAGCTCATTATTCTCATTATTTCGCTTCAAATGCTCTCCTTTAAATCAAAATATAGCGCGGCCTGCCAACCCCTCTACTCATCTCTTTTCTAAGCGTGTAATAATCGTAAGTCTCATCGTCGATATTAAACCGGGCTTTTGACCCATCACATGTAAACTTCGGGCGTGTTTCTCTCACGCCACGAAGATCGTCAGCGCTCGGCAAATTCCGTTCCCATATAACACCTTGAGGTCAACGGTGGACGCCAGCCCGCTTTCCAATTTTGGTTTTCGCCGAGTACTTGATGCTTGATGCGGAATAACCTTTCTAAATAGCCCCATGACCTAAGTTAAACAAATTAACTACAAAAAGGCGTAGAACACATCACTATATTTTTTATAAGCCCCAAAAAATTACAAACCAAATTATACAGGGTAAGTCATCAGGAACTGTACATTTTGTACAAAAAATTAAATGTTTGCAAGAAAAGATCTTTTTTTATTATAAAATTGAGTTATCGTATGTAGAAAAATATAAATTAACCTTTTTTGTTATCTACCTGTAGACTTTTCAAATACTATATACGGGGTGAATTTTTTTATATGAATAAAACGAACGTTCAAAAGTTATGACTAAATATTCTAATCAAAATTCACATTTCGCCCTGTATATTAGTGAATCACCCTGTATAAAAAGTGTTAAGTGAAAAAAATTAGATTCTGATTCTTGGAATATATAAATTCAAACCAAACAATTTATATTAAAAAAACATGAAGTGGAAGATGAAAAAAAATGTCTGTTAATATTTCTAGGTCTAAATAATTGAAACTTCATCCCGAATATCTATTTCGATCATTTTCAGACTATTTATACCTAATATAAATAATGTCAAATCAAAAAAATCATCCTTCATTCGTTTAATACAAACATTCTCTACGCTTGAACTGATCCGTTGAAAATGACGTGTCGTTACCATGACCGTACCCAGCGGCAAAAATTAGGAGTCAGTATTTTTATTTACAAAAATTAATTAGAGGTTTTAAAGAGATTTAATTGCACGTGGCAACCCTTCCCAAATATCCCGTTTTATTCACAAAAGCTCTATATACATCTTATGGGAATTAATTTTCTAATTGTATTACGCACGAGAGGGCGTGACTTCATCTCTAAAACCAATACAAAGAGGCGGGACTTGATCTATAGCAAGCGCCAAACGTGATGGCGAGCGATCTCCCAACTAAATTACTATTGGATTACGATAAGCCCATTGCCTGTCATTGGAGGACAACTAATGATACGCCTCTGTACAGAGCATTTATATGTCTTGCAAGAGCTGTACTGGGAGGTAACATTGAAAATGAGTTTGTGCGCATGGGGGCGGGCTCGCCATCACGTTTGGCGCTTGCTGTATATTAATTTATTTTCCTTCAGGGAATTTTGGTAGTAAAATAACAAATAATTTTTGTTTGTTTCAGGTGGTATGTCGGATGGCCCTGAATGATCCAAAGCGGTGCCGTCGGAGGCGTAGGCGGCGCAACTCCACCTACTTTGGGGGCGGAGCTTCGGACAGCTGCGGCACTCGGTGATGTTGCGACTTGTAGACGATATTTGGGGGCGGCACGTTTGGTGCGATTTTCACGCGATGAACACGGTCGTACCGCTCTCCATCTGGCGGCGGCTAACGGTCATCGCGAAGTGGTACGGTTATTGGTATCGGTGGCCGCCCCCCGCGAAGTCGACGGACCTGACGGTGCTGGCTGTTCGGCATTACAAAGGGCAGCTGCAAGTGGACACGAGGAGGTGATAAGGTTGGTGCTGGCTAGAGGGGCGGAAGTTAATGGACAAGATAGCGTGGTAAGTTGAAATATCGTGAACGTATAATATCTGTTCTTTAATTATTATACATGATTAAAATTATTCTAATATAAGGTAGGTAAAAACTTATATACAAACAAAGACTACGTTATAACCTATATGCCTATCAATCAGGAAAATCCTGTGAAACAGCCTTACATCAACTAGTGTCGAAAATTGAGGATGTCCTAGGAAATCAAGAAATAGCTCTCGTAGCATTTCTTGATATAGAAGGGGTGTTCGACCACACCTCCTTTGACTCCATGATAGCTACTGCGACAGCAACGACAACCTTATTTGGAGATTCCGTGGAGGTATCGATAATGAAGGGATGCCCACAGGGAGGAGACCTATCATCTTTGCTGTGGGACCTTGTCATAGACGAATTCCTGGAGGAATTGAACAGGAAGGAGATATACACCCAGGGGTATGCAGATGATTTGACAATACTTGTACTGGAGAAATATTTTAACGTTATATCGGAGCTGATGTAACAAGCTCTGGAAATGGTGGAGATTTGGTGTATGAGGGAATGCCTAAGGGTGAACCCTGCAAAAACTACGCTCATTCCCTTCACTAAAAAAAGGAAGCTTGAGAGACTAAAACTGCCAAGATTCTTCAACGTGCAGCAAAAGTATCCTGGAATTCACTCCTACATGACAAAACCAATAAAGGGAAAATGGCCCTAATGGCTGCCTAACGGGCGATAGGAAACACATGGGGACTAAATCCACGGATCGTTCACTGGCTATACACAACTGTGGTGAGACCCATGGTTAATTTTGGAGCCTTAGTTTGGTGGCCAAAAACAGATCAGAGGAAAGCCGAACTGGAGCTATCAAACCTTCAGAGGCTTGCCTGTCTGTGCATAATGGGTGCGATGAGAAGCAGCCCGACTGCGGCAATGGAAGCCATTCTCAATCTTCCGCCCCTTGGTCCGCATGTTAAGAGAATGGCTGCGTACAGGCTGGAATGCAATGGGAATTGGCACGAAGGAACCAACATCCATAGTCATTCCAGAATCAAAAACTCGCACTGAGAAGTGATAACATGTTGGCCGCAATTAATGACAGACACCCTAGCAAAGCTAGAGTCTGAAACTGCATTCACTAGTCCTCAACCAGTATTTGGAATATCCAAATCTGCTGCACGTGGTTGTACATCTCAGTGGATTCAAACTAAACATCAGACGTACTAGAGACACGTGCAAAACAGGAACACAGCAAACTCTTGGTCAAAAAACCCTCGGAGTCGCTGACTAACGAAATATTAAACCTCAGCAGGAAGCAGATAAGGAAAGTGACGGGATTACTCACCGGTCACTGTACCCTAAGGAAGCACATGAATACAATTGGCATATATAGGGAGGAACCTATCTGTCGGTTGTGCATGGAAGAGGAGGAAACAGTCTCTCACATTATCTTCGAATGTGAAGCATTGTCTCATTGGAGTCATAGACTCCTAGAACTAGTGTATCCAAGGGAGGATTTCTCCAAGAAGGATTTAGTGAATAGACTGTTGAGCCTGATAAGGGCTACTGGTCTCTTCACATAAACGGTATAACTAAGAGCACAAAAAGCCGAAAGGCTGAGGTGCCGAGGTGTTTAGGCCTCTGTCTGGTGGTGCCGAACTAATCAATCAAGACTATTGCGAACGTGAAACTTGAAAACAAGGGCAATTTATAATGCTAATGTTCCCCACTACTACTAAATGAACTTAGACAAGCAAGAAGGTACACTTTCATTTAATTTCGCATTAATTAGTGTTTAGAAGAAATAGGTAAAATTTAAATCGATCTGTTCATTATCATGTACAATTTAGAAGAAAAAGCAGCAAATAAATAGAATGGTACCACATGTATAATATACGGTAAGACAAATTCGTGAGTTATTTTCTACATATTGTTGCGACGTCAGCAACCCAAAGCCGGCCCTGTCTCTCGACTATAAATTTTGGCGAATGCGCTTTTCGAGAATGTTCTCGAAAAAACGCTTTGTTTACGCAAAGGACGAGCGTAGAAAACTGTAGAATTTTCGAGAGTTGATAAAGCGGGTTTTTGAGTGAGTTGACAGTTAGTGAAACGAAGACAAAGAGTTAGTTCACAGTTAGTTTACAGAAGTTCTCAGTAATCGGACAGTGAATGAAATAGTGAAGATAAATATTGTAATATTCAAGTGGTTAAAATAAATTAGAACCATTATACCGAGTGTAAATAAATTAGTAGACATTAAGTATAGTGGGTATATAAATAAAGTTTAATAAATAAATTAATAGATAGAAATTAGAAATAGTGTGAATAATTTTATCCCACGAGTAAAAAATATTTAAATAAATAATAAAAAAATTACAATATTTTTTTCTCCGAATCTATTGGTTCTAGAAATTTTTTTCAAGTTTTTACACGGCACACGGCACCTTTTAGGAGTGATATCTCGGAAGGGGGTGGGCTGAGGAAATGTAGTCACAGCAAAGACCCATTAAAATTTTATTATATGGGCAATCTCTAAAAATTTTTCGCTTGAATTTAGAAACACCCTGTATTTAAAATTATGATCTTCTTTTTATTCGTTTTGTAATTTGGATTAAATTGAACCTTTTATAATTATCATAAAGTAATATGTTTTTTTTTTAGAATATACACCTTTTGTTTCGAAAAAAATTCACATTTAATGTATTTTTGATTATTTTGTATAAATTCCTATAGTAAAATATTTAAAATGACCAAAAAACATTCATAGTAACTTCTTCAGTTTTATTATTTAAAAGTTGTTAAGAGAGCAAATGAAATTAATTTTTCAAAACAGAGTATATAAGTTTCTACTATTATGGTTTGTAGTGTCCATTTACCTACCCCATGTATGGTAAATAGTGTGTAACAAAGTTTGTGCAGTATTGGAATGTACCGTCCATGTATATATAAAATTCGACTTACATAAAAATTTAACATTTATTTGACAACTAAAAATTACAATTCCATTTTGGAAATCATCCAGAACAATATTTTCCTCTCTTGACGTTTTGTACGAATGTTCTTGCAGATAAAGGTGAACTTAGTTGACAGAGCGAGATAAAGTTGGCAATGTTTTGCGACGCCTATTGTACATTTATTTTCTTTGACGCATTTTAAGTCCCAGGAAGTTGATGTTTATGAAAAAAAATTGAATTAAGCAGAAAAAATTTTCGCGCAATAATTTTTTTTATTAAGCAGAAAAAATTTTCGCGCAATAATTTTTTATGTAAACCGGGGGAAGTGGAACCTATATTTTTTTAAATCTGGAATGTCCGCTCAATATCTTCGGAAAATGATCGGCGGGCAAATCCAAATTTTAGGGGATATTTTGTAAAGGTGTTTGCTGTGTGTACATACATTTTGCCTAAATTCTGAAATTCGCTAAAAATATACGTGGGCTCAAATAAAAAAATGTCATTAGGTTCCACTTGCCCCGTTGCTTGGGGCAAGTGTAAATGTGTGCAAGAAATACTTTCGGGTAGGCTGAAATGAGTGTGGGGCATGTGAAAACATTCATCCTAATTTATTGAAAAAAGTTACATTTCACAAAGATTTTGTTTAACAAATGTTATATGTAATGAAAGATATGTCAAATCGAAATTTTCCCCGTTTATCGAACGTCGGTGTGGGTAGATGAAGGTGCACTTCATCTAAAGTAATAATGGACCTGTCTTCAACATCCGACCAATAAAAATAATTTGTGGTTCCAACATTTCTTGCAAATTTGACTTCGATACAAGGATTTGCTTCCGTTACTTGGGCTACATAAAATTTGGAGACTTTTCTTGGACAAAACTTCACTATTAGCCAATTCCTGATTTCAACTTGCTTCGTATCTTTCGTAATCGCAGTCATAAAATAATTTTCTTCCTCAACTTCTCTTGCTTCATCTTCTATATTGTAATCGATTAAACTATCGTCGCGACCTCTGCTTCACCATTTAGTTCTTCTTCTTCTTGTTCATCAATAGGTTGTGTATCTTCCTGTATCCTCTCAACTTCTTTGCTCTTAATTGTTTTGTCTGCTGTTTGTCGTTCATTTCTTTTAATTTTGCAACTGCTTCTGAAGATGTTATAACCTCAGCTCCTGAACATATTTTTTCCTTCCTGTCTGAACTCTAGGAGCTTCTAGCTGTTGTAAAAGTAATGATTCGAATGACATTTTTTCTGGATTTAAAATATTTTGAAGAGGTACAACATCCAGAGCGGCTGATCCGGGTGCCACTGGGGCATCCACTAGGGCATCTACTGTGTCATCCTCTGCGATACCTGGAAGTGACAAGTTACTTCCTTTTTCGATAAACCAAAGCTCCATTTTTCTAAAGTTACTAAAGAGTTTGCAATGTTTTGCTCAATTTCATGGGGAATGGCTGGTGGTCTACCCAATGTACGACTCCAATAGGTGGCGCTCAAATAAATAGATCAGAACAGATTTTGTAGAGGTGGGTTCCACTTGCCCCGAAATTCCACTTGCCCCGGTGTACCTTAATTTACGAAGACCGTTGTCTCAACAAGAATGCCTTGCCGAATTGGTTTCTGTTTTCGACCATGAAGCACCACATCAGTCGACAATTTCTCGTTGGTAAAGAGAATTTAAACGTGGATGGTTTAATCTTAGCGAAGATTCAAGAACTGGTCCAAGAAGTTCGACATGTCACATATCGTGAAATTGGAGCATCATTAGGCATTTCAAGGAACACAATTACATGGAGAATTATCTGTAAAAGAATTAGTTACTCGTTGGATACCGATCTGTTGACGAAGGAACAAGAAGCAACTGGAGTCAATTGATGCCAAAAAACTCTAAACCGGTTTATCGCAGGAAATATTTATACAGTATTATCAGTGGTAATGAATCCTGGATTTACTCTTATGATCCGAAAATAAATGTCAGTCGGCTGTTTGGGTGTTCCAAGAAGAATCAAACCGACGAAAGTGTTTCTAAAAACATGGTGACGATATTTGTCTCAAAAGCGGGTCATGTAGCAACAATTCCTCTGCAAGATAAAATAACTGTTACTTCTGATAGGTACATATCGATATGTTTGCCGGAAGTAATTGCCGAGTTTCGAAAACGCAACCTCCAACGACGAATGAACCTCCACCAAGACAATGCCAGTTCCCACACTGCTCGAAAAACATTCGAGTTTTTAAAGCGTATTGTTGGACCATCTTTCATACACTCCCGACCTAAGTCCCAACGACTTTTTTACTTTTCCAAAAATTAAGAATGAACTGCGTGGTCAAAGGTTCCAGTCCCCAGAGGTTGCAGTCAAAGCCTTCTAAAACTCTATTTTGAATGTACCAACAAGCGAAAGGAATAACTGCTTCCAGAATTGGTTCCAAATGATGCAAAAATGCATTTCTCTTCATGGAGACTACTATGAAAAACAATAGCGTTTAAAAGTTATCTACTGTTTTTTTCTAGCTCTATAATAAAAGAAAACCCTCGTATACAGACTACTTCATATACAGGCTGTTTGCCTCATCTATGCCAATTTTTATAGAAATCGTGTGAGTAGTCCCCAATATTTATGTAAGTTCGTCGTGGAACAGCCAGAGGCGTCGATAATGTTTTTGGGAAAAGGTCACGAATAAAAAAAAATATAAACGTCTATTACAAATAAATGACAACACTAATGTTCTTTGGCAAGTACTTACAAGACAAAAATGAAAAAGAAATTTTATTAAATTTACAAAATCAAATTTCATTTTTACAAATCTCTCTTGTACACCATCTAAATTGAAATCTATGTCCCTATGAATATGTAGCAATGCTAATGCCACTAACCTTTCTTGATCCATTGTTGCTCTAAGCCACGTTTTCAACCTTTTAAGGATTGAAAAACTTCTTTCTGAGCTTGCTACACTCACAGGCATATCAGAGGTTAAATATAGAGCTAGGTATACATTTGGATAAAGTATCCTTATCGCAAACTTGTACAGCAGGATAATGCCGAACTAGGCAAATTTTCAGTGGCGTAGCGAAAAAATTATGGGCCCCCCGCGAAAATTGAGTTAGAGCCCCCTTGCCTATATTAAGAATATAATATACAGATTGCGAAAAATCTTAGCTCGACATACGATTTGCACAGGTGCGACGGGGATAGTATAATTGTTCGTTTCTCTCTCTTTCAAGTAGTGTTGTTCGTATTATTTTTTTCGTACTTGTGTAAATCGTATGTCGAGCTAAGATTTTTCGCAAGCTCTATAAAGTTTGTATTACCAAACAAAATTAGGTAATACAGTTTATTATTTAAACTACTCACCTAATATAAAATTTAAATTAAATGCTTCTAAAAACAGACAAGAAAATACAATACACAATATGTAAAGAAAGTTACAATAAACATAACTTCTAACAAGAAAATAAAATATATTCTTTGAAACTAAAAGGGACAAAAACTAAAAATTTCTTTAGGTAGCTAAGGTAGAGATACTAAAAATGTACTTGAAAGCAACAGTGAGATAAATACAAAAATATTTTAAATTAAGCGATCAAAACTTGAATATTTCAATAGTTTTTGCGAGGCAATTGCCTGTCCTAATTATACTGTAAAATTATTTTAGTACAATTATTATAGCCATTATCTCATTATTGCTTTAAGGTGGCAAATTGTTTTTTTCTACAGTCGCGCGTAAAATGACTAATTACTGTATTCAAATGAAATCGTAAAGTCGACAAATGCCGAGGATTGTTACTTTACGCTCTAGCGGAAAAAAAGAGTCTTTTTCGCTCGCTTATTTAATCAAACCATGCCCTCCGAATTAACTCAATTGGTGAATAATTAACAATTTATCAAATTAAAAATTATATGAAAATTGTCAAAAATTTTGAAATATGGTCAAAAATGGTCAATAATTGTCAAAAATTATCAATTATTGTCAAAAACTGTTAAAAATGGACAATTTTTATCAAAAACTGTTAAAAATGGACAATTTTTGTCAAAAACTGTCAAAATGGTCAATAATTGTCAAAAATGGTCGATAATTGTCAAAAATTTTTGAAAAATGGTCAACTGTCAAAAAATTTTGAAAAATGGTCAATTGTCAAAAATTTTAAATTATTTTTGAAAAATGGTTAAAAGTTTTCAAATATTGTCAAAAATGTACAATTATTGTCGAAATTGGTCAATAATTGCCAAAAAATTTTAAAATTTTGAAAAATGGTCGATAATTGTCAAAAACTATCAAAAGTGGTAAAAATTTTGAGAAATTGTTAAATTTTTTTAAAAAATTATCAAAAATTTTGAAAAATTGTCAAAAAAGGACAATTATTGTTAAAAATTATCAAAATTTTGAAAAATAGTTGATAATTGTCAAAAACTGTTAGTTTTTGAAATATGGTAAAAAATAGTAAATAATTGTCAAAAATGGTCAAAAATTTGGAAAAATGGTCCATAATTGTTAACAATTGTCAATAATTATCAAAAATGGTCAATAATTTTGAAAAATGGTCTAAAATTTTGAAAAATTGTCAATTATTTTTAAAAACTGTAAAAATGGACAATTATTGTCAAAATTGGTCAATAATTGTCAAAAATTGTCAAAAACTATCAAAAATGGTCAATAATTTTGAAAAAGTATCAAAAATTGTCCAAAACTATCGAAAATGGTTAAAAATTGTCAATTATTTTTAAAAACTGTCAAAAATGAACAATTATTTTCAAAATTGGTAAATAATTGATACCGGTGTGAAGTTGGCAACCAAATTTTAACAACCGAATTGACGGAAATACCCGAAGGACCAGTGGCGTACCGTGATAGGAAATAACAGAAAAAATTGTCAGATCTTCAAAGAAATAGTGAATAATTCAGAAAAATTTAAAATATTACTAGAAAAACATTCGAAAGGGTTTGAGGAGATCGAGATGGCCAAAAACGACCCCAAAAAATTAAAAAAGTATGGAATGCATGACGGAAACGTAGTAGTATCACCTTGTGAATAGTCTCGAAAAATCAAAAATAAATCACTCTAACATATACTAAAACTCTAAAATCTAAAAGCACAACCTCTTCGAAAGGCTCTGAGGGTATCAAAATGGCCAAAAACTACCCCAAAAAATGAAAAAAGTATAGAAATCATGTCGGAAACGGAGAATCTCCTTGTGAATAGTTTCAAAAAATCAAAAATAAATCACTTCAACACAAACTAGAAGCACACCCCCTTCGAAAGGGTCTAAGGGTATCAAAATGTCCAAAAACTACCCCCAAAAAAATTTAAAACGTATGGGAAGCATGACGGAAACGGAGTATCACCTTGTGAATAGTCTTAAAAAATCTTTCTATATGTTTTCAATTTTTTTGGGGTAGTTTTTGGCCATTTTTATACCCTTAGACCCTTTTGAAGGGGTTGTGCTTTTAGTATATGTTGGAGTGATTTATTTTTGATTTTTTGAGACTATTCACAAGGTGATAGGTAATCCGTTGCTGTCATGCTTCCTATACTTTTTTAATTTTTGGGGTAGTTTTTGGCCATTTTGATGTCCTCAGACCCTTTCGAGTGTGTTTCTAGTAATATTTTCAATTTTTCTAAATTATTTTCTCTATTTCTTTGAAGATCTGACAATTTTTTCTGTTATTTCCTATCACGGTACGCCACTGATCCTTCGGGTATTTCCGTCAATTCGGTTGCCAACTTCACACCGGTATACAGTATGTCCCAGAAATTACCAACTAAGAGAGACAGAGTAATAGTGCCCTGCCTACTCGGCTGCTATTGGTGGTAAAATTTTGACAAACGCCAATTGCATCGAACCTTATCAGGTGTTAAGATTTTCAGTAGCGTAGCGTCACACAGTTATTGTTTCTGCTTTGTACAATAAAGTGTTTGTAAAAATTGTCAGCCGTTAATGAAGAAAATCGTAAATGTACTGAAGGACAAACTCGTGAAAATTAAAACATCCCAGGCAACAGGTAAGCCAGCTAGCTAGCAATATACCTAGCTTAAATAATTTCCCATTATCTTGTGTTTCTTTTATTCTCATTACTACCTGGAAGAAATTATTTAGTTTCTAACAAATTTTAATTATAGTCCGTCCGGAAATATAAGATCCTAACTTTATAATCTTCAATTAGATAAATAACATGTTATTGTAATGGGTACCTTATTGTTCAAATATTATTTATGTACTCAGAATTCAGGTATAAAGCAGATCCGTTTCTATTAAAATCAATATACCAATAATTATAACAAAGAATTAAATATTATTTATTAAGTTAGGATCTTATATTTCCGGACGGACTTTACTTTATTAATTGTACAAGTTGTGTTAATTTGTAACAGAAAGCGTATCCTCAGAACTCGCACGGCACTGTTTACAGTTATCGGATGGGCGGCGTCAATAGCTCCCTAGAAAGCATTTAGGACATCAAGTTAGCTGGCGAATACTGTATGCAGAGCCAAAAACATCAAACGACAAAATAGAGTACAGACACACATCGAGTCTGAGCCCCTGGGGCTTTGGCCTCTACAGGCCAGGATTTCGTCCCCTTCCTATCCCTAGCGATAGGCCCTTTGGGGCATCGTAACCTTCGGGCCCCCCGCAATTGCGGGGATTCCCGGTAGTAGCGCTACGCCACTGCAAATGTTCATCAGTGCCACCATTCGATTTTTTAAACAAAAGCTCCAACTCGGTATTTGATAGAGACAATAAAAAATATTTGCCTTCGTTCGTGAAATTTAATTAAAAAATATAATAATTTACTATTTATTTATGATTCTTTGGGGGGTGGGGAGGTAATTTCCCCATTACCCCCCCCCCCCATATCAACTCCCTTGGAAACAGCCTGTAAACTAACCACCGGTGTGAAGTTGGCAACCAAATTTTAACAACCGAATTGACGGAAATACCCGAAGGACCAGTGGCGTACCGTGATAGGAAATAACAGAAAAAATTGTCAGATCTTCAAAGAAATAGTGAATAATTCAGAAAAATTTAAAATATTACTAGAAAAACATTCGAAAGGGTTTGAGGAGATCGAGATGGCCAAAAACGACCCCAAAAAATTAAAAAAGTATGGAATGCATGACGGAAACGTAGTAGTATCACCTTGTGAATAGTCTCGAAAAATCAAAAATAAATCACTCTAACATATACTAAAACTCTAAAATCTAAAAGCACAACCTCTTCGAAAGGCTCTGAGGGTATCAAAAAGGCCAAAAACTACCCCAAAAAATGAAAAAAGTATAGAAATCATGTCGGAAACGGAGAATCTCCTTGTGAATAGTTTCAAAAAATCAAAAATAAATCACTTCAACACAAACTAGAAGCACACCCCCTTCGAAAGGGTCTAAGGGTATCAAAATGTCCAAAAACTACCCCCAAAAAAATTTAAAACGTATGCGAAGCATGACGGAAACGGAGTATCACCTTGTGAATAGTCTTAAAAAATCTTTCTATATGTTTTCAATTTTTTTGGGGTAGTTTTTGGCCATTTTGATACCCTTAGACCCTTTTGAAGGGGTTGTGCTTTTAGTATATGTTGGAGTGATTTATTTTTGATTTTTTGAGACTATTCACAAGGTGATAGGTACTCCGTTTCTGTCATTCTTCCTATACTTTTTTAATTTTTTGGGGTAGTTTTTGGCCATTTTGATGTCCCCTGACCCTTTCGAGTGTGTTTCTTAGTAATATTTTCAATTTTTCTGAATTATTTTCACTATTTCTTTGAAGATCTGACAATTTTTTCTGTTATTTCCTATCACGGTACGCCACTGATCCTTCGGGTATTTCCGTCAATTCGGTTGCTAACTTTTGGTTGCCAACTTCACACCGGTATACTAACTTCATCTAACGAAGACAGTCTTCCTATGTGATCGGCCACAAATATTTAACCAAAAATATTTTACGTGGTGTGTACAAAGAGGGAGAGTCTTCCATAGTCTTCCAGAGTATTTGCTTGTTTTTAATAATAATTATTACGAATGTTTAAAAATAAACGATTCGCTAGTAGTAGAATGACGAGTTTAAAGAGAGAAAAGATTCCTAAACAGTTTTAAAAACTTTTGATGGTAAATTAAAAAAATAAACGTTTAAATCGTAAAATTAGTTTTCAAATGAATCAATGAAATCAATCGGTATTATCATCATACCAATTAACTGTAAAATCTACACAGGTGGCATTACAGAAAATTTAAACAGGAAGATGTGTATAAAATATAAAAATAATAGCGTGGGCGTGTCGGTATTAAGTCGGGACTATTAACATTAACCCAGACCTAATTTCTGGTCTATTATTCTTCAGAAGTTTACAGAACTGATACGCGATTAACGATTTTCATTTCACGAAGTTTTCTGGTTATTTTCAACTTGTATGCTTTGTGTATTTTGCACGTTCACATTAATTTTTTTTCTTAAATTATAGTGAGTGAGGCGATAGCCGAATTTTAAATTTACAATTTTCAAATTAGTATCTACACGATTTACGGTATAGTTGAAAAGGATTTTGGTCAAAACTTGTAATTTTTTTTTATTTATTTCAATTGAAGTCGAAATTTTCCCTTTCTCTTCTTGAAATAGAGGGTGTCCCCTTTTTAAACAAAAAATCTTAAATTTACAATTTACTTTCAACACTTAAAAAAAACTTAATAACTTTTCACGATTTCGGTTTTTTGTGATCTTGCGAATGCCTTTGACTGCGTTGATCATGAAATTTTGATTTTGATATCCCAGTCCTTTCTATTGCTTTAGACCAGGGGTCGGCAACCTTTTAACAAAGAGGTGCCCATGTAAAATTTTGAACAAAGCCAAAGTGCCACTATAAAAAACTATATCATTTTTATACGAATAAACAATGTATAAAATTAATGTTATAAATGAAACTAACTGTTTCTAATTAATTCCACTATTTAATTAAAAAATTTATGAAAATTATTAAAGGATATTGATAATTATTTCGATATTGACATATCATCGTCAGAATGACAGAAGTTACATTTTATGTGATACCTACTTGATGTTTAATATTTTGGCTAGACCAAATAGTAAGTGACCTATCTTGTGATTGACTTAATATATATGAATAGAAAAAAGAAGAAGATATGATTTTACAAATATTAAAGCTTAGGTATTATTAGCCCTATGGGGATATCCTGGATACTTTTTTCCCATTTAACATCAGTATAACTGTGCAATGATATAGGAAACCAAGGAAAACTATATCTGCTGATCTTTACAATTGTTACTTAAGAAGACAATTTATTAGTGGAGAGCTCCCTAGATTTATCTGTTCATTGACAACTTCATATTGTGGGTCTCTTAAGTGTCTTCTTATTTCTAGTTCTTCAAGGAAATCTAGTTCTTGTTTCTTATCACAAATATGCAGTACTTCTAGTTCTGTGTTAGGTGTTAATGAATGTTTTGTGTCAAGAAGATGTTTTGCGTAATGTGATTTATCTGGCTGTTTTAATCTGTATGCTCGTGTATCTAATTTCAAAATTTCGAATTGTTTGACCAATATAGACAGCATTACATTCTGGACATTTAAGTTTATATATTCCAGACTTTTTTAATGGGGGTATTTTTGTTTTTACATTTAACAATTTTTTACTCACATTGTTTTCTGTTTTAAAAGAAATTGCTGTATTTGTTGAACAAGATATTATCTTTGAAATATTATTTGAAATATTATTAGAAATATTACCAGCATATGTGATGGTTTTGTAATTTTGTATTTCCCTAGTTTTTTCAGGAAATATTAATTGTAATGCCACTTTTTCCTCTTTTTTATTAATTAATTAATTTATTATATGTAATGGATAACCGTTGGATGTGGCTATTTGTTTAAATATATTAATTTCTCTATCAAAATTATATTTGTTCATGGGAACTGAAAATGCTCTATGTATCATTGAATTATATGCTGCTAATTTATGTGACATGGGATGATTGGAACTATATGGTATAGTCACATCAGTATGTGTTGGTTTTCTGTAAATTGAAAAATCAAGTATATTATTGACTCTTTGAATTTTAATATCAAGAAAATTGATTGAGTTATTTTCTTCAACTTCTAATGTAAATTTAATTTTTGGATGTAAATTATTAATATGATTGAACAATATATCTAATTGTCGTTCACTACCTACAAAACAAGCTAATATGTCATCTACATACCTATACCAAAATAAGTCTTGTAGTTTAACATTTCCTCATTCAATGCAGCATTATCACAATTATTAAGGTTGGATGAGTATGTTTTTAGATTTGTAAAGTATTTATATGTATAGGAGGTAATGTCGCGAATAAATACATCTATTTTCATTTTAAAAGACTTCCAGGAATCATACAAATCTAGAACAGTTTGACACGTCTAAAAAGTTAGCACAGCCAAATGAGCACAATCGATTTTAATTAGCACAACGATTTAGTGCTTTTTTTGTGCTAATTATTTGCGCAATTTTTAATTTTTGTGCTCTTACCATTTTGTTAAAATCGATGGCTGTGTCAGCTTCAAAAGAAGCTAGCACAGCCATATATGAAAAATTATTTATTTTGATTTTTTCTGGCACATCGATTTAGTGCTGATTATGTGCTTTCAGAATATGCCATAGAAAAAAATTTCGGATCACGATTGGTCAAAAAACCACCCCCAGCCCGACGGGGCGCAAGAATAAAGTCCTCGAAATTCTCAGCACAATCGAACTTGAATAATCGAAATACCTATGTAGAGTTTTTGTTGCTCAACCCCTTCTGGTAAAAAACCACCCTCAGCCCGACAAGGCGCAAGAATAAAGTCCTCGAAATTCTCAGCACAATCGAACTTGAATAATCGATTTCTGACGCATTAATAATGGGCTTTCAAAATACCTATGTAGAGTTTTTGTTGCTCAACCCCTTCTGGTAAAAAACCACCCCCAGCCCGACAAGGCGCAAGAATAAAGTAAAGTAAGTAAATTCTCAGCACAATCGAACTTGAATAATCGATTTCTGACGAATTAATAATGGGCTTTCAAAATACTTATGTAGAGTTTTATTGCTCAACCCTTTCTGGTAAAAAACCACCCCCAGCCCGACAAGGCGCAAGAGCAAAGTCCTCGAAATTCTCAGCACAATCGAACTTGAATAATCGAAATACCTATGTAGAGTTTTTGTTGCTCAACCCCTTCTGGTAAACAACCACCCTCAGCCCGACAAGGCGCAAGAATAAAGTCCTCGAAATTCTCAGCGCAATCGAACTTGAATAATCGATTTCTGACGCATTAATAATGGGCTTTCAAAATACCTATGTAGAGTTTTTGTTGCTCAACCCCTTCTGGTAAAAAACCACCCCCAGCCCGACAAGGCGCAAGAATAAAGTCCTCGAAATTCTCAGCACAATCGAACATGAATAGTCGATTTTAAATGCATTAATAATGGGCTTTCAAAATACTTTTGTAGAGTTTTATTGCTCAACCCTTTCTGGTAAAAAACCACCCCCAGCCCGACAAGGCGCAAGAGCAAAGTCCTCGAAATTCTCAGCACAATCGAACATGAATAGTCGATTTTAAATGCATTAATAATGGGCTTTCAAAATACTTTTGTAGAGTTTTATTGCTCAACCCTTTCTGGTAAAAAACCACCCCCAGCCCGACAAGGCGCAAGAGCAAAGTCCTCGAAATTCTCAGCACAATCGAACATGAATAGTCGATTTTAAATGCATTAATAATGGGCTTTCAAAATACTTTTGTAGAGTTTTTGTTGCTCAACCCCTTCTGGTAAAAAACCACCCTCAGCCCGACAAGGCGCAAGAGCAAAGTCCTCGAAATTCTCAGCACAATCGAACTTGAATAATCGAAATACCTATGTAGAGTTTTTGTTACCCCTTCTGGTAAAAACCACCCTCAGCCCGACAAGGCGCAAGAATAAAGTCCTCGAAATTCTCAGCACAATCGAACTTGAATAATCGATTTCTGACGCATTAATAATGGGCTTTCAAAATACTTATGTAGAGTTTTATTGCTCAACCCTTTCTGGTAAAAAACCACCCCCAGCCCGACAAGGCGCAAGAGCAAAGTTCTCGAAATTCTCAGCACAATCGAACTTGAATAATCGATTTCTGACGCATTAATAATGGGATTTCAAAATACCTATGTAGAGTTTTATTGCTCAACTCTTTCTGGTAAAAAACCACCCCCAGCCCGACAAGGCGCAAGAGCAAAGTCCTCGAAATTCTCAGCACAATCGAACTTGAATAATCGAAATACCTATGTAGAGTTTTTGTTGCTCAACCCCTTCTGGTAAAAAATCACCCTCAGCCCGACAAGGCGCAAGAATAAAGTCCTCGAAATTCTCAGCACAATCGAACTTGAATAATCGATTTCTGACGCATTAATAATGGGCTTTCAAAATACTTATGTAGAGTTTTATTGCTCAACCCTTTCTGGTAAAAAACCACCCCCAGCCCGACAAGGCGCAAGAGCAAAGTTCTCGAAATTCTCAGCACAATCGAACTTGAATAATCGATTTCTGACGCATTAATAATGGGATCTCAAAATACCTATGTAGAGTTTTATTGCTCAACTCTTTCTGGTAAAAAACCACCCCCAGCCCGACAAGGCGCAAGAGCAAAGTCCTCGAAATTCTCAGCACAATCGAACTTGAATAATCGAAATACCTATGTAGAGTTTTTGTTGCTCAACCCCTTCTGGTAAAAAACCACCCTCAGCCCGACAAGGCGCAAGAATAAAGTCCTCGAAATTCTCAGCACAATCGAACTTGAATAATCGATTTCTGACGCATTAATAATGGGCTTTCAAAATACTTATGTAGAGTTTTATTGCTCAACCCTTTCTGGTAAAAAACCACCCCCAGCCCGACAAGGCGCAAGAGCAAAGTTCTCGAAATTCTCAGCACAATCGAACTTGAATAATCGATTTCTGACGCATTAATAATGGGATCTCAAAATACCTATGTAGAGTTTTATTGCTCAACTCTTTCTGGTAAAAAACCACCCCCAGCCCGACAAGGCGCAAGAGCAAAGTCCTCGAAATTCTCAGCACAATCGAACTTGAATAATCGAAATACCTATGTAGAGTTTTTGTTGCTCAACCCCTTCTGGTAAATAACCACCCTCAGCCCGACAAGGCGCAAGAATAAAGTCCTCGAAATTCTCAGCACAATCGAACTTGAATAATCGATTTCTGACGCATTAATAATGGGCTTTCAAAATACCTATGTAGAGTTTTTGTTGCTCAACCCCTTCTGGTAAAAAACCACCCCCAGCCCGACAAGGCGCAAGAATAAAGTCCTCGAAATTCTCAGCACAATCGAACTTGAATAATCGATTTCTGACGCATTAATAATGGGCTTTCAAAATACTTATGTAGAGTTTTATTGCTCAACCCTTTCTGGTAAAAAACCACCCCCAGCCCGACAAGGCGCAAGAGCAAAGTTCTCGAAATTCTCAGCACAATCGAACTTGAATAATCGATTTCTGACGCATTAATAATGGGATCTCAAAATACCTATGTAGAGTTTTATTGCTCAACTCTTTCTGGTAAAAAACCACCCCCAGCCCGACAAGGCGCAAGAGCAAAGTCCTCGAAATTCTCAGCACAATCGAACTTGAATAATCGAAATACCTATGTAGAGTTTTTGTTGCTCAACCCCTTCTGGTAAAAAACCACCCCCAGCCCGACAAGGCGCAAGAATAAAGTCCTCGAAATTCTCAGCACAATCGAACTTGAATAATCGATTTCTGACGCATTAATAATGGGCTTTCAAAATACTTATGTAGAGTTTTATTGCTCAACCCTTTCTGGTAAAAAACCACCCCCAGCCCGACAAGGCGCAAGAGCAAAGTTCTCGAAATTCTCAGCACAATCGAACTTGAATAATCGATTTCTGACGCATTAATAATGGGATCTCAAAATACCTATGTAGAGTTTTATTGCTCAACTCTTTCTGGTAAAAAACCACCCCCAGCCCGACAAGGCGCAAGAGCAAAGTCCTCGAAATTCTCAGCACAATCGAACTTGAATAATCGAAATACCTATGTAGAGTTTTTGTTGCTCAACCCCTTCTGGTAAAAAACCACCCTCAGCCCGACAAGGCGCAAGAATAAAGTCCTCGAAATTCTCAGCACAATCGAACTTGAATAATCGATTTCTGACGCATTAATAATGGGATCTCAAAATACCTATGTAGAGTTTTATTGCTCAACTCTTTCTGGTAAAAAACCACCCCCAGCCCGACAAGGCGCAAGAGCAAAGTCCTCGAAATTCTCAGCACAATCGAACTTGAATAATCGAAATACCTATGTAGAGTTTTTGTTGCTCAACCCCTTCTGGTAAAAAACCACCCTCAGCCCGACAAGGCGCAAGAATAAAGTCCTCGAAATTCTCAGCACAATCGAACTTGAATAATCGATTTCTGACGCATTAATAATGGGCTTTCAAAATACCTATGTAGAGTTTTTGTTGCTCAACCCCTTCTGGTAAAAAACCACCCCCAGCCCGACAAGGCGCAAGAATAAAGTCCTCGAAATTCTCAGCACAATCGAACTTGAATAATCGATTTCTGACGCATTAATAATGGGCTTTCAAAATACTTATGTAGAGTTTTATTGCTCAACCCTTTCTGGTAAAAAACCACCCCCAGCCCGACAAGGCGCAAGAGCAAAGTCCTCGAAATTCTCAGCACAATCGAACTTGAATAATCGATTTCTGACGCATTAATAATGGGCTTTCAAAATACTTATGTAGAGTTTTATTGCTCAACCCTTTCTGGTAAAAAACCACCCCCAGCCCGACAAGGCGCAAGAGCAAAGTCCTCGAAATTCTCAGCACAATCGAACTTGAATAATCGATTCCTGACGCATTAATAATGGGCTTTCAAAATACCTATGTAGAGTTTTTGTTGCTCAACCCCTTCTGGTAAAAAACCACCCTCAGCCCGACAAGGCGCAAGAATAAAGTCCTCGAAATTCTCAGCACAATCGAACTTGAATAATCGATTTCTGACGCATTAATAATGGGCTTTCAAAATACTTATGTAGAGTTTTATTGCTCAACCCTTTCTGGTAAAAAACCACCCCCAGCCCGACAAGGCGCAAGAGCAAAGTCCTCGAAATTCTCAGCACAATCGAACTTGAATAATCGATTTCTGACGCATTAATAATGGGCTTTCAAAATACTTATGTAGAGTTTTATTGCTCAACTCTTTCTGGTAAAAAACCACCCCCAGCCCGACAAGGCGCAAGAGCAAAGTCCTCGAAATTCTCAGCACAATCGAACTTGAATAATCGATTTCTGACGCATTAATAATGGGCTTTCAAAATACCTATGTAGAGTTTTTGTTGCTCAACCCCTTCTGGTAAAAAACCACCCTCAGCCCGACAAGGCGCAAGAATAAAGTCCTCGAAATTCTCAGCACAATCGAACTTGAATAATCGATTTCTGACGCATTAATAATGGGCTTTCAAAATACCTATGTAGAGTTTTTGTTGCTCAACCCCTTCTGGTAAAAAACCACCCCCAGCCCGACAAGGCGCAAGAATAAAGTCCTCGAAATTCTCAGCACAATCGAACTTGAATAATCGATTTCTGACGCATTAATAATGGACTTTCAAAATACTTATGTAGAGTTTTATTGCTCAACCCTTTCTGGTAAAAAACCACCCCCAGCCCGACAAGGCGCAAGAGTAAAGTCCTCGAAATTCTCAGCACAATCGAACTTGAATAATCGATTTCTGACGCATTAATAATGGGCTTTCAAAATACTTATGTAGAGTTTTATTGCTCAACCCTTTCTGGTAAAAAACCACCCCCAGCCCGACAAGGCGCAAGAGCAAAGTCCTCGAAATTCTCAGCACAATCGAACTTGAATAATCGATTTCTGACGCATTAATAATGGGCTTTCAAAATACTTATGTAGAGTTTTATTGCTCAACCCTTTCTGGTAAAAAACCACCCCCAGCCCGACAAGGCGCAAGAGCAAAGTTCTCGAAATTCTCAGCACAATCGAACTTGAATAATCGATTTCTGACGCATTAATAATGGGATTTCAAAATACCTATGTAGAGTTTTTGTTGCTCAACCCCTTCTGGTAAAAAACCACCCTCAGCCCGACAAGGCGCAAGAATAAAGTCCTCGAAATTCTCAGCACAATCGAACTTGAATAATCGATTTCTGACGCATTAATAATGGGCTTTCAAAATACCTATGTAGAGTTTTTGTTGCTCAACCCCTTCTGGTAAAAAACCACCCCCAGCCCGACAAGGCGCAAGAATAAAGTCCTCGAAATTCTCAGCACAATCGAACTTGAATAATCGATTTCTGACGCATTAATAATGGACTTTCAAAATACTTATGTAGAGTTTTATTGCTCAACCCTTTCTGGTAAAAAACCACCCCCAGCCCGACAAGGCGCAAGAGTAAAGTCCTCGAAATTCTCAGCACAATCGAACTTGAATAATCGATTTCTGACGCATTAATAATGGGCTTTCAAAATACTTATGTAGAGTTTTATTGCTCAACCCTTTCTGGTAAAAAACCACCCCCAGCCCGACAAGGCGCAAGAGCAAAGTCCTCGAAATTCTCAGCACAATCGAACTTGAATAATCGATTCCTGACGCATTAATAATGGGCTTTCAAAATACCTATGTAGAGTTTTTGTTGCTCAACCCCTTCTGGTAAAAAACCACCCTCAGCCCGACAAGGCGCAAGAATAAAGTCCTCGAAATTCTCAGCACAATCGAACTTGAATAATCGATTTCTGACGCATTAATAATGGGCTTTCAAAATACTTATGTAGAGTTTTATTGCTCAACCCTTTCTGGTAAAAAACCACCCCCAGCCCGACAAGGCGCAAGAGCAAAGTTCTCGAAATTCTCAGCACAATCGAACTTGAATAATCGATTTCTGACGCATTAATAATGGGATCTCAAAATACCTATGTAGAGTTTTATTGCTCAACTCTTTCTGGTAAAAAACCACCCCCAGCCCGACAAGGCGCAAGAGCAAAGTCCTCGAAATTCTCAGCACAATCGAACTTGAATAATCGAAATACCTATGTAGAGTTTTTGTTGCTCAACCCCTTCTGGTAAAAAACCACCCTCAGCCCGACAAGGCGCAAGAATAAAGTCCTCGAAATTCTCAGCACAATCGAACTTGAATAATCGATATCTGACGCATTAATAATGGGCTTTCAAAATACTTATGTAGAGTTTTATTGCTCAACCCTTTCTGGTAAAAAACCACCCCCAGCCCGACAAGGCGCAAGAGCAAAGTCCTCGAAATTCTCAGCACAATCGAACTTGAATAATCGATTTCTGACGCATTAATAATGGGCTTTCAAAATACTTATGTAGAGTTTTATTGCTCAACCCTTTCTGGTAAAAAACCACCCCCAGCCCGACAAGGCGCAAGAGCAAAGTTCTCGAAATTCTCAGCACAATCGAACTTGAATAATCGATTTCTGACGCATTAATAATGGGATCTCAAAATACCTATGTAGAGTTTTATTGCTCAACTCTTTCTGGTAAAAAACCACCCCCAGCCCGACAAGGCGCAAGAGCAAAGTCCTCGAAATTCTCAGCACAATCGAACTTGAATAATCGAAATACCTATGTAGAGTTTTTGTTGCTCAACCCCTTCTGGTAAATAACCACCCTCAGCCCGACAAGGCGCAAGAATAAAGTCCTCGAAATTCTCAGCACAATCGAACTTGAATAATCGATTTCTGACGCATTAATAATGGGCTTTCAAAATACCTATGTAGAGTTTTTGTTGCTCAACCCCTTCTGGTAAAAAACCACCCCCAGCCCGACAAGGCGCAAGAATAAAGTCCTCGAAATTCTCAGCACAATCGAACTTGAATAATCGATTTCTGACGCATTAATAATGGGCTTTCAAAATACTTATGTAGAGTTTTATTGCTCAACCCTTTCTGGTAAAAAACCACCCCCAGCCCGACAAGGCGCAAGAGCAAAGTTCTCGAAATTCTCAGCACAATCGAACTTGAATAATCGATTTCTGACGCATTAATAATGGGATCTCAAAATACCTATGTAGAGTTTTATTGCTCAACTCTTTCTGGTAAAAAACCACCCCCAGCCCGACAAGGCGCAAGAGCAAAGTCCTCGAAATTCTCAGCACAATCGAACTTGAATAATCGAAATACCTATGTAGAGTTTTTGTTGCTCAACCCCTTCTGGTAAAAAACCACCCCCAGCCCGACAAGGCGCAAGAATAAAGTCCTCGAAATTCTCAGCACAATCGAACTTGAATAATCGATTTCTGACGCATTAATAATGGGCTTTCAAAATACTTATGTAGAGTTTTATTGCTCAACCCTTTCTGGTAAAAAACCACCCCCAGCCCGACAAGGCGCAAGAGCAAAGTTCTCGAAATTCTCAGCACAATCGAACTTGAATAATCGATTTCTGACGCATTAATAATGGGATCTCAAAATACCTATGTAGAGTTTTATTGCTCAACTCTTTCTGGTAAAAAACCACCCCCAGCCCGACAAGGCGCAAGAGCAAAGTCCTCGAAATTCTCAGCACAATCGAACTTGAATAATCGAAATACCTATGTAGAGTTTTTGTTGCTCAACCCCTTCTGGTAAAAAACCACCCTCAGCCCGACAAGGCGCAAGAATAAAGTCCTCGAAATTCTCAGCACAATCGAACTTGAATAATCGATTTCTGACGCATTAATAATGGGATCTCAAAATACCTATGTAGAGTTTTATTGCTCAACTCTTTCTGGTAAAAAACCACCCCCAGCCCGACAAGGCGCAAGAGCAAAGTCCTCGAAATTCTCAGCACAATCGAACTTGAATAATCGAAATACCTATGTAGAGTTTTTGTTGCTCAACCCCTTCTGGTAAAAAACCACCCTCAGCCCGACAAGGCGCAAGAATAAAGTCCTCGAAATTCTCAGCACAATCGAACTTGAATAATCGATTTCTGACGCATTAATAATGGGCTTTCAAAATACCTATGTAGAGTTTTTGTTGCTCAACCCCTTCTGGTAAAAAACCACCCCCAGCCCGACAAGGCGCAAGAATAAAGTCCTCGAAATTCTCAGCACAATCGAACTTGAATAATCGATTTCTGACGCATTAATAATGGGCTTTCAAAATACTTATGTAGAGTTTTATTGCTCAACCCTTTCTGGTAAAAAACCACCCCCAGCCCGACAAGGCGCAAGAGCAAAGTCCTCGAAATTCTCAGCACAATCGAACTTGAATAATCGATTTCTGACGCATTAATAATGGGCTTTCAAAATACTTATGTAGAGTTTTATTGCTCAACCCTTTCTGGTAAAAAACCACCCCCAGCCCGACAAGGCGCAAGAGCAAAGTCCTCGAAATTCTCAGCACAATCGAACTTGAATAATCGATTCCTGACGCATTAATAATGGGCTTTCAAAATACCTATGTAGAGTTTTTGTTGCTCAACCCCTTCTGGTAAAAAACCACCCTCAGCCCGACAAGGCGCAAGAATAAAGTCCTCGAAATTCTCAGCACAATCGAACTTGAATAATCGATTTCTGACGCATTAATAATGGGCTTTCAAAATACTTATGTAGAGTTTTATTGCTCAACCCTTTCTGGTAAAAAACCACCCCCAGCCCGACAAGGCGCAAGAGCAAAGTCCTCGAAATTCTCAGCACAATCGAACTTGAATAATCGATTTCTGACGCATTAATAATGGGCTTTCAAAATACTTATGTAGAGTTTTATTGCTCAACTCTTTCTGGTAAAAAACCACCCCCAGCCCGACAAGGCGCAAGAGCAAAGTCCTCGAAATTCTCAGCACAATCGAACTTGAATAATCGATTTCTGACGCATTAATAATGGGCTTTCAAAATACCTATGTAGAGTTTTTGTTGCTCAACCCCTTCTGGTAAAAAACCACCCTCAGCCCGACAAGGCGCAAGAATAAAGTCCTCGAAATTCTCAGCACAATCGAACTTGAATAATCGATTTCTGACGCATTAATAATGGGCTTTCAAAATACCTATGTAGAGTTTTTGTTGCTCAACCCCTTCTGGTAAAAAACCACCCCCAGCCCGACAAGGCGCAAGAATAAAGTCCTCGAAATTCTCAGCACAATCGAACTTGAATAATCGATTTCTGACGCATTAATAATGGACTTTCAAAATACTTATGTAGAGTTTTATTGCTCAACCCTTTCTGGTAAAAAACCACCCCCAGCCCGACAAGGCGCAAGAGTAAAGTCCTCGAAATTCTCAGCACAATCGAACTTGAATAATCGATTTCTGACGCATTAATAATGGGCTTTCAAAATACTTATGTAGAGTTTTATTGCTCAACCCTTTCTGGTAAAAAACCACCCCCAGCCCGACAAGGCGCAAGAGCAAAGTCCTCGAAATTCTCAGCACAATCGAACTTGAATAATCGATTTCTGACGCATTAATAATGGGCTTTCAAAATACTTATGTAGAGTTTTATTGCTCAACCCTTTCTGGTAAAAAACCACCCCCAGCCCGACAAGGCGCAAGAGCAAAGTTCTCGAAATTCTCAGCACAATCGAACTTGAATAATCGATTTCTGACGCATTAATAATGGGATTTCAAAATACCTATGTAGAGTTTTTGTTGCTCAACCCCTTCTGGTAAAAAACCACCCTCAGCCCGACAAGGCGCAAGAATAAAGTCCTCGAAATTCTCAGCACAATCGAACTTGAATAATCGATTTCTGACGCATTAATAATGGGCTTTCAAAATACCTATGTAGAGTTTTTGTTGCTCAACCCCTTCTGGTAAAAAACCACCCCCAGCCCGACAAGGCGCAAGAATAAAGTCCTCGAAATTCTCAGCACAATCGAACTTGAATAATCGATTTCTGACGCATTAATAATGGACTTTCAAAATACTTATGTAGAGTTTTATTGCTCAACCCTTTCTGGTAAAAAACCACCCCCAGCCCGACAAGGCGCAAGAGTAAAGTCCTCGAAATTCTCAGCACAATCGAACTTGAATAATCGATTTCTGACGCATTAATAATGGGCTTTCAAAATACTTATGTAGAGTTTTATTGCTCAACCCTTTCTGGTAAAAAACCACCCCCAGCCCGACAAGGCGCAAGAGCAAAGTCCTCGAAATTCTCAGCACAATCGAACTTGAATAATCGATTCCTGACGCATTAATAATGGGCTTTCAAAATACCTATGTAGAGTTTTTGTTGCTCAACCCCTTCTGGTAAAAAACCACCCTCAGCCCGACAAGGCGCAAGAATAAAGTCCTCGAAATTCTCAGCACAATCGAACTTGAATAATCGATTTCTGACGCATTAATAATGGGCTTTCAAAATACTTATGTAGAGTTTTATTGCTCAACCCTTTCTGGTAAAAAACCACCCCCAGCCCGACAAGGCGCAAGAGCAAAGTTCTCGAAATTCTCAGCACAATCGAACTTGAATAATCGATTTCTGACGCATTAATAATGGGATCTCAAAATACCTATGTAGAGTTTTATTGCTCAACTCTTTCTGGTAAAAAACCACCCCCAGCCCGACAAGGCGCAAGAGCAAAGTCCTCGAAATTCTCAGCACAATCGAACTTGAATAATCGAAATACCTATGTAGAGTTTTTGTTGCTCAACCCCTTCTGGTAAAAAACCACCCTCAGCCCGACAAGGCGCAAGAATAAAGTCCTCGAAATTCTCAGCACAATCGAACTTGAATAATCGATATCTGACGCATTAATAATGGGCTTTCAAAATACTTATGTAGAGTTTTATTGCTCAACCCTTTCTGGTAAAAAACCACCCCCAGCCCGACAAGGCGCAAGAGCAAAGTCCTCGAAATTCTCAGCACAATCGAACTTGAATAATCGATTCCTGACGCATTAATAATGGGCTTTCAAAATACCTATGTAGAGTTTTTGTTGCTCAACCCCTTCTGGTAAAAAACCACCCTCAGCCCGACAAGGCGCAAGAATAAAGTCCTCGAAATTCTCAGCACAATCGAACTTGAATAATCGATTTCTGACGCATTAATAATGGGCTTTCAAAATACTTATGTAGAGTTTTATTGCTCAACCCTTTCTGGTAAAAAACCACCCCCAGCCCGACAAGGCGCAAGAGCAAAGTTCTCGAAATTCTCAGCACAATCGAACTTGAATAATCGATTTCTGACGCATTAATAATGGGATCTCAAAATACCTATGTAGAGTTTTATTGCTCAACTCTTTCTGGTAAAAAACCACCCCCAGCCCGACAAGGCGCAAGAGCAAAGTCCTCGAAATTCTCAGCACAATCGAACTTGAATAATCGAAATACCTATGTAGAGTTTTTGTTGCTCAACCCCTTCTGGTAAAAAACCACCCTCAGCCCGACAAGGCGCAAGAATAAAGTCCTCGAAATTCTCAGCACAATCGAACTTGAATAATCGATATCTGACGCATTAATAATGGGCTTTCAAAATACTTATGTAGAGTTTTATTGCTCAACCCTTTCTGGTAAAAAACCACCCCCAGCCCGACAAGGCGCAAGAGCAAAGTCCTCGAAATTCTCAGCACAATCGAACTTGAATAATCGATTCCTGACGCATTAATAATGGGCTTTCAAAATACCTATGTAGAGTTTTTGTTGCTCAACCCCTTCTGGTAAAAAACCACCCTCAGCCCGACAAGGCGCAAGAATAAAGTCCTCGAAATTCTCAGCACAATCGAACTTGAATAATCGATTTCTGACGCATTAATAATGGGCTTTCAAAATACTTATGTAGAGTTTTATTGCTCAACCCTTTCTGGTAAAAAACCACCCCCAGCCCGACAAGGCGCAAGAGCAAAGTTCTCGAAATTCTCAGCACAATCGAACTTGAATAATCGATTTCTGACGCATTAATAATGGGATCTCAAAATACCTATGTAGAGTTTTATTGCTCAACTCTTTCTGGTAAAAAACCACCCCCAGCCCGACAAGGCGCAAGAGCAAAGTCCTCGAAATTCTCAGCACAATCGAACTTGAATAATCGAAATACCTATGTAGAGTTTTTGTTGCTCAACCCCTTCTGGTAAAAAACCACCCTCAGCCCGACAAGGCGCAAGAATAAAGTCCTCGAAATTCTCAGCACAATCGAACTTGAATAATCGATATCTGACGCATTAATAATGGGCTTTCAAAATACTTATGTAGAGTTTTATTGCTCAACCCTTTCTGGTAAAAAACCACCCCCAGCCCGACAAGGCGCAAGAGCAAAGTCCTCGAAATTCTCAGCACAATCGAACTTGAATAATCGAAATACCTATGTAGAGTCTTTGTTGCTCAACTCTTTATGGCAAAAAACCACCCCGAGCAATAAAACTCTAACTAAAGTATTTTGAAAGTCCATTATTAATGCATTTAAAATCGACTATTCAAGTTCGATTGTGCTGAGAATTTCGAGGACTTTATTCTTGCGCCCCGTCGGGCTGGGGGTGATTTTTTTACCAATCGTGATCCGAAATTTTTTTCTATGGCATACTCTGAAAGCACATAATTAGCACTAAATCGATGTGCCAGAAAAAATCAAAATAAATAATTTTTCATATATGGCTGTGCTAGCTTCTTTTGAAGCTGACACAGCCATCGATTTTAACGAAATGGTAAGAGCACAAAAATTAAAAATTGCGCAAATAATTAGCACAAAAAAAGCACTAAATCGTTGTGCTAATTAAAATCGATTGTGCTCATTTGGCTGTGCTAACTTTATAGACATCAGTTTGACCCGATTCTTGCAACTTAAAATTTAGTTCGCCGAGATGATTTGTAATATCAGTTAGGAAGATCAACTTACAAATCCATTCTTTATTATCTAGTTCAGGAAAGACTTGAGCTTGATTTTTTTGCAAGAAAAATTACCAAATTTCTCCCAAACATTCCTCAAATCTAGAAAGCACTTTGCCGCGGCTACGCCAGCGTATTAATATTGCTTTGAAAGGGCCGAACGTCTAATTTCTTAATTTTATCCTTATTTATCCTTTTCTGCCAAAGATTGTGCAATTTTTGTAAAGAATGTATACTGAGCAACTGCACGTCAGATTGTCTCTGTTCTATCAACATTATCCTGAAACCCCGATTCATATCTTGTTTGAAAATGTCGTTGAACACTAGATGTCCGGAATACTACGCTTTCCCATCTTCCCATCTTCCCATCTTCTTGATTAGCAATCAAAAAATATACAGTTCTTTAAGCTAATGGGATGGCTTCAGAGCATGTAAGCTCTACTATGGCGCTCCAGCGACAAGTCCTCTTTACCCGTTTTATAGGTCTGCTGGCCAATTTCTTTTTAGTCTTCTACCATCTTGCGGTTCTAAAAGTGGATGGAGTAACGTGTTTTCATGGTTAGCCAGTCGTTCATGATGTTTCGTACTCCGTTCTTTTATGACATATTTGACGAAACTGACGTTTAAATCTTTATGTAGGGTTAGGTTCGACACATACCATGATGCATCAGCTATCATGCGAAGTATTTTGGACTGGCTTCCCTGTATAATGGCTATATTTGATGTATTAGCACAACCCCAGAGCTCGATACCATACATCCAGATTGGCTTGATTGTAGCTTTATAGAGTAGGAGCTTGTTTTCGAGTGTTAATTTGGATTTTCTACCAATTAGCCAGTATAGATCTTTTACTTTCAGGTCGATTTGTTTGCGTTTTTTAATGATATGGTCTTTCTATGCGAGCCTCTGTATTTCGTGTTAGTGGCTTGTGGTATTTGTACGTTGTTTCCCAATATAATGCACAAATGGCTCGATTTCTTTGCTGTACAAAACCATAATCATTTCTCCAAGAACTTTGAAAGAGCCAAACGTCTAATTTCTGCTTTTTAGCCGCCATAACACTAACGTTAATCGCGCACTTGTACGTTACAGGTTGATAAATAATGTTACGATTAACTCGTCCAATAACAGCACCTGGCACAACTTTTACCACAAAACTTTGATTTCGGAACTTATCTTTAAAATAGCTCGTACTAAACTAAACTAACTCTCACACACACACACCTCTATCAAACCCGTCCCTTCCAGGATGCACTCCTCTAGGAGCAATGCATCCCGGGAAGAACATTCCAACACCCCTTATCTCTTCCGATGACGCCTCAGTCCTATGTGCTGGGCTAGTCCATCTTCTTTTCTTGTTTTAGGGAAAAGTTCTGGCGTTCTTCTTTTTCTTCGAGGTAGTGATGTTCACTTTTCTCTCGTAGATCTTCTTAGTTTTTCGTCGCTCGCGAGATTTGTGTGCGTCGCTGCCTCTAAAAAGTGCAAATCTTTAACCGACTTACTACGACTAAAGAAGACCTTAGAGAGTGGATGCACTTGCTAAAGCTGGCCTTACTAGCTTTCCTGTCGGTCGTTTTATGGACATGCAGGAACTCTAGGTGAGTTCCTGGTGAAGTTCAGGAAGAAGAAGTTCTTCATCTCCTCCAGGTGTGAAGAGAAGAGCTTTATCATGTCGAAGATGTCCTGCTCCTTTGGTAGTACGGTGGTCATCTTTGCTGCGTTGGCGTAGCTCATCTCTGGTGTTGTCCTCTGTGCAGCTGCTGGTGCTTTCGCGGTCCTCTTTGGTGGCTCTGGTGTCTTCTTAGGTGCTTCTGGATGTCCTCTGTATTTGGCAGGGTGCTCTCCTCTTCAGTTGGCGCAGGTGGCTGGTCTGTTGGCTGGTACCACCACATCTCACGCATCTTGTCTCCATGTGGCAGGTAGACTGGCCGTGGTAAAATCCCTGGTAATTGTAGCACTGGGTAGGTCCGTTGTTCTTCCTGGCTGCTTCTTGCCCCTTCTTCGCTGATAAGATGTAGTGGATGTTCTTCATCCTCTCGTTGTCTTCTTTCTGGTGGTCTATCTAGATGGAGAGCTTCTTCTCTCCTTACCTGGAATGGAGCTGTGTGATCTTCTGGACTCGTACTCCTTGCCTCTCGATGTCCTCCTTGATGTCATCTAAGTCTTCCTCCGGTGAAAGTCCTTTGATGATAGTCTTCTTGGTCTTCACCGATTGATCCATGAAGGTGTACCAGTTTACACCTTGGCCTTGAAGTTCTTCCAGGTATTTGGTTATCCTCCGGTAGTCCTCTGGTGTTTCTAGGAGTACTTTCACTGCTAGTCGATCGCTGTAGGTGTACCTCATGGATATCCCTTTGATTGTGGCTTCTCTTCTGATTCTGGCGAAGCCTTTATTATGATTGGAGGTGGTCTTCTCTCCCTGGTGGCTGGTTGTTGATCGTCATTGGCTTCAGGCCTGTCCTGGACATGTTCTGCTTTCTTCTCTTTTCTTTGCTGCCTCTGTATTTCCCTCATTGGGGTGGCGAAGTCGTCTTCAGGAACTTCCATCGCGCAGTTGACTTGCTCTGGAGTGGCTTCAGGGGCATCCTGGACCTCTCGTTGATTTTCTTGTTGTTTTTCTTCATTTTGCCCGCTTCTTCTTTCTCTAGAAGACCTCATGGGACTTCTGGATCGGTTCTTCCTGCTTGCTGCTCCTCTTGCTGGGTCGTCTTTCTTGATTTGGAGGGATTTGAGCGTCTTCATCAATTCTTCATGGTTTCTTTTCGCTTCCTGTCGACATTTCTCGTTTCAGTCAGTTCTTCTCCCGTGGCCGTGGCTTCCGCCTCCAGATTGGCCACCTGTCTTTTCAGCTCTGCATTTTCTGTCTCTACAGCTTGATATTTTTTCCTTGTCCGCTCTGCGGATTGGTTTCTTGGTTCGTTCATAGTTTGTTGATGCCTGTCCTCCTTCAGGTTATCTAAAATTGAAATCTTATTAGTTCTCGTATTGTCGATTGGTAATTGATAAACGTTTAAAATGTTTAAAAACGTCCAAAACTATCAGAAATCTCGAAAATCTGAAATTTCGTTCAGTCTACTTTGGAGTGGTCTGAAAATCAAATTTTGAGCGTTATTAGTGTTAAAAAACACTTTTTGGTTTTAGTTTCTGACTTCTAATTTTTGAGAGAAGTGATAGAATCATCTAAAACTTCTCTGGACGCTCGCTTTGGTTAATTTTTCAAAAATCGCAAAAAAAGTCAACGCTGCTTGTTTGAATGTCCGTCAAAAACTCTACTAAACTAACTCTTACTGAATACACGCTTATATAATCGTAAATCTGCTTCTTAGAAGTTTCTAGTATAACCGTGGCAATGCCGCTTACCGGGCGTTCGAAAAGCCGAGAATCACCTGCACACGTCTTCTCTTTTCTAGAAACGTCCCGTCGCGGTCGCGTCGTTCTAGCCTGGCCTGCCATCACTTGGCTCGGTCGAGCTACGTTGCCAGCTTGTGTACATTTCCGTAGATTATTTTGAATTTACAGTAAGTATCCTTAAAATTAAATTTTTATTTTATTGCTTTATTTTGAAATATTATAGACCAAATTTCACAAAGTGCCGTAAATTTCCGACTGCTGCTTTAGAACGATCTGTATACCATTAAATAATTTTTTTTCCAAGTCTGGTAATGGTGTAGGGATCCCATTCCTTCTTTCTACTGTATTCTGTATTGAATTTCTTAAAAAAGTTGTACTTTTCCATCATGTGGCTGGCATATGACAGGATTTCGAAAACTAATTTATTTTTAGTACCTTTTTTCACGAGCTACTACTGACTGTAATTAATTTTTGTGTATAAAAAAGTTTAAAAAAATATATTTTCCAATTAGAATGTTCACCAATGTAAACACGCACCTTAATGTTTGTATTTAAAATAAAAACAAAGACAGATTTAGGTCGCAAAAGGTCTATTTTCATTATTTTTCCGGTGGGTGTTCGCATAAAAGTTGTGTGCCATTAGTCGAGTCTTAAAATAATAAAATGTGTATGTAGAAACGAGGGAATTATAATTTTAACAATTGCGCACATTGAACATTAAAACATTTTTCTGGCACTGCTCTACGAACAACAACAAAAAACACCTAATTTAGTATGTTGAAAGTCGAAACTTTTCCCTTCCCCTTCTTGACAAATTTAATGTGTTATACAATACAACATATATTCACGTATTTGGAAGTTTTAGTCATGAAGGTTACCCTGTAGAGATTGATGTCATTGTGATTTATGAATGTGTTAAAAAATGTTATTCGCATTTAAAATATAATTATTAGAAATCTAGGAGATTAAGATCTTTCTAACGATATTTCAAATGGGAATTTATGACCACTCCTCAAAAGGTCGGTATGATATTCGTCACAATTTTATTACAAATACTGGTGTCAAGTGTTTACGTCATAGACAGACGAAATTAGGTACAGTATTCGCCAGCTAACTTGATGTCCTAAATGCTTTCTAGGGAGCTATTGACGCCGCCCATCTGATAACTGTAAACAGTGCCGTGCGAGTTCTGAGGATACGCTTTCTGTTACAAATTAACACAACTTGTACAATTAATAAAGTAAAGTCCGTCCGGAAATATATATGATCCTAACTTGATAAATAATATTTAATTCTTTGTTATAATTATTGGTATATTGATTTTAATAGAAACGGATCTGCTTTATACCTGAATTCTGAGTACATAAATAATATTTTAACAATAAGGTACCCATTGCAATAACATGTTATTTATCTAATTGAAGATTATAAAGTTAGGATCTTATATTTCCGGACGGACTATAATTAAAATTTGTTAGAAACTAAATATTTTCTTCCAGGTAGTAATGAGAATAAAAGAAACACAAGACAATGGGAAATTATTTAAGCTAGGTATATTTCTGAGAATAATTATTAGTTTTCGATTTTTCTAAGTGTGCAAAATATTCAATATATTTAATGTTTGGTTTTTACCATTTCTGACGTGTTTGAAAAAAATTTTCTAGGTTAGGTTGAAAGCTAATGTTTAACTAAAAAACCAACTACCTATTCCAAAAAATTAAGGTTTAATTTGGCACGTAACATTTTAATCGTAGGATCATTAAATTCGCAGATAAATAAAATAAGCTGTGCTAACTTGCTGGTGATGGCTTGCTAGCTAGCTGGCTTACCTGTTGCCTGGGATGTTTTAATTTTCACGTTTATTAAGGTATCTTCATCACTTTTTAATGTCTTAAAATAATTAAACACTCTATATATAACTTGACGAGTTTGTCCTTCAGTACATTTACGATTTTCTTCATTAACGGCTGACATTTTTACATACACTTTATTGTACAAAGCAGAAACAATAACTGTGTGACTCTACGCTACTGAAAATCTTAACACCTGATAAGGTTCGTTGCAATTGGCGTTTGTCAAAATTTTACCACTAATAGCAGCCGAGTAGGCAGGGCACTATTACTCTGTTTCTCTTAGTTGGTAATTTCTGGGACATCAAGTTAGCTGGCGAATACTGTACTATTCTAGCATTTTGGCGCGATATTTGAATTGTTTTATAAAAAGTTAAATTTCTCCTTTTAAAACCTTATTTTTGCAGAAATGACAGTTACTTTGAATAAAATATATTTGCAAATTTTTACCATAAAGCACTAACAAATTTCTTTTAGTTTAGCGGTGCCGACCAGTATACCTGATATAACAATAGACGACCCTTTTATAATAGTTCAATTCGTTACCCTTGTTTACAAAATAGCACATGCCGAAGAACACGACCTTTTTATGGGTCATGCCATTAAAAATTTACATTTTATTTCCCAAGCTTCTAAGTATACAGACAATAAATGACAAATACATTTCGGCTTCTTATTTTTGAAAATCATTTTATAAACAGTCTAATCTAAAGTGTATTCATAAAGAAGAGAGAGTAATAAAACGATGAAAAACCCATTTTTTCGAGCGTACCATTGGCGTAGGTGTTTTACCAACATTTAAATTTAAAAAAAAATAGAAAAAACCATTGTGAACTTAATCCAATAGAATTAATATGGGCTTAAATGAAAGGGTATGTAGCAAGGAATAATACTACCTATAAATTAAAGGATGTGGAGGTGCTTTTTCAAGAATCAGTTAAAAAAATAACTCCAGATAATTGGCATAAATGTACATGTTTTAAAAGTAGAAGAAAAAATGTGGAAACTTGATTGATTAATCGAAGCAAATGTGGAACCGTTAATTATTTCTTTGGACGAAAATGAGAGTGATGATGAGAGCATTTACTGTTCTTCTCAATCTGAGTAATTTATTCCTATTTTATTTTTGACTGTTTTTGAAGAAACGTATCTACCTCCATTTCATTTTAATTATTTTTGTAGTTGTAATAATTGACAACCGTAACATTTTTTTACGTACCAACCATTTGTTTAGCATTAATTTAATTTTTAGGTGTGCTTATTAATTATAGTTAAAACGCCAATTCGATTTTTTATATATATATATATATAATATAATATTATTTTTATTCCTAAAATGTATTTTTATTATTTAATTTATAAATTTTTTCTAATAAAGTAATTTGTTTTAATAAATTTCATACAACTTTTTACATATTTACTAATACCTATATGGTAATGGATTTTGAGATGAGCCCTGCGTGATTCCGTCGCAGAATACCAGATTGCGTTCGAAAAAAAAGTTACTACCCATCCTAATAAGATCAGCGCTTAAATTTCATTCTTTGACTGTCCTCCGTTCAGGTTTAATAGTGCAGTACATTTTGTTTCCTTTTTAGTTCCTTGTAGTTTAGTTAAGATTTTTGTAGACAATAATTTGTGAAAATATTTTGTTTAGTGAATTAATTTACTTGACAGTAAGGTATGTATTAATTTATTTTATTACGTGTTTAAAATTTAAAGTTTGATTTTTGGCATGTTATTACCTAATCAAAAAGAATGTTATTTTTACATGGGACATTGGGCAGAATAGTATATTACATAACGTGTGCGGAAAGTGACATTTTTCACACGAGTGGGAAATATTGTAGCACGAGGCATAAGCCGAGTGTGAAAAATCACTTTCGCACAAGTAATGTACAGTATTTTTCCTACGACCACGTGATAATTTCACCAAATAATGTGTAATCAACATCTGACATATTAATACACAAAATGTTACAATTAAAGTCAACATAATTGATTTCAAGAAATAACAATAACTATCATTAGTAACAAAAATTTAATTAGTTATAGGTAGGTTATTACAATCAATTCTTAATTATTGTATATATGTCATTGTCAGTATCCACGATATTGTTATGCATGTCTGGGATACGTTGTTATTGTAGATAGTTCCAGGTAGGTAGGTATATAAACTGACCTCACAATTATTGCGCTTCACATTCACTAATCAGAATAATTTTTTGACATTTCTCACAATTTGTCAAAGCCTGCTTTTTATATATTATAATAAATACCTATAAGATGATTACATTTTCAGTTCAGTATTAATGTTGGTTTGGATTAGTTGGTACAGCATCGGACTTCTGACGAAGAGTACGTGGGTTCGATCCCCGACCGCGTTTTAAATTTTTTTTAATCAAGAACATGAAAAAAATTTCACTTTTCAAATAGATCGCTTCAAATTTAGATATTACATAGGTAAATCTAATTAAAAATTATATATTTGACAGCTTGACAGTGGTCAATCTTAATAAAAATTATACATTTGACTTATTATCCGCAAGCGTGCGGAAAGTTACTTTCCGCTCATGTGTGGAAAGTAATTCGCACGCTAGTTTGATATAAGCCACTTTCCGAGGTACTGTATAGTGCGATATACGTTACTTTCCTATGTGGTCGTAGGAAAAATTTTTTTTAATTGATGCATATGTAAAACTTGAAACTATAGTTTATATTCATATATCTTTATTTTGTGTATTAATTTTTTAAATCTTTTGTTCTAGAATAAACCTGGAAACATGAGTGGTTCCAAAAAAGTTATACATAGTCAAGGTCGACAAATAATATACAGTGTATATAAATTTATGAAGGCAGAAAAAGAACAGAAAGACCTAGATGTCCCTCTGTTCAATTTGAATGAAAGAGTAGCTAAAGCTTGTGATGTTTCTAAGGCCACAGTGAAACGTATTGTGAGCGAAGCTAATAAAAAATCGCCTGGTGAACGCTTCGAATCACCTAGGAGAAGCGTCAACAAACCTTCAACTTCCAAAGGATCCGTTAATGGATTTGAGGAAGAAATAATTCGAAGAATTATTTATTCTTATAGTGCTATTCATAAAAGAAGACCTACCATGAAAAGAATTTTTGAAGAAGTGAGAAATGAAGAAGGGGTGAACTTTACTGGTAAAATTGATAGTTTCAGAAAATTGGTTAAAAGAATGGGATTTAGATGGAGAAAAACTGAAGATAAAAGGAAAGTTTTAATGGAGACATATGACATTAAAGCTAAAAGAACTGAATACTTGAGAAAGTTAAAACAATACAAAGAAGATGGACGGCCGATTGTATACTGTGATGAAACCTATATCCACAGTTCACATACCGTACCAAAAGCATGGGACGATGGTACAAAGGAGTGTTTAAAATCACCCGTAGCTAAAGGTAAACGGCTAATTATTTTACATGCTGGAGGTGAAGCAGGATTCGTACCCGAGGCACTTACAATTTTTAAATCGGGAATGAAAACCGGAGACTATCATGATGAAATGAATAATACAAATTTTGTCAAATGGTTAAAAGAAAAATTCATTCCTAATGCACCGAAAAAATGCGTCTTAATATTAGACAATGCCTCATATCATAATACACTCCTAGAACCCATTCCAAATTTTTCATGGAAAAAAGATGCAATGCTGAAGTGGCTTGCTGAAAGAAATATATTCTTTCCTGAAAAATCAACTAAAGCAGAACTATTCACAATTATAAAAATCCACAGGCCAGTTTCTAAAAGATATGTAATAGACCAAATTCTATCAGAACATGACATTTTAACGTTGCGTCTACCACCCTATCATCCAGAGCTAAACCCAATAGAAAAAATTTGGGCATTGGTCAAGAACGAAGTAGCTGCCTGCAACATAACTTTTAAAATGGATGATGTATGGAAGTTAACGGAGAAAAAATTTAGTGAGGTAACGGTAGATAATTGGAAAAACATTTGCGCCAATGTAATAAAAGTTGAAAAGGACTATATGGAAAGAGAACATGTCATGGATCAAGTGGCGGATTTAATAATAAACGTAGGAGAGGATAGCCACAGTGAAAGTGAATTTTCGGATGATGAAGACGATGACGACATATAAATTTATATAGTTGATAATAAATGCTTATAGTTAAGAGCTTTTCATATAATTTTCCCAGTTATATTACATAGGGTTTTTCTAATTTTGATTTTATTATTAAAATCAGGTAGAACATGGTATTATTTCTTTAAGGGGCTAGGGCTCCTAAGTGGTATTTAATAGCTTGTAATCCATAAGCTGTCTAGGTCATTAAAATATCAATTAACTGATTACTTTGTAATCATATATCATTAGTTTAACACTCTGTATTGCTTTGATTTTATTTATCTCTAGACATTAACGCAATTCCCTATAATAAATGTAATTCCGTTGAGTATGTATCATGTTTTAAATTATATTTTACAATAAAATTATAATGTTATTTTCAACATACTTCGCCTGGGCTATAAGAATAAAATCAACCGAAGCGGACTTTTTCAGTTTTCACTTCACGAATTTATTGCATTGTTGCCATTTATATCTACGCAACTATTTACAAGGTTAGGGCTCATCTCAAAATCCATTACCACCACGGTACTTGAAATGTAAGTTTCCCCCAATTGCGGCGCCTATGGGAATAGTTTATCCCTTGCCTTCTATTGTTCTCGGTTTTGGGTTCTATTGTATTCTCCGGTCGAACAGGGTGAGGTATATAAAAATAAAGGATTTTTACCTGAGGTACATTAGAAATTTTTTAAAAGAGAAGAAAAAGTGATTGATCACTCAGTACAAAATTTATCCAAATTTGCATTTTTATTACTCTCTCTTCTTTATGAATATAGTATAAACGTTGCTGTATAGCTCATATCTCTATTTAATGGTTTTCTTGAGACAAAGATCATTTAGCATCCCAAAAATTGTCTAAACATGCCATTTCCTCCAATAAACAAACAATTTTGTTGGAAAAATTCACGTAGTAATAAAATATACAGGGTTAATAATTGTAAAATTACAATCATTACTCCCTTACCAATATTATTAATTCGAATATGCGTTTTTTTTTTTGGCTTTCACGCCGATCATCTTGAAATTTTGTACATACATGTATGTATGTATGTATGTATGTAAATTGGGGTGACATTCACTGAGACCTAAAAGATCTATTGTGCCCCTTACTTCTACTTAGTTCCTGAGGAAAGTCTCAGAGACTAGTAGCTCCTTTAGTCCTATATCTGCAGGCTTTAACTTAGGTAAATGTCCCTCTTCTATCCAGTAATCTCCAAGGTGTTAGGCAATTCGCAAGTATGAGGATAGAGGTATCTTATTTCATGCCACAGAATCTACATTCTTCTTTCTCCACTATTTTGAGATTTTTCAGATGCCCAGTCAGGCGACAATGTCCCGTTAGGATCCCTGTTGAAACTCTTTGTGCAGTTTTACTATGAGTTATGCACTCATTTGATCTCAACAGGTTGTAGTCACTCAGAAGAATCTTTGATTGTCTAAGTCCTACTAGATCTTTCCAATGGTCAGGGTTTCGGCCCCCAAAAGGGTACTTTCGAATTTTCCCCTGGCTGTTGTGACAATATCATCGACATATCCTTGGCAGGATATTCCAAGGTCAGTCAAACCACACAGTAGTTCGTCAACCTTCAGGCACCACATTAATGGGGATGCTACTCCTCCCTGTGGACATCCTCTGGTTGTATAGATGTAGACAATGTCTTTGCTCGCCCTCGTCTCTGCTACTTTAGTGGTGAGCAGTTCCGACATCCATTTGGATGTTGTGCTGTCTACACCTCTTCTATTTAATGCTCTTTTGACAGCCTCATGAGGAGTATTGTCAAAATCTCCTTCTATATCCAAAAAGGCGCATACTATGGCTTTTTGGTTGTCCAGAGCACCTCGGATATCCTCCGTCAGGTGTACCAAAGCAGTCTCCATCGATCTGCCTGCCCGGTAAGCTCGCTGATGCTGGTGGAGAGGTAGTCTCTCTAGGATTTCCGCTCTAATATAATTGTTAATAGCTTTTTCCATCGTTTTGAGACTAATTGGTCTGAAGGATTTGGGGTTTGTTGTGTCCCTTTTCCCAGATTTTGGAATGAAGGTTAATATTGCCCTTCTTCATGCTTCTGGTATATAACCCAGTTCTAAGCTGCTTCGACTGATTCTAACCGAATGTGGTAGAATTTCGTCTTGTCCTTGCTGGAGCAATGCTGAGAAAATCCCATCGGCTCCCGGTACCTTGAAAGGTAAAAAGGTGTTCATAGCCCATTTTAACCTTTCGTTACCACAAATGTGCTTAGCCATTGTAGTACTTTATCTCGAAGGTTTGTTATGACCTTCGATAGGATTATCTCCCCGATTTGGTTACTCCAGGAAAATGAGTTTCTAGTAAAAGTTCCTGTTCATTTTCGGTATATTCACAGTCTGACTTCCTCAAACCTATATCTGTATTGACCCTACTTTTTGCCATGACTTTGTAGAGTCTTGCCGCAGCAGGTGTTATATTTATATCTTCACAGAATTTTCTGAAGCTATTTCTTTTAGCTTTTCTAATTTCCTTATAGTAAGTAGGTGTTTCTCATCTCGGTGTATCTCTGCCAGTTTTGCTCTATTAAAAAGGTCCCGGGCTTGAGCTCTTAATTTTGACAGATGTTTATTCCACCAAGGTGCATCTCTGCTGCTTCATTGTTCTTGGAGAGGGTAGCTTGATTCAAATGCATCAATTATTGCCCTGTTCAGGTCCACAAGCTCATTTTCCAAATCGAGATGGTGCTTAGCCCTCCCCTTTCTCTGGATATGTGCTAGGTTTTCTTTCAGACAGGTGTTATAGTTGTCCCAATCTGTTTTTCTTGGTTTTCTTCTGGGGCTCACCTCAGGTTTGCCTAGTTCTAACTTCAATGTTATGATACTATGATCGGAGAGAGATGGTTCGCCCGATACTCTCCAATCTTTTATTATATATGTTTTAGATCCTGTGTTGTCAGTGTGACATCTTAAACTTCTTGCCTTACCCTTGTTACAAATGTGGGGGTATTTCCTATATTGTAAATATTAAGGATATTTTCTAAAAGTTGCTCACCTGCTTCTCTGATTGGTATAATCATGAAATTTTGTATATTCATTGTCAGGGGTACAGAAAAAATACAGATCCAGAGGGAAACAAAAATTCGTTCGTCGGCCTGCATACCAACTCGGCTTCACGACATTATTTATCTTTCGTAGTGACGTATATTAATAAAGTATGTTATTCACTTTTATCAACTAAATAAAATTAAAGTTACTTAATTTTCGATGACATTGATTTAATGACATAAAAGCGTGCGAAGTCGCGGGTAAAAGCTAGCGTGTTTATCTATTTTGTCACATTTTATGCGAACCGTTTCCGGTCCGGCTGGTGTGACTCATGCTTAACTAGCTTCGATCTTAATTTTAGAAATTACTGTTTTATATTTAGTAGTTTGTCAACTACTTTATGATCTTAATTTTGTAAACTGAAGATTTTCGGAAATAATAGTATTAATTATTGCTTAAAAAAAGTAATTTACGATATAAAACTGGAGTTTATGGTTGTAAATTAAATTTTTCGAAATTAAACCATGGTGGGTAGAACATAAGTTGAAATTAACGACGTATTCCATTTGTAATGTCGTTTCATTTTTAAATATGTTTTAAATTAAAGTAAATTTATTACCGAATGGTTGACAATATGATGAAGATGTTGAACTATAGCAGCATGCTTACACCCACGAACTTCCTTTTTGTCATACACGTAGAGCGGGAAATACCACGTTACTCGATTCTAGTGAAAATTATTCGTCACACTTTTTTTTCTGAAAAGAAATTATTATTTTTTTCAGGATAAACATTTTTGGATGTTTCTACCATCTGCTCTGTTAACATTAGATATAATTAATTCAGTAGCGTATCTTTTTTGAAAGTAATAGAAGAAAAATTGAAGATAATGTAAAAGCGCGAAATTTTTTCATATTGTTACGCTAGCTACTGCATTAATATGCTCACTTAGTGCCCCCAGTGAAATCCCCGTATGAGACGACTATGGCTCCTCCGCCCAATTTTCGAGAAGCATCCAAAATACGAAACATCGAGAACACCCGGTGCATCCGCCAGAACGTCGAGAAATTTCGAGAATTACGGCGCGCGAGTATAAATAGGCCACCAGCATCGCTGCAGGCAATTTAGTCAATCAGTCAGTGTTGATACCGAAGGAAAGTAATCGCGCCTCGATAAAGTGTTTAATAAGTGACTCTCATATAAATTATAATTAGTGTGTTTAGTGTATTACATAAATTATTAAATAAGTACTGAATTACATATAAATCTGTAAATATAAATTAATTGTAAATATAAATTAATTGTAAATATAAATTAGAATAAACGTTACAATATATTATACATGGTGTTTCTAAATTCACGCGAAAAAATACAGGAAGTGATTGCCCGTATAACATCTATAATATACTTTCCTATGACAAAATTTCCTCAGCCCACCCCGTTCCTAAATTTAACTCCTAAAAGGTGCTGACTAAAATTGAGTTCTTATTTTATTTTCTCAAATTTAAGTAATTTAAGATGGGAACTTGAAATTTTCTTAATTTCCGTGCACTCCAAATGATTAACCACCGGTATTTTTTCAATAGCTTTCCTGTTAGGGGGCGCCCATTAATTAAGTGAGGTGTTCAGGGGGGGGGGGTAGGGGATCGAGCCGAATCTTACCAAATCTCACTTGGGGGAGAGCGGGGGTCTTAGCGAATATCACGTAATTTTTTTCTAGGAGAAAACGATGTAAAATTGCGTCAAACATTAAAATAAAAAACGTGTATTTATGATCTAATTTTATCACTGCGATTTTAGATTACAGTAATATTCCCAAATACTAGTCTTTGCTAGTCTTAAATGAAAGTAATCAAGCAAATTGTTTTTTTTTTAATAAATCCAACGCTTTTACACCCAAAACACAAATTTTGAATAATCTCACGTAAGATTAGGGGAGGGGGCCGAGAAAAATCTTACTACTTCTCACCAAGGGGGGAGGGGGGGGCTAATAAAATCCGCAATAAGGGGACGTCCATAAATTACGTGAGGTGTTCAAGGGGGGGAGGGGGTCAAGTAAAATCTTTCCAAATCTGACTTGGGGGAGAGGGGGGGGTTTTAACAAATATCACGTAATTTTTTTTCAATACAAAACCATGTAAAATTGCGATAAAATAAAGTTAAATTAAAGTAAAAAAAATTTCTAGAGTAAAATATGGCGAAATTCGACACAATAGTGTTTGTCGTATTCTCCCGATGGTTTATCGATATTTTTGACTATCGAAAAAAATCGATAGTTTTCGGTACCATATCGATAGTTGAGATGTTTAGGTGAAGAATATAAATATATTTTGAAAGCTGATATGGAGTAAAAATGCGATCAAAAAATGGGACAGAGAGAGAGACGAGAGAGATGAGAGAGAGAAAGAGAGAGAGATAGATGGGAGAGAGAGAGAGAGAGAAAGAAAGATGAGAGAGAGAGGAAGAAAGATGGGAGAGAGAGAGAGAGAGAGTTGAGAGATATGAGAGAGCGAGAGAGAAGTAAGAGAGGGAGAGATAGACGAGAGAGAAAGATAGTGTATTGCATGTGATTACAATCATTATTTTAAACTGTCAGAATCTAAGACGGATTCTGTAAGGTTAGCAACACTCGGAATTCTGTGACGCTTTTTTTTTATTACAAAAGCCCCCCATTTTGCTTATAGAATATTTTAAAAGAAGAAAAATCGCTTTTGGGAGAGAAAATTGCTATTAAAAGTACTAAAAATCCGCCATTTTTTTTCAACTTTTGACAATTATTTACCATTTTTAACAAGTATTGACCATTTTTGATAATTATTGAGCATTTTTGACAGTTATTGACCATTTTTGGCAATTATTGACTATTTTTAACAATTATTGACCTTTTTTGACAATTTTTGAAAATTATTGACCATTTCCCAAAATTTTTAACAATTATTGACTATTTTTGACAATTATTGACCATTTTTACATAATTTTGACCATTTTTGACAATTATTGAGTATTTTTGACAATTATTGACCAGTTTTGACAATTATTGACCATTTAGGACAATTTTTCAAAAATTTTGACCATTTTAGACCGTTTTTAATAATTTTTGAAAAATTTTGACAATTTTGTTTGACAATTATTTACCATTTTTCAAAATTTTGACAATTTTGGACAATTATTGACCATTTTTGACGATTTTTCAAAATTTATGACCATTTTTCCAAATTTTAACAATTATTGACCATTTTTGACAATTATTGACCAATTTTGACAGTTTTTGACAATTATTAACATATTTTGATAATTATTGACTATTTTTGACAATTTTTCAAAAATCTTGACCATTTTTCAAAGTTTTTGACAATTGTTGATCATTCTTTATTTGACCATGTTTTCAAAATTTTTGACCATTTTTCCAAATTTTTACAATTATTGACCATTTTTGACGATTATTGACCAATTTTGACAGTTTTTGACAATTATTGACCATTCTTTTAAAATTTTGACAATTATTGACCATTTTTGACAATTTTTCAGAAATCTTGACCATTTTTCAAAATGTTTGACAATTATTGACCATTCTTTAAAATTTTGTCCATTTTTGACAATTATTGACCATTTTTGACAATTTTTCAAAATATCTGAGAATTTTTGACAAAGTTGATACGTTGTTTTGAAATAGATACATATATTTAAGAATATTTTTAACGTTTCGACAAAAATCGTACAATGATGTTGACCATTTTTTCATAATTTTGACCATTTTTGACAATTATTGACTATTTTTGACAATTATTGACTATTTTTGACAATTATTGACTATTTTTGACAATTATTGACCATTTTTGACAATTATTGACCTTTTGAGAGAGAGAGAGAGAGAGAGAGAGATTGCTATTAAAAGTACTAAAAATCCGCCATCTTTTTCAACTTTTGACATTTTTGATCATTTTTCAAAATATTTAACAATCTTTGACAATTATTTAACATTTTTAAAGAATTATTGACCATTTTTGACAATTATTGGCCATTTTTGATAATTATTGACCATTTTTCAAATCACAATTGTATACTAGTCTTAAATTAAAGTAATAAAACAAATTGTTTTTTTTGTTTTATTTTTAAATCCAACGGGTTTACAGCCAAAACACATTTTAAAAAATCTCACGTGAGATTTGGGGGGGGGGGGGTAGTAAAGGAAAATCTTACGAAATCTAACTCGAAATTGAGTTTTGTGAAATAATTTTTTTTTTTAAATCTCTGTTGTCTTGAAAATTTTTTTTACTCTTGAAGATTTTTCTTAGAACCAATGGATCCGAAAAAAAAATCTGACTAAAATGTACTGGAGGACCATCGAGCATGAACCACATGTTTTGTCTAATATTGAGTGGAATATCCTCAAGACTTCAAGTAGTTCAGGGAGATCATTTTGGAGAAAACTGATGTAAATTTAATGGATGAGGCAGAAAATGTGGCCCAGTTAAGTAGTCACCTATAATTACAATCCACACATTAATTGAAAAAACATTTTGAAAACTGTTTATATTTTTTGAGATTCCTGCATTAAACTGGTTTAGAGTTTTTTGTCGTCAATTGCTTTCTGTTCTTTCGTCAACAGATGCGGTATTCAACGAGAAACTAATTTTTTCATGAAAAATTTTTTGAATTGTTTTCTTTGAAATGCTCCAATTTCACGATATGTGACATGTCGATCTTCTTGGATCAGCAGCTAACGTACAGCAACGACGTTTTCCTGAGTGACTGCCTTTGTTGGTGGACCTGTTCTTGGATCTAAGATAATGTGAAACAGCGAAATTTTTCCTACTTTGGTAGAAAGTTTTGCCAAGAAAAATCTGTTGTATACGTTTTTTTTTTGGATGAGGTTGACTAAGTAAAAATAAATTTACACTTTCAAACAGCGTAATAAAATTTTCGAAAAATAACTTTTCCATCTCAAACAGCTGTGTAAGTACAGTAAAGCCTCTATTTTTGGACACCTCTATGTAACGGAAAAAACACATGGCCGGAATGCTGCAATGACCATTTGTGTATAAACCCTCACACACACCACATGCGAGATGAGCCCGTTCCTCCCGGAACGCATCGCTCTAAACGCAATGCATCTCGGGGAGAACTTCCACCAACCCCCCCATCTCATGGTGGAAACCGCGTATGGTGTTTTTATGCATTGTTTACAACGGCATATTGCAAAATTAGTGAAAATAGTGACCTAACCTCAAAATTTGGAGCCACGTGTGGCGCCCACTATATCGACTTTTAATTTTTTTTTAAAATAGATTCCCATAGAGTCGAATCTGGAAATTTTCGTGGGCATATTGAAAATTTTTTTTATGAGTATTTTCTAATTTTTAATCGTATACCCTATATGCTTTATATAGTCTAAGCGTAGGTCTCGACGACACCTTCAAAATTGAATTTAGGTATTTTTCCATATTTTCATAAATAAAAAAGTTACTTTTATATTTTCGTATATAATTCCAGTGGCAGCGCCGATGGGTACGAGTCATTGTTTTTCCCTAAATCTGCTCCACCGATTCTACATGGATCCACGATTGGGAATTCTAACAAAAAATTCTTTAACTATATTACCCCAACTACGCCACTGATTACATTTTTTTTTAATTTTACGACGTCTCCTTCATCTTCAAAAACCCAGCTCAAGTTGCCCGTTATGTATAAGGAGGAAGGGGAAAAGGAGGAAATGTATTAGGGAAGAGAAAGGAAACTTATAAATATAAATATTCACTATTTTTATTTATATACAAAGAGAAGAGGAAGAAAAGAAAAGGGAAGAAAGAAAATAGGGAGAGGAAGAAGAAGAGGAAGAGAAAGAGGAGGAAAAAGTCCTTTCATATAGTTTTTTTCGCGTTTTCTCGTCGATTTTTCATTTTGTAGGTGTTTTCAACATTTTCAATTCTCTCAGACTTTTTTGAATTTTTTAATCTTAAAACCTTGACAAATATGTCGTCTACACCAATTCTTTCAATATATATTTACGAATTATGCAAATGCACAACTTTTTCGATTTTTTCAATTTATCCAATTTTTTCGATTATGTTGGTTATCTATACACTTTTTCCAGTTCTTTGTACTCTTTCAATATACATTTTTTGGTTTTTGTTATACTACACATGACCTTGCATATCCTAGGTTTTCTCGGTCTACTTACCATAAGTCTTTACGATCCACTTTTTAAATGTATACAGTTACATGCAATGAGAAGAGAAAGAAAAGGAACAAAAAGAATCAGGAAAAGGAAGAGGAAGAAAAAGAAAAAGAGGGAGACGGAGAGAAAGAGACAGAGAAAGAAGAGAGGAAAAAAATATCAATTAAAATTTTTAAAATAATCCATATCAATCACTACGTAGCAAATACAAAAACTCACTCTTTTTCTACAATAAATTCATAACCAAATGGCTGCTGGCTGGGTTCGGGTTGTCTTCTTCTTGGCTGTGTAACCACGGTGGTTATTTCTTCAGCGGTCTTCTAACTTGCTTTTGTCTTCCGTTGTGTGTGTTTTTGCGCTGCCTCTGAAGGGGCGAATCCTTAGCCGACGAACTGCGACAAAGACGACCTTATAGAGTGGATCCACTTGTTTTTGCTGTCCTAGTTGAAATCTCGACCCATTTTTTTATGGTTGTGCCGGTACTTCTCGTAGGTGGGACTTCTTTTCTTGAGATTTCTTACAAGTGACTTTAAGTCATTAGCTGAGCTAATAGACTTGTCACCTGCCCGAGAATATGTTGCTTCGTCGGTGTCGTTGTCGTCGTCGTCGTTTTGTTGGTTGCAGCTTGAGCGTAGCTGACTCCTGGCTTCGTTGTTTTTGGGGCTGTTTTCCTTGTCTTCAAGTTGTTTGAGGCCTCTGGGCATCCTCTGTAGTTCGCCGGGAGTTCTCCCTGGCAGTTTGCGAAGGGGATTCGTTCGATCTGTGTGGTCCTCCGCACTTCACGCATGCTGCATGCCGTCTGTCCGTGGTGGAATCCTTGGCAGTTGTAACACTGCGTCGGCCCATTTCCTCTTCTTTGCTCTCCTCGTCTTATCCTCACGTTCTGTATGTGTTGAATTTTTCTAATTTTGTCCTTCTCTTCCACTTCGAGCTCTACCATGTAGATGGGTAGTGGTTTCCTCTCGCCAAATCTGGAATGGAGTTGGCTGATTTTCCCTATATTTACTCCTTTTTTCTCGATTTCCTTCCTTATTTCTTCGGTGTCTTCGCAGTTTGTTAATCCTCGGATGACAATCCTTGCTTTTATTTTTTCTCGTGGCATATACATATACCACTCCACTTCTTTTCTGTCTTCTCTCAGGTACCTGGTTAGGTTCCTGTAGTCCTCTGGTCCTGTGCAGGGTATCTTTACTGCGAGTCTTTCCCTGATTGTGATGTATCTCGTTTTGGATTCACTGTCTTTGTATTTCCTTCCTCACGGAGCTCCAGTGGTGGACACTCCTGAGGATGACGGGTGGTGGTCGATGTGTTTTTGTCTTCTGGTATTCTTTGATGGCCTGAACCATCATTTCTTCTTCGTTGACTTTCCTTTGCTCGGCTTCGTTTCGCTGTTCCTTTTGGATTTTCTTTATGGATAGCACTTCCGTGAAATCCATATCCTCGTTTTCTTCTTCTTGTAGGGATTCTGTTCTCTGTGTCTTTCTACGGACACACTCTGATCGGTTTCGTTTCCTTTTCTTTTCCTGCATTGCTTCCATCGTCTTTGCCATGTTCTGGATGGCTTTTCGTAGCCCTGTTAGTTCATCCCCCATTTTTCTAATCGTTTTCTTTAATTCTTCTGCCTATTTTTTTAATTCTTCTGTCTCTTTTTTGGCTTTTTCAACATATTTTGCGGCTTCTTCATCTTTTCTATTAATATTATCGACTGTTTCTTTCGCATTTCTTATTATTCTCATTCCTGCTTCGACTGGGTTTTCTTCCTCTTCCTCGTCGGATGATAATTGTTTCCTTGTCTGCTGCTAGCTTGGCTGCTAGCACGACTGTCGTTTCTTCTCGGTATCTCGATAGTTCCTGCCCTCCACAGGTCCTAAAGCATACAAAACATCTATAATTTACAAACTTAATAATAATTTTTTTTTAAATCTTCTAAAAATAGAAAAATAATGTTGTAAAACTACACTGACACTACACTGAGACTACACTGACACTACACAGACAGACACTACACTGACACTACACTGACACTACACTGACACTACACTGACACTACACTGACACTACACTGACACTACAGTGATACTACACTGACACTACACTGACACTACACTGACACTACACTGACACTACACTATAAACGACCCTCTCAATAGCGCATGTGCTGTATTTCTTTCGCGTTCCAACTGATTATAAACCTATTAATAACGGACAAAAAAAATTTCCCTTAGTTGTCAGCTATTAAGAGGTTTTACTGTACCAAAAAACTGTAATTATTGAGCTGACATTTCAGCAGACCCCTCTTAAAAGACCAATAACTATGAAAAAATTTAAAAACACCATGACAAAAAGGTTTCTCTTTATTTCAAAAATATGTTAACATTAAATCTCTATTAATAATTTTCCGAACACCTTTAAAACTGATAATAATAGTTGTATGAATCACACTGTATCTATTTATGATTTCGATAATTCTTTCAACTGCATTTTGATCACTGAATATATTTATTAACACTGTTAGAACTAAACGGAAATTCCGTCATAATTCAGGTGGAACCATTAATTATATTGAAATTTTTTTGAAACTTGTCCTTGTGATGTCATTCAAACAATTGTGTTGAAAACTGCCGTACGACAAAATAATACAAAACAACAAAACTAGCAGGATACTTGGAAATGTTTTATTAAAAATAGATGTACCGTTAAAATGTATACAGTGGGTCAATAGCTAAATTTGACTTATAGTCCGGGAGCTTAGTGGCAAAAGTTGAATTTGACATTCTCACACAGAAATATACGATAATTAATCCGTTGTTTCGGGAAAAAAGGAGATTAAGTCATTATTAAGAATGTCCTGGAAAATAACTTTGATTACAAATTACAAATCAGGTTAAATATTTATAATACGCAAATATTCAAACTAAAATTCTTCTTTTTAAATTTAAGTGATATGTTTTAGAGCTTTTTAAATTTTTAAAAATATTTAGAAAAAAGAACACATATTCCTTTCGAACAATTTAGGTCATTCTATTAAAAATGAAAATCACACTGTACGAAACAAAAACTTTTATTTTTAGCTAGAGCACAAAAAATACCCTTTTTATAATATAAAATCAATGACACGAAGAAGAAGCGTTTGGTAAAACTCCCAAAATACATCCGAAATATCTTTTTTCTTCACGGAAATCGGAACTGGGCCAGCATACTGAAGTTGAAGAACAAATTTGGGTTTCTAAATGAAACACTTTTGAAATTTTCATGTATGCTTGTCTTGAAAAACATTGTACCCAAATTATGATTATCTACTCTTAGTTCCCGAACATTGCGCCAATTAAACGTATTTCCAGATTCACCTTTTTTCGTCATTTGTAATACGTTTTTTAATAGTTTGGCGAAGTCAAAAAATTTCGATTGGTCCATTTCGACGACTTTGAAAGGATGTTTTTTTTCCAGTACATCGAACTAGTCCCCAGGATGATGAATACGTGCTTCTGTACGTTTCTTTGTTTTTTCAATTAGTGCGTGGTCTCCATCATACTCCCTATGGGTATGCCCTGGTACCAAAATCTTATGCTTTATCTCTTTGAGTATTGGATGGGATTTGTACTAGGTGTAATCTATGTATAAAAAAATGATGGGCTTATAGAAATCTTTATTTTACAAGAAATAATTAAAAAAGCTATACTCCAAAGTCTCCATTTACATATTGACATTACGCATTACATGACCAAGTTCGTCTTGTAAGAAAACACTCAAAGATGTCAGTATAAGAGTTTAGCAAAACATGACCAACCGCCAATTTTAGCCGTTATTTTGGCGCATGGTCGAGTAATGCATAATCGATGATAAATATTAAAAAGTTCAATAGATACATATTTGGCAATATTTCAGTGTGATTAAGTTATAACGGTTGTAGTTTTTTTGTGATCCTTGTTAAAAATGATGCAAAGAACAGCATTATTGATTAAAAAAGCCAAATAAATATCTATGAAGGTAAGTTTATAGCCAGATTATCAATAAATCTGTAAATAAATTTAAATTTTTTAAATATTTGCATGGGTTTTGTCTAAATGGATTCTATTTTTTAGTCGTCAAATAGTAATGTCAATGATATCACCAACTCAAATACCGAAGAAAGTGGTTCAAATATCGATTTTCTAGAACCATGTTTGCAGACTTCACATTGCAAGGTTGGCAAAAATTGTTTAATTTTATTTTTCTTGTAATCTTTGTAGGGTAATTCCAATGATTTAGACATCAGTTTAACAAAGCTACTTCCAATCTCGGACAACAGTTTCCAAATTCTAGAAAACGATGTTTAATGAACAGATTTGAACGAATCACAAGCTTCTTTGCAAATTAACCTAAATAATGGTTCCGAAAATGGTTTTGATACGAATCGTACATGTAATGCCGATGATAAAAGGAGAATAATGATTCACAAAATATTAGGGTTTCTGTCGAGACAAATCCTGAAAATACAGTAGATAAAATTACCTTTACCGATGATACAGAACGAGCTGGAGAAAAGTAGATTTAGCGCTAAAAAGTAAAAAGAGGCCTGAGGGAGTAAAAGATTTAAGAGGTATTGGTGGGGAAAAAACAAAATTTTGACCATTTTTCAAAAATTTTGTCAATTTTTAACAATGACCATTTTTGACAGTGTTTATAATTATTGACCATTTTTTCAAAATTTTGAGCATTTTTCAAAAATTTTGACAATTATTGACCATTTTTTCCAAATTTTTTCAAAATTTTTGACCATTTTTTCAAATTTTAATAATTATTGACAATTTTTGACAATTATTGACCAATTTTGACAATTATTGATCATTTTTGACAATTTTAGACCATTTTTCCAAATTTTAACAATTATTGACCATTTTTCCAAATTTTAACAATTATTGACCATTTTTGACAATTTTTGAGCATTTTTGACAGGTTCTGGCAATTATCTATTGACCATTTTTGACAATTTTTCAAAAATTTTGACCATTTTTTCAAAATTTTGACAATTTTTTACGATTTTTCGAAAATTTTGACCATTTTTCAAAACTTTTGACAATTATTGACCATTTTTTCAAAAATTTTGACAATTTTTTACCATTTTTTCAAATTTTAACAATTATTGACCATTTTTGACAATTATTGCCCAGTTTTGATAATTATAGATCATTTTTGACAATTTTTCAAAAATTTTGTCCATTTTAGACCATTTTTCCAAATTTTAATAATTATTGAGCATTTTTTCAAAATTTTGACAATTTTTGACCATTTTTCAACATTTTAACAATTATTGACAATTTTTGTCAGTTTCTGACAATTATTGACCATTTTTTCAAAATTTTGACGATTTTTCGAAAATTTTGACCATTTTTCAAAAATTTTGATAATTTTTGACCATTTTTTCAAATTTTAACAATTATGGACCATTTTTGACAATTATTAACAAGGGTAGAGGGACAAGTCCCTATTTTACCCAAAAGCTGAAAACAATATGCAAATCAATTACCTTCTAGCAAATTTATACATAAATTGAAATGAAAAAAATAATTAAAAAAAAAGAGAAGATATAAAAACAAAAGTACAATAATTCGTATTGGGATAAAAATTAAAAGTTATTGATATATAAGGCGGTCCAGTCTATTTTTAAATGTGTTGGTAGAAAAAGCAGAAATAATGTCAACATCGAGATTATTCCATTATTGTCCGCACTTCCTCCACTCTATACTCCATGTTGTAAGTAAAAATAAAAAAATACTCGAATCTCGAATAATTGACTGCGATAAGAAATAAGAAAAGAGATTACACCGAAGCACCGACTACTTGGGAGTGTTTTTTTCTTTTTTCATCATTCTATAAAAAAATTCGAATTATTTCGCCGTAATCGGATTCGAATTATGCCATCTTATCTTCCGGAAAAAGGGGTGATAAAGTTGATGTGTCCATCCCATTTTTTCAAAATTTTGACAATTTTTGACGATTTTTCGAAAATTTTGACCATTTTTCAAAAATTTTGACAATTTTTTCAAATTTTAACAATTATTGACCATTTTTGACAATTATTGACCAGTTTTGACAATTATTGATCATTTTTGACAATTTTTCAAACATTTTGTCCATTTTAGACCATTTTTCCAAATTTTAACAATTATTGATCATTTTTCAACATTTTAACAATTATTGACCATTTGTGACAGTTTCTGACAATTATTGACCATTTTTGACAATTTTTCGAAAATTTTGACCATTTCTCAAAAATTTTGACAATGTTCAACAATTATTGACCATTTTTGACAGTTTTTTATAATTATTGACCATTTTTTCCAAATTTTTGACCATTTTTCAAAATTGTAACAATTATTAACCATTTTTGACAACTTTCAAAAATTTTGACAATTATTGACTATTTTTGAGCATTTTTTCAAATATTTAACAATTTTTGACAATTTTTTACAGATTCTGACAATTATTGACCATTCACGTTTCACACTTCTTAATGACAGTACAAAATTATTACAGAACCTTTGACAGAAACCAAAACACAAAATTATCTAAGGTAACTTAATAAATATACAAATAAAAAAGAGTGTTCTAATGATTATATAACTCATGTTCTAATGAACCAATACAATCCTTGAATTTCCCTTAGTTACGGCGTATTGATAAGTGAATATACCCCTTGACGACGTGATATAATCTTTTTGGTGTTTCGCCTCCTGCCATATTGGGATCATTTCCATAGTAACGGACAAGCTCAATGAAATGTCAGTTAATTCTACAACAAATTCCGAAAACAACAATACATCAAATATGTATTATAATAATTGTACCTTCAATATTAATATTAATCAATAAAAAAAATTAGAATATTATTCGTTATATAATCGTAACGAATACCAACTCGAGCATAGACAATATTTTTCGATTATTTACCTCTTCACTCGACGTATTTCGCGAAACACCACTCGAGCTGCGCTTTCGTGATGTTTCGCCAAATACGTCTCGTGACTCGGTGAATAATCGAATATTGTCTATGCTCTTGTGATATTATAACTGATTATCCCATTTAGAAAGCATTGTATTTTTTCGCACTTTTTTGGGTGTTATAATGAAACTTCCATTTAAAAAGCATTGTTCTTTTTCGCACGCTTTAGACGTATGTATAAAATGTAATTTCACGTATTTGTATGAGATTGTAAATGCTTAATTTTAATGGTGGTCGTATATAAAGATATTTTTTAACTTGTTTAATTTAAGGAGAAAGCCTTTAAAAAAAGACACCTGCAACTTGTGTGATAAACTAGAAGTTTTAAAACTACTGGAAGTAACGAAGAACAAAATAAATATACATTGGAGAAAGAACGTCATTATTTATCTGCAGCGGAAGTTGCACGAAATTTGTTAAACGCAAATAGCTGTAGAAGATGAAGATCTTGAAGTACTCTGCGTAGACATGCAAAAAACTCTTCCACTTTCTCGTATACCCACCAATGTTGTCTTTATAAACGTCAGCTTTGGCTTTACAAGTTGGGCATTCATAATGCAAAAGAAAACAAGGGTCATTGCTACCGGTGGTTAGAAGGTGAAGCTGGTAGGGGAGCTCAAGAAGTTTCTTCATGCTTATACAAGCATATTATATATAAGGAAAATCACGATATGCAATCGTGTAAATATCTTATTTTTTGATCCGATAGCTGTGGAGGCCAAAACAGGAATATTAAGGTGGTGTTAATGTTAAAAGCTGTTTTGGAAGCACATCCATTTTTGCAAAAAATTACCATGCGTTTTTTGGTATCGGGACATAGTTTTCTCCCTAATGATACCGATTTTGGTGATATAGAATGTGCCTTAAAGTTACAACGACTATACTCCCCAGATGATTACGCCAATATAATGAAAGTATGCAGAAAAAAAACCTCTAATTATTCGAAGAATGCAAAAAGGAACTGCTGGCTTAGAAAATTCTATCGTGAATAAATAAACAGATATTGACAATAAAAAATTTAATTGGCTAATCATCGGAGAGATTGAAATTCGAAAGGAAAACCCATTTAAGATATTTGTGAAGACTGACTTTGCAAGTAGCGCACAGGAAATCGACTTAGCAAAAATCCGGGGAAGGCCTTCCTCCTTAGAAGAACCAAAATTCAATACCTCCCTTCAGCAACTTTGGCCAAATGGCAAACCTGTTCCTGAGAAGAAGCTTGAAGATTTAAAATCTTTAATGAATTTCATTCCAAATGACGCTAATAAATTTTACAAGAATTTGATAGGAGCTCCTAATATAGAAGATGATTTGGATGGATTTAACATAACTTGAACAAGCGCCAAAAATGGCGTGTGGTCAAAGTATACAAAATTAACCAGCAGCCCAAATTTAGCATAATTTGACTAAGCGTTACACTGACGTGTAGTCAAATTATGCGAAACTCTAACACGCTGTTATGCATAAAATTCAATGAACGACTAAGCGGCGTTTTTGTTCACAAAACTTTGATTTTTTATATTATCATCACAAAACTGCGCACTCAATTTGTTTTTGGTATTTTTGATGTCCATACAAGATATTAACTTAATCTGATAAATAGTTGTTTTTATAGAAAGCTTAGAACTAAAAGTTATTTTTCTTAATTCTTTAAAATGGCACTTGGTCATGTTATGCATAACGCAGTCAATTTGCTCCTCTGCCTACTACAGCTTCATGCCACATAAAGCAGTGGGCCTGCTCCACATCACAGTCTTGGACTGTTAAATTAAATATCCATAACTTCTCTCTACATTTACACGTATCTACTTTTTCCCCGGCACCACGGAAATAAGTTAGAAAATTGATATTTTATTTTCTATTTAGCCCCGATCCCGAAAATGTCGCGTGATGTCAAAGCACGCACAGACGGCATAGAAGACCACGCTCAAACTTAGGTTGTGCTGTATATACAACATTGGATACGAATTGTTATAAACAGAATGAGAAAATTAGAAGAAACAATAGCTAATTTGAAAGAACTCACAAATAACTTATTTATTATTTAAACATAAAAGTCAAAATTTCTCAATTAATTTTTTAAGTTTGTACACTAAACCTTCAAACCCTTCGTCGGGCGCATATAATCTCACAGATTCATACCGATGGAATTTTAATGTATTTCATCCAATACGCAGACTAGCGGGCAGTGCGGCTGCGCAACTTATCCTAATGTCAAACAATACATCAGCAAGCAAGAAACGAAGCTGTCTATAATTTTTTTGTATGCGCATGTCTGAAAGGCGTCATTTTTAAAGTGAGATACTTGTCATACTTCACTTTGTCGACCAATTATATCGCCGATATTTAAAAATTTGATCATTTTCTCAGTGTATTTACTAAGTTATCTGCTAACGTCGCACTCTCAAGGTCATAAATTTTGGTTACCAAAACATCAAAGAGATTGCGTCGGGCTTCGCTTCTTGTTAGTTGGTGTATTCTTTGCCGCAATCGTGCTTTTCTAGTGTAAAGGTGTACTTTGCAGTGAGTGTTAATCTCACAGATTCATTGCTCCCGTTCGGTATATTATCTGCATGAAAGAAATATAATACAGAGGTAAATAGTGTATTCTTTTTGATTATCCAAATGTATCAATTATATTATATTATGAATTTGAAATTATCATTGCGCCCACTTATGCTGTTTTTTGTTTCTTACTAGAAACCTTGTGCAAGAATGGAATTAACAATCCAGACAACCCCGATGATACCAATTTGTTAATTAATATGCTTTTGTACGTATTTTTGTAAAATGTTGTCTATTGAAACAATACAATATTCTTCAGTTCAGTTTTTATTCTAATTAAATTGCAACGAACTCGCCCTAACTCCGGAAATCTACTGTAATGTTTTTGTTATTTATTTAAATAGTTTTTACTTGTGGGATAAAATTATACACACTACTATGGCTAATTACTATTTATTTATTTAAAGAAACTTAAACTTAATTTATATACACATTACACACTCTACTTAATGTCTACTAATGTATTTACACTCGGTATAATAGTTCTAATTTATTTGTACCACTTGAATATTACACTATTTATCTTCACTATTTCACTCACTGTCCGATTACTAAGAACTTCTGTAAACTGTTTGTCAACTAACTCTTTACTGTCCGTTTCACTAATTTGAACTAACTGTTAACTCGTTCGAAAACCCTCGTATATATAGTCCTTCTCAACTCTCGAAAATTCCAGTACCTTCCGCGCTCGTCCTACGCACAAACAAAGCGTCTTCTCGAGAATGTTCTCGAAAGCGTATTCACCAAAATTTATAATCGAGAGACAGTGCCGGCTTTGAGTTGGTCTAATAATTTATAATTACCATCAATGGGATTGAAAATCTCTCTCTTCACATTGACTTTAAAAAGAGTATACCATTTATGGTTCAAGAAAACCAAATTATTAATTCAATTTTCCAGGGTAAAGTTACTTGATAATTTACAGACTTCTGTCTTATCATACACAATTTAGTTGAGATATTTCTATAGATGGTTTAACATATAATTCTTCTTAGGAAGTAGAGAGAAGGTTTCCTTCAACCTTTTTTATCTCTGACTGTATCCATCTACCTTGCACTGATGACGGCGCAACGCGAAAGGATTGTTTAAATAGCAGATCATACCATTCCATTTGTCTTTGAAGTGTAGTTCAGTTTTCTTCGGGGCTTATAGTAGTACTGGAAAGTAGTTGTTTCTTCTCAGTTAAACGGCTATTAATTTGAAAAACCGTTTTCAAACTATGGAAGATATCGATATAGAATTTTTCTACTTCCATAGAATAATTTAAGCAGGAAGTCGGAGAAATTGTAAAATATACAGGGAGTTCAATTAAAATTTTCAATTAAACAAGAAGTTGATCATATTTATTCTATATGTGAAAAAATTCGACTTTTTCCCCAATATAACGCACCAATGTGAACAGAATGTATCAAACTATTTAAAAGTTACAGGGGTGGCCCATGATTCATTTACTTCCGGTGTACCATACTAATATGCACTGTGTTCATTTGAAAAGGACCCACCCCTTAATATAGAAATGCCGAAACACGTCAACTTTTAACTTGAGGGAGACAATTTTTGGCGCTAATGTCATAAACGTCAGATTCACCCCCTCTCTTCTGGAGATACCCCTTACATTTTTTCAAATGGCATTAGGTATCAAGTCATACCTCATTTGAAAGATCTGGTGAAGCTCTATCCAATCATTTTGTTTTGCCTTTGACTCCAGCCTTCCATTGTTATTTAATCGTTGTTTAAAAATGGCTCTCTTTCAACTTTTATTGCCTGAATGTTAACGGTGGTCACTTTGAACACATGATTAAATAACAGTTATGTCTTCTTAACAGTTGTCTTTTCACTTATTGTAAATTTTTTATTCTTTAAAGAGTCTTTCGGTCATAACCTAATACGGGGGCAAACGAAAAGTTGAGAGAGAGCCAATTTTAAACAACGATTAAATAACAATGGAAGGCTGGTATCAAAGGCAAAACAAAATGATTGAATAGAGATTTACCAGACCTTTTAAATGAGGTATGACTTGACACCTAATGCTATTTGAAAAAATTCGAGGGGTATCTCCAGCAGGGAGGGGGTGAATCTGACATATATGACATTAGCGCTAAAAAGTGTCCCCCTTAAGTTAAAAGTTGATGTGTTTCGGCATTTCTTTTTAATATGTCCCATTTCTGAAATATTAAGGGTGGGTCCTTTTCAAATGAAAACAGTGTATATAATTTTGTTTATTTTTACATTTCTCTGGATTTTTCAAAATTGAAGTGGCCAAAAACCAGTTATTTTCACTTCATTCAACTCCCAATTCCTAGAAGACCGGGCTTTGGAATGTTAGTAACAATGCAACTGACATTAATAGAAAATTTTCAAAACCCCATAACTATGGAGAGTAGACTTAAGAAGTGTCCTTCGAAAGGCAGGCATTATTGTAATAGCAGATGAGTAAATTTTAATGAAAGTCCTTCTTTTCTAACTCGTTAATATCACAGTTAATGTATCTGTAACTCGCTAAGTGAACCAATTATCACCGAGAAATTGTAACGGCCAAACGTATCTCTTAACAATTATGAAACTACGAGACGTGAGTGAAAGTGTTTATTACACTTTAACATAACAAACGTTGCGCCTGAGTATCAGAAGAAGGCGGAAGTTGAAAACTCCGTAGGTATAGCCCGTTCAGTATTAAAACCGTTGCACGTCATCAAAGTGTCGAAAAAGAGACGTTCGTTTATATTATGTCCTTCGTTTGCTGCTGTCAATCAACTGTCAATCACTATCTTTAGCCTCTATAAACTCAATAAATATTGAAATTTGTAGGTCGCATGGTATTAAAAAATATAACTATACGCTTAAAGATAGGTTTCGTAATTAATTTCATATCAAATACAACTCGTAGGATAATTAAAGATTAATCTCAAACTAACTTCAGTTGTACTAAAAACTTTATAAGTTGGCAAGAATGCGCGCTGTTGCCGCGAATAAAATGTTTTATTTGGTTCAGTTGACGTCTTGATATTTTGGGGTTATGTTGTGACAATTTTATATTGCTCATTTAATTTTTCGATTCTTTTATCTGCGTGTTATTAAAAAACTGCAAAGAACTGTGAGTAATTTTTCAAAAGCAGTAATGAGTTCCCAAAAAACGTATAAATGAAACTTAATAATACTGCAATAGTTAATGTATTTACACCTGATACTATTTACAGCGTGTATGAAGCAAGTAAGTATAAGTTCAATAGCCAAATAAAAAGAAGAATATTTGATAACTTCATTTGACATATTCTAGATTCTCATACTATTTCAAGGGCTTGGCAACATAGTCCAGTTATGACAGATGTGACGTGCAACAGTTTTAATACTGAACGGGCTATAGTAGATTATTTCAGGCACTAAATTCATTTCATATACCTTTCCTACGCCAGCGCCATTCTGGTATGTTTTTGAATTATTATTAAGTGCTTGCCGCTGACACTTTTTCAACATGGCCCTTATTACATGTCTGTTCTTCTTGTTTCTACTTTCCATGCCTATAAGGTTTCAAGAGATGGTCAGATTTTGACGTTTGGAGTCTCATTTGAAAGGATTTGACTCCTAGATTTATAATAAACATATTCATGGCCGTTTGCACCAACTATTCTTTAGGTGAAGAATTCAGAGGGGATAACTAACTTTAGGAATTACTAAAAATGCACATGCCTTGCACCACCTTACATTCTGACATAACTTACTAGGTCAGACTAGGTTAGTTTTATATATCGGCAACGTTGCAATTTTGTTCAGATCTGTCTGTCATAAATCTGTGATGAAGCTAACCTAAAGTTTTAATTTCAGTTTGTTGGGGTTTATATATTGTTACGCGAGCTACTGCATTAATATGCTCACTTAGTGCCCCCTGTGAAATACCCGTATGAGACGACTATGGCTCCTCCGCCCAATTTTCGAGAACCATCCAAAATACGAAACATCCAGAATACCCAAGGCATCCACCAGAACGACGAGAGATTTCTAGAACTACACGGCGCGCGAGTATAAATAGACCACGAGTATTGCTGCAGGCAGTCAGTGTTGATACCGAAGGAAAGTAATCGCGCCTCGATAAAGTGTTTATTAAGTGACTCTCATATAAATTATAATTAGTGTGTTTAGTGTATTAGATAAATTATTAAATAAGGACTGTATTAAATATAAATCTGTAAATATAAATTAATTGTAAATATAAATTAGAATAAACGTTACAATATTCTATGGTTTGTTGTTTGTTCCTATTTTTAGAGGATTCTTTAACTTCTTTTATGTTCTGAATCTTGAAAATGAGAGATCTCGAAATTCCCAACAAGTCAAAGCGAAAACGAGAGTAGTGAAAGGGAATGTCTGCTGAATGGTGTACTAGAGTATAAAAACATAATAGAAAACAAAAAAAACTGATGGGGTACCTGTTTCGGGAAAAAAACCGCTTGGAATAAAATTGCTGCCATATTCAATGCTGCGTCACCCAATATGGTATATCGAGAGATAGATTCTCTCAAAAAGTATTATGAACACATGATTGAAGATATGAGGAAGAAAGTAGGGGATGCCAAAAAGGAATTATATAGAACAGGAGGAGGAACTGCTAAAGTAATATGCACAGAAAATATAAATAATTTACTGCTATCCATCATAAATACATACATAAATTTGACTGTGATACCATTGTTAGCAGCGATAACCAGGTCAGCTCTAGCACCTCTCATAGTTGGAAGCCAGAATATAACTTTTAATAGATATCGAAGAATAAAAATATATTATTCCAACGCTTTGACAAAGTTTTGAAAAATAATTTTTCCAAAAACAGTGACCGTTCAACGAAGAAGAAACAACTACTTCCCGGGCTACATGCCCCGACAGACATTGAATTACACTTCTAAGTCAAACGGGGTTGGCAAATCTACAAGATTTAAACCAACCATTCTGGTTTGCAACTAGAAGGGACAACATAACTTGTAGGCCGGTTTCGGCGTATTGCGCCTCATCAGTACAAGGTATATGTTATCGTCCGAGAGTTAATCCCGGACTGAAATGTGACTATAATCAACAACGATACATATTGTCCAGTTACGGAAATATTTTGGTTGCGAAAATAGCGACATCTCACCTCCAAGTCACAAACCAAAATTCGAATGAGACAACAAACCACGTGGGCTTGAAACAAAAATGAATTATTACAGTTTCCTGTAAGCGTTTAGCGTAAAGCTTTACTAAATACGACAATTTTACAGGAAACTGTAATAATTCATATAACTTTTAATATACCACATGTCATTAGGGACTAGCTAGGGACCCAAATTTCTACACCTAATTTAAGGAAAACCCAAAGCAAGATAGGGACTGAACATCAAGTGGTGCAAGCGAAATCGACACCTAAGGCTAATTTATTCCTTCCCTAGAGTTAGGTGTTCCCTAAAATAGTTGGTGCAAACGGCCATTAATTTCCTAAAATTGCGTCTACATACACCAAATTCGACTATCAAACTTAGTTCGATATATTTTTAAACCGATTTAATGGAAATTTATGTGTAAAAATGAGGTTTAAATTTTCTTTACTTATATAACACCTACTTACACATAATATTTTACATATTTTTATGATTAATTGTTAGCAAATTAAAGTTTCCGCGTAGAGGAAATTTAATAATTCAATTCAATGTTTGACAAGCTTATAATATATACATTTTTTTTCGTTTTATTATTTGTACCGACTTTAAAAGATTATTTTTTAAATGCAAGGTTTATATAACAAAAATTGAAATATTGAAATGCTCTTTATGTTTTTTTTCAAATAGCACATAAAAATAACTAACGACTATGGTTTAAATACCAGTGGCGACACAAATAATTTTTATTATTGTCAAACTACATCAACAATCCTGGCTATTATCCTAGTATTATTGTCCTCGCTACCTGCGGTTCACTATACAGGAAGAATCTAGCGAAAGTTGCTAACTGAACACTTATTTACATGAAGAAGCGCTTACAATTCTGTTTAATTCTTTGAATCACCCTGAAGTGTTTCAGACACGTCTTTGAAGCTCTTCAGCTATCAATGTGATAAAAATACACTATATCTGAATCGATTATTTCATTTTAAAGCAAGGAAAGCAACAGCAGATTCCACCAGGAGCAGTGCGGTACTGTGTTTGTTTTGTATTATAACGCCTTACAAAGTTTTTGAAAAACAGTTTTCAAAGACGGTTCACCAAGAAGCAACAACTACTTCTCGGGCTATATGCCCCGACAGACATTGAATCACACTTCTAAGTTAAACGGGGTTGGTATATCTGCAAAATAGAACCAACCATTCTGGTTTGTAATTAGAAGGGACAACATCACTTGTAGACCGGTTTCGGCGTATATACGCCTCATCACTACAAGGTAGATGCCATCCGTCCAGAAGCTCTGAGAGCATAATCCTGGACTGGAGATTACGTTCATACCACACCAATACATTAACCCCATAAAGGAAATGCTAAGAATGCGATAATGTATTGATGTGGTTTCAGCGTTGTCTATGATTTTACTCTCAGAGCTTCTGGACGGATGACATCTACTTTGTACTGATGAGGCGCAAATATGCCGAAACCGCTCTACAAGTGATGTCTAATTACAAATCAGAATGGTTGGATATATCTTGTAGATATACCAACCCCATTTAACTAAGAAGTGTAATTCTATGTCTGTCGGGGCATATATCCTGAGAAGTAGTTGTTGCTCCTTAGTGAACGGTCTTTGTTCGTTGAAAAATATTTTTCAAAAACTTTGTAAGTCGTTATAATAGTATTAACCTATTATCTCCGACATCTATTAACTCTTCCCCTTCTAGTTTATATTCTCGATGAACTGATTGGTTTTGAAATCACGTGGTTCAAGTATAAACAGTTGACACACTTTTTCAAACTTTCTCAAACTTTAAATGTCGCTAGAAATCGCTGTTTATAGAGGCACCAAGTAATAGGAAAACTATTTTTGAGTCACGCTAGTTTTTAGAATTTACTTGTAAAATATCAATAGCAGATTGAACCAGTAAAAAAAGTCGACCATGGACGTGTATATTTATATTCTAAGGGGTAGGCCTCTTTAATTTGTTATTATACATAAAGAGTGAAATTTCTTCTGTGTTCGACGTTATGACGGTTATTATCTTTTATTAATTTTATGTAGGTAAAATAAATTTAAATTTAACAGTAATAAACGTCTAAATTGTAAACAATAATTTTTGATGGCAGCTATTTCAAAGAATAATAATTTTTGGCACAAGATTCAAACACCGTATCAATAATAATTGAAAAAAAAATGTCGCGTTGACAATGAAAATTATATTTGGAAACCCACCAGTTACCAGTTTACATTGAAATATAAACGTGTCCACGTAAAAGAAACAAATCCACTTGGGATTCGTCATTATACTTCTACTTCAAAAAAGTACCGGGAATTTGTCAACGAAACACATCATCAAATTTATTGTATCGCCTTCAAAGTAGGCTCCTGAAATTATCAGTATCGAATTCTCTTTCAGTAACCATTTCTTTTATTTTATTTAAGTTCAGTTGATGACGTTGATCACCGTCCAGAGAGAGGCAAATCTTCTACCACATCTCGACTTCTTTAAAATGCACTTTACCACTCATACGCACGTGTTTTTGATAAAGTCGATTCACCGTAAGCCTTATGTAATATTTTCAGAGCTTCGGCAAACGAAATTTCCATTTGCAATGCAAAATTTAAAAAAAATTCTTTGTTCGTTGTTTTTATTTATTATAAAAATCGCAAAACATACTTTATGTATTATAGAAGGAGCGTTCGACCACACCTCCTTTGATTCCATGATAGCTGCTGTTGCAAGGCGTGGAGCAGACGACACCACATGTCGGTGGATGAAAAACATGCTTCTCAACAGGACAGCAACGACAACCTTATTTGGAGATTCCATGGAGGTATCGATAATGAAGGGATGCCCACAGGGAGGAGTCCTATCACTTTTGCTGTGGGACCTTGTAAAAGTCGAACTCCTGGAGGAATTGAACAGGAAGGGGATATACACCCAGGGGTATGCAGATGATCTGAAAATAGTTGTACTGGGGAAATACCCTAACGTACAACAAGCTCATTTCCTTCACTAGAAAAAGGAAGCTTGATAGACTAAAACTGCCAAGCCTCTTCAACGTGCAGCTGTGTCTTAGACTTGAGGTCAAGTATCTGGGCATAATTCTGGAAACAAACCTTACCTGGAACTCACATCTACATGACCAAGAGCAGAAAAAGCCTAAAGGCTGAGGTGCCGAAGTCTCTAAGCCTCTGACTGGTGGTGCCGAACTAATTCAATCAATCACCTTTTTAACAATGTTCTTAATAATCATCTCAACAACAATACATCGACGAACTCCATTCGATATTTGGCGATAAAAGCCCATGAAAGACCCCAATACTCATCACTCCCCACCATGTCTGTTGAGTTCAGTTCACAGTGATAAGACGGAAGTCTTAAGATGTGAACATCGATGAGGTATTGTTCGCCATTGTTATCCCAGTATTTTTCAGCAATGCACTCAATTTTGAATTTGTTATTATATATAGTGACTATATACCCCAAGAGGGGTCTAGTCGCCGGGGCGGCTTTTTAGATCCAGATTTTTTGGGGGGGATCGGGCCCCATTTCCAAGTTATTAAATCAATTTAATTATGTTCCTCCACTGTTTCCTGTCGGTTGTTTTCGCCTTCCAGTTTCGGATACCTAGACAGTTTATGTCATCTATAACCTCCTGTAACCACGTTGATTTTGGCCTCCCTCTTTTTCTTTTGCCACTTGGCCCATGTCCCAACCATTTTAACCATTGCTCTTTTATTACACTTATGATGTCCCTCTGGATGTCTTTTTTCAATTCTTCATTTGTTCTTTTCCTATATTCATTTTGAGTCATTTTCTTGGGTCCTAATATGACTTTTAGTATTTTTCGTTCAAAAATTTTCAGGTCTTGTTGTTTCTTGGTCATTATCATAACTTCAGCTCCATACGTTATTGTTGGTCTAATTATTGTTTTATAAATTTTCATTTTGGTATTTTTGCCTAGAAATTTACTTCTTAATAAATTTTTATTTGCCTGGAAGACTCTGTTTGCTGCCATTATTTTCTCCTTAATTTCCATTTCTCCATCACTATTGTTGGTTATTGTAACTCCTAAATATTTTATTTTATCAACTTCTTCAAATTTGAAGTCACCGATGCTATTAGTTTTTTGTTTATCTCCATAGTTTGAAGTGCTCTCATTAGTTGTTGTCTTTTTATTGAATCAAAGGCTTGTTCAAAATCAATAAATAGCATCTCTGTTCCGATTTGATGTTCGTGAGTTTTTTCCAATATTTGCTTCAGTATATGAACTGCGTCTATGGTTGATTTGCCTTTATTAAATCCGTATTAATATTGTCCTAATATTGTGCTTATACTGCTGGCCAGTCTCTTTTGGATGAGTGTAGACAGTATTTTATAGATCGTGTTAAGTAGCGTAATTCCTCTATAATTTGTGCACTTTCGTTGATCCACTTTTTTATGTATTGTTACTATTTGGCCTGATCTCCACTCTTCCGGCATCTTTTCATCCCGCCATATGCACCTTACTAATTCGTATATCTGTTCTGTCAGTTTTTCTCCTCCATATTTAATCAATTCAATATTTATTCCGTCACTTCCTGGTGCTTTCCCGTTTTTGCTTTTACTAATGATTTCTTTTATTTCTTCTAGCGTTGCTCTACTTCTAATTCTTCGTCTTCCGAAAATTCTTCCAGTATTTCCGTCTCTGTTAAGACGTTTTTAAAATGTTCCAACCGTGTTGTTTTATATTCTATTTCGTCTTCTACCACCTTACCATTTTTGTCTTTTTTTCCAATTTGTTTGGACTTGAATACTCTATTTTGCTCTTTAATTTTTTGGTAGAATAATTTTGAGTTCTTATTATTATTTTCGGCATCTATTTTTTCTAGTATGCTATCCACCCAATCTCTTTTAATTTTCCTTACTGCATTTTTTGCTTGTTTTCTTATCTTGTCATATTCGTTCTTTTCTTTGTCTTTGTTCGTTCTAAGCCATTGGCTCCAAGCATCCCTTTTTGTTTCCACTATTTTTCTGCACTCCTCATTATACCATCCTTTTTTTTGTACTGTTCTTTTTAATGCCTATTTTTTCTTTTGCCGCTGTATTAATACATTCTTCAATTTTTCTCCATTTACCTTGAACTTCATCGATTTGTATTTCTTTTCCTTTATCATCCAGTAATTTTTCTATGCGCTTTCCATATTCTTCTCTAATTTTTATATCTTCTAATTTTTGTACATCCCATTTATTGATTAGATGTCTGCTTTTAAATTTCTTTTTTATTTTGCTGTGACCATGTAGTGATCTGAGTCGGCGCATGCTCCTCTATATGACCTTACATTTCTGATCGATAATTGATTTCGTCTTGAAATCAGAACATGATCAATTTGGGAATATGATTTTTTATTAATTTGTTATTAATGTTTTTAAATGCAACAGCCACTCACGAATTTGACGTTTCAAGCAATATTGTTCTCTCGAATAATCTATTACAATCGTATACTTTTAATTTTTTGAGAGATTCGGTATTTAAGAGTCTTCAAACCATGTCTCAAATAAAAAAGTAGGATTTTTGTAATAACGACCCTCTTCACGAAAACCTTACCTCATCCACTATATTCACCAGACCTAATCCTAAGTGATTTTTTCAATTTTTTTGCTCAAATCGACAAATAGTAGTAGTAAGGATGATTTTTTGGTTACAGCATGGTAATACTGCTCTTCACGAAGCTGCTTGGAAAGGATACAGTAAAAGTGTACGTTTACTAGCGTCTGCAGGTGCCGACCTAAATCGCTGTAACGCTGGTGGATTCACAGCTCTACATCTGAGCTGTCAAAACGGACACAACCAATCCTGTAGAGAACTGCTCTTAGCCGGATGTAATCCTGATATCCAAAATAATTATGGAGATACGGCTTTACATACAGCTGCGAGGTAAGTTTGCGGACACATTTTCTTCTTCTTTTTTTGATTAATTGGTTTTTTTCAGGTACGGACATGCTGGTGTTACTCGTATTTTGATCTCGGCCCAATGTCGAGTCGGTGAACAGAATAAAAATGGAGATACGGCTCTACATATATCTTCAGCTATGGGTCGAAGAAAGTTAACGAGAATTCTTCTGGAAGCTGGATGTGAAAAGGAAGTGCGTAACAAACAAGGAGAAACTTCGAGAGATATAGCTTTGAGGAAAGATCTTTTCGAGATTTTAGATATTTTAGACGAAAACGGTGCTGGTAGGGAGAGTAGAAAATCGAAAGGTGGAGGTGGAGCTAAAAAAAGATCCAAAAGTAGAGTGAAGTTTGAAGATACTGTCGATAGTAAAGGTTAGATGAAGAAAATAAAACATTTTAAATAAAAGTTATCTGGTAATTTGTATTTTTCAGAAATGCCGAACGAGTCAAAACCATGGTCTCCATACGGGTGCCATTATTTTCCAGATACCAAAAATTTTCCATCACCTAGGCTGGATTCCCTTCCCCACGAGCCTTTGAAAAAAGGCGAACAGTATTATTTAGATCTAGCAGGTAAAAAATTAGGCTCGTCGACATTAGTATAGACCATATTAACATGGGACATTGATATAAGTTGCTTGTAATATTTTTTAGGAAACATTTGCAAAGGTCCAATAGGAGTAGGTTACACTTGTTATTGTGCACCATTATTTAAACATTTAGAAGCACGAATCGAAAGAGATAAAAAGGAACTTCAAAAAGCGCACTTCAGGCTACGACAAAGAGTTATTGGTTTGGAACAGAAATTGAAACGTGGACAACAAGGAAGAAGATCCGAAAGAGTCTTACCGAGTGGGAGAGAAAAAGAAGTTACTTTGCCGAGATCTAGAAGTCTGGAAATGTTATACGAAGAGAATAAACCACAATTGCAAGTAACAAGGTAAATCAAAGCTTGTATAAATATTTTGCTCTTCTTTGATGAGCAATCAAAGCCGTTAGTCGTGTTTATTTTATAGATATTTTCATAAAAAATGTATTTGAGTAGATAAATCTGGTGACAGTGGAGGCCACTCAGACAGTATCTTCTTTATTTCCATAAAACAAGAATTTGGGGAGATGAATCTGGTGACAGTGAAGGACACTCAGGCAGTATCTTCTTTATTTCCATAAAAGAAGTATTCGAGGAGATGAATCTGGTGACAGTGAAGGCCACTCAGATAGTATCTTCTTTACTTCCATAAAAGAAGTATTTGAGGAGATGAATCTGGTGATAGTGGAGGCCACTCAGACAGTATCTTCTTTATTTCCATAAAATAAGTATTCGAGGAGATGAATCTGGTAACAGTGAAGGCCACTCAGATAGTATCTTCTTTACTTCCATAAAATAAGTATTTGAGGAGATGAATCTGGTGATAGTGGAGGCCACTCAGACAGTATCTTCTTTATTTCCATAAAATAAGTATTCGAGGAGATGAATCTGGTAACAGTGAAGGCCACTCAGATAGTATCTTCTTTACTTCCATAAAAGAAGTATTTGAGGAGATCAATCTGGTGACAGTGAAGGCCACTCAGATAGTATCTTCTTTACTTCCATAAAAGAAGTATTTGAGGAGATAAATCTGGTGACAGTGAAGGCCACTCAGATAGTATCTTCTTTACTTCCATAAAAGAAGTATTTGAGGAGATGAATCTGGTGATAGTGGAGGCCACTCAGACAGTATCTTCTTTATTTCCATAAAATAAGTATTCGAGGAGATAAATCTGGTGACAGTGAAGGCCACTCAGATAGTATCTTCTTTACTTCCATAAATAAGTATTTGAGGAGATAAATCTGGTGACAGTGAAGGCCACTCAGGCAGTATCTTCTTTATTTCCATAAAATAAGTATTCGAGGAGATGAATCTGGTGACAGTGAAGGCCACACAGATAGTATCTTCTTTACTTCCATAAAAGAAGTATTTGAGAAGATGAAACGTGATAGTGGAGGCCACTCAGACAGTATCTTCTTTACTTCCATAAAATAAGTATTTGAGGAGATGAATCTGGTGATAGTGGAGGCCACTCAGACAGTATCTTCTTTATTTCCATAAAATAAGTATTCGAGGAGATGAATCTGGTAACAGTGAAGGCCACTCAGATGGTATCTTCTTTACTTCCATAAAAGAAGTATTTTAGGAGATGAATCTGGTGACAGTGAAGGCCACTCAGATAGTATCTTCTTTACTTCCATAAATAAGTATTTGAGGAGATAAATCTGGTGACAGTGAAGGCCACTCAGGCAGTATCTTCTTTATTTCCATAAAATAAGTATTCGAGGAGATGAATCTGGTGACAGTGAAGGCCACACAGATAGTATCTTCTTTACTTCCATAAAAGAAGTATTTGAGAAGATGAAACGTGATAGTGGAGGCCACTCAGACAGTATCTTCTTTACTTCCATAAAATAAGTATTTGAGGAGATGAATCTGGTGATAGTGGAGGCCACTCAGACAGTATCTTCTTTATTTCCATAAAATAAGTATTCGAGGAGATGAATCTGGTAACAGTGAAGGCCACTCAGATAGTATCTTCTTTACTTCCATAAAAGAAGTATTTGAGGAGATCAATCTGGTGACAGTGAAGGCCACTCAGATAGTATCTTCTTTACTTCCATAAAAGAAGTATTTGAGGAGATAAATCTGGTGACAGTGAAGGCCACTCAGATAGTATCTTCTTTACTTCCATAAAAGAAGTATTTGAGGAGATGAATCTGGTGATAGTGGAGGCCACTCAGACAGTATCTTCTTTATTTCCATAAAATAAGTATTCGAGGAGATAAATCTGGTGACAGTGAAGGCCACTCAGATGGTATCTTCTTTACTTCCATAAAAGAAGTATTTTAGGAGATGAATCTGGTGACAGTGAAGGCCACTCAGATAGTATCTTCTTTACTTCCATAAATAAGTATTTGAGGAGATAAATCTGGTGACAGTGAAGGCCACTCAGGCAGTATCTTCTTTATTTCCATAAAATAAGTATTCGAGGAGATGAATCTGGTGACAGTGAAGGCCACACAGATAGTATCTTCTTTACTTCCATAAAAGAAGTGTTTGAGAAGATGAAACGTGATAGTGGAGGCCACTCAGACAGTATCTTCTTTATTTCCATAAAATAAGTATTCGAGGAGATAAATCTGGTGACAGTGAAGGCCACTCAGATGGTATCTTCTTTACTTCCATAAAAGAAGTATTTTAGGAGATGAATCTGGTGACAGTGAAGGCCACTCAGATAGTATCTTCTTTACTTCCATAAATAAGTATTTGAGGAGATAAATCTGGTGACAGTGAAGGCCACTCAGGCAGTATCTTCTTTATTTCCATAAAATAAGTATTCGAGGAGATGAATCTGGTGACAGTGAAGGCCACACAGATAGTATCTTCTTTACTTCCATAAAAGAAGTGTTTGAGAAGATGAAACGTGATAGTGGAGGCCACTCAGACAGTATCTTCTTTATTTCCATAAAATAAGTATTTGGGGAGATAAATCTGGTGACAGTGAAGGCCACTCAGGCAGTATCTTATTTACTTCCATAAAAGAAGTATTCGAGGAGATGAATCTGGTGACAGTGAAGGCCTCTCAGATAGTATCTTCTTTACTTCCATAAAAGAAGTATTTGAGGAGATGAAACTGGTGATAGTGAAGGCCATTGAGACTGTATCTTCTTTAAATCCATTAATTCCAAAACATTTAAATCATTTTTTAAATTTTTTCAAGGTTACCAGATCTTTTAAGAAGGATCTAATATTACGGGGTATAATAAGTTAAACTTAGATTTTTGTTGGAAAAAAAGTAAACATGTAAATCATAATTTCACGATACTATTTCAGAGTGATGAATATTTCAAAATTTATTGTTATTTTAATTACTTACAACTGTTTCTCTTTTCGCGTCGGTCGTTAATATTGTGTCATATTTTCTTGACTGCAATTCTAAATAATTATTATTTCTACGACGTTTACAGTGAATACTGTTTTAATTATACAGGGTGTTCAGTGAAGAATAAACTCGTATTGGAATCTTTTTGAGTAACTTTAACGTAGAATTAAACTTCTAACTTATTTAATCCTTTTTCCAGAAGTATGGACGAGCTAGATCCAACCGAAGAAGATGACGATACAGCAAGACCATCCGTAAAAGAGCTAGTAGCTAGAATTCAACAAATAAATTGTTCAACAAATAACGGTAACAACAGCGAAAGCAGCGATGAAGAAGACCTTTCAGTACGAAAAAAATTAGAACCGCATATCGCCGCACCTGCGTCTCTGGAATTTCCCAGCGATGCTCCTCCGCGAAGCAGAACAGGCGTTTACAGTCCCACCATAGTGAACAGTGTCCTGGTGAACCAAAATCCTCGTTATATCGAACCCGTCGTAGAAATTCGCGAGGGTACAAAATGCAGTGACACTTTTAGTGGATACGTACCTCAAATAACCGGCAAAAGGCTACCAGTTTACCAAACCGACATGGGATTCGTGGAGCCCTACAAAATTCAATATTACGACAACGCCGTGGCGGAAAGACGGGTTTTGACCGGTGCGAAAGTGTACGAAAACGAAAGTGGTTTAGCTGGAAAATCCGGTAGATCCGAATTGAGTTACACAGTAACGAACGTTGTTGATAACGTCGATAGAGATACTAATAATGATTCGGGTTATTCCACTAAAGTTTATGGAAGTTCCAAAGGAAATTCGCCGAATTTGTGCGGCGGAGATGGTTTGGGCGCTTCGTCCAGTTTAGTTTGATAAAGATGCATATTGTTTTCGTTTCTATATGACAGAAACTCTAAATAAACGTTAATATATTTGGCATTTTTTATTCTGGTCATTTTTTCCTTCACAGCTTCATTGTTTACTCCAGCAACAGCAATCGATAAACGAAAAAGCACTCAACTGCTGCTGGAGGAGTCTGTACAAGGAGCAGTCATAATAAGTAGAAATTTTGTCGTAAGTCCATGATATAATAAATTGATCCCAAAAAAATTCAATCGTACGCACATGATATAGAAATTATTACAAATAAATTGATTACTTGTAAACTTTTTATCGTACGCCTTTCTTTAAGATGGACTGTTTATAGGTTTGTTCCAACTAGCATTTAGGAACCGTTCTGGAATCGTATCGAGAACTGTATAGTGCTCAAACTCGAATAAGGGATGGACACATCAACTGTATCACCCCTTCCAGAAGGTAGTTTTTGTACCGGCTCAAAAGAAATACAGCACTTGCGCGAACGATACCTAGAACGGTTCTATCGCCAGTTGGAACGAACCTATTGTTTTCTCTCTGGTATTCTTGAGCAGTCGAGAATACAACGTCAATCTAACCTGGGTACCAGATCACCATCAGGATATCGAGGGCAATGAAAAAGCTCACGAACTTGCAAAAGGAGGGTCAGAGGAAACACAGCCTGAGACATATTTTTGTCATACGAAAAACCGTAGTTCTGTAAAGAACTGGGTCAGACTACAACATTAAAATTACTAGCGGCTATAAGGTGTTACAGCTTAATGTCAATATTTCCCAAATAGGTAGAAAAACATTTGTCATACGACTTGGCATTTATATCCTGTCAAAATTTGGTGCGAGACCCCCGAATTCCTATCGCCTCCACTGCCAAAGGCATGGCTAAGTGCTTCGTGACGTTTAGCTCTTTACCCATTACAACCCACCAATTGGTCCTCAACATACATTTTGTATATTCTGTTGCTACCCTCTCAAGATGTTGATGAAGGTGTGTTGTGTTGTGATTGGATCCAGCGCTGCCGCGAGAGTGGTGTGAACTGCACCCGTAATCGCCAGGCAACCGGGTCTCTTCAGTCTGGTGAGTCTAACACGCTCTATTTTGCTGGCACTGCTTCCATCATACCACGGAGCCATATGTGATCAAATCTGTCTGGGATTCATGCCCCAGTTTGTTCCACAAAGTCTTTTGCAAGTCTATAATGCTAGACTGCTTTTGCGGATTACTTTTATCAGCGTAACGACTAGATATTTTGCCTCCTCCAAAAATGGAATGCCTTAACCTTACAACACAGATACTTGAAGATTTAGTTTCCTTCTGCTCGTGAATAGTACAATTGTAGTTTGGTGGGATTGATAGATAGTTGTTCCCTATCGCACCATTTGCTGGCTTGGCAGTTCCTGTCAAGATAGTAGGTTCAGAGTTGCCTCCATCTAGGATGACTAAGTCGTCAGCTTATGCTTGAGTCGCAACGCCTACTTCAGTGAGTTCGTTCAGCGGATCATCCAACAGAAGAACCCACAAAAGGGGGGATAGTATATACTCCACCCTGAGAACCGCCTCTTCTTGCGAAGACCTTTAACGTTAGAGCTCATTACTCTATCTCTATCTGACACAGAAATCGAATTGTTAAAGGCACATTTAAAATCTAAGAAGGTGGATTGCATACAGTCTGGGATTAGGTGGGTAATTCTACTACCATGCCAGTCCAGTACTATTCGAGAGTCTTTAGAATAAACGACGTTAAACTAATTGGACGCAACGATTTAGGTGAGGAATTTGCTAGCTCTCCTACCTTAGGTATGAAAACTACCCTAGTCGCTCTCCAACTTGGTGAAATAAGACCCAGGCTAGACTAGTTCTGAAGATATTTACCAAATGTGGACACAACTACTTCACCCTCTCTTGTAGGGTGCTGAGGGAGGAAGAGTTTCCGGAAGGATGGAAGGTGATACTGCTGAAGAAGGCGTGTAGAGAGGGAAAGCCGGCGGGGGACTACAGGCCCAACAGCCTGCTGTGTGGTATGGGTAAATTGATGGAGGGGATAATAAAGGATAGGATTGTGGAGGAAGTTGGTAGGAATGGGGGTTTTAGGGTAAACCAGCACGGGTTCACGAAGGGGAAATCTTGCATCTCGGCACTGGGCAAGGGAGGGCAGCTGGAGGAAGAAGAAATTGGCCCTACTCGTGTTCTTCGACGTCGGGAACGCGTTCAACAGTGTCAGCAAACGGGCAGTGTTGAGCGCGTTGCTGAGGCTTGGAGTGGGGCAGGGGTTGGTTAACCTGACGGGGCGTGAGATTGTAGACTCCAGAGGGAGGAGGTATGAGACGGAGGCTGGAGTGCCTCAGGGCTCGGTTCTTGGACCGACGCTCTGGAAGTCTGTGTTTGATGAGGTTTGATGATTGTATGTGAAGAGGGATGTGAGATTACGGTGTATGCGGACGATGTGTGTCTGGTATGTACGGCAAAGAGAAAGGAAATAGAAAGAAAGGCGGAGAGAATGTGTAGGAATATTGTGGAGAAGATAGAGCGGTGCGGACTGGAAGTGGCGGAAGATAAGACGGTGGGGCTGGTAGTGAAGGGACGGATCAATACGAGCGAAGTGGAGGTGATGGTGAAGGGAAGGGGAATTCGTATGGAGAAGACTGTGAAATACCTAGGGGTGTGGTTGGATGGCCAACTATCCTTCAAAACACACGTGTTAAAGGAGGCAGAGAAGAGGAAAGTGAGGGCAGCATGGCTGGGGAGATTGATGTGTAATGTGAAAGGGCCGGGAGAGTGGAAGAGGAGAGTAATTGGTAGGACGGTAGAGCAGAGTATGCTGTACGGTTCGGAGGTGTGGGGTGAAAGAGCGGGGGTGAATGCGAGGGTAAGGCCACTCCTGCGGGAGCAGAGATGGATACTGCTGAGGATAGTGCAGGGTTACAGGATAGTGGGTGGACTGGCAGCAGCGGTGCTGGCAAGGGACTACCCATTGGACGTGATGGCTAGAGCCAGGAATAAACGCTAGAGGGGTGCGACCAGAGAGGAAGTATAGGAATGAATGGAGAGAAGTTGAATCCTCCAAACGCACTAAAAGGAGCGATTGGAAATAGGAGAGATTGGATGGACCAGAGATTCGGGGAGGTGAACTACTTCTTGACATAGGTGTTCACTGGACATAGGTCGAGAGTAGGGTTCCTCCACAAGATTGGGAAAAGAGAGACTGGAGTGTGCGAAAGGTGTGAACTGGAGGATGATGTGGGGCATGTGTTTAGATGCTGGAGGAACGAGAGGAAGTGCTGAAGAAGTTGGAGAGGAAACTAGGGGAGGCAGTGTATTGGGAGAACATGGTGGAGATAATGTTGAGGGGGGAGGAGGAATGGAGGGAAGTGAGTGGCGTAGTGGAGAGAAGGACTCGATATGGCATGAGAAGTAGGAATGAAAGTTAGGGAGAAGACGATGGTGTGAGCGGAGAGTGTGCGAGGGACCGCTGCCCGTCTCGAAGTATGCTAGGGTAGTGATTCCGAGGCGGGGGTAACGGCGAGTTTGAGGTGGGTTTGGTTGATAGGTATCCCCTTGGGGATGAGTCCAATACTGTTTGGGTCCTGGACTCATTCGAACATGAGTTTCCCATCTAGACCCGAAAAAAACCCTCTCTGGTAGAAGTGCAATAAAAATTGCTTCCATGCCCAGATTGAAATAAAATTTGACGTATGTCACTATGACAATTGACACATTTGATTGGAACTGCTTGTGCTGCTGCAACTTTTGAACCGACCCCGATTCATAGCAAATTTGAAAGGTGTAAGAAGAAATTGAAAGAAAAAGCACCAAATTATGTTCAAGAAGGTATAATATAATTTTATTATCAACTGGTACACTTTCAGCTTATAGGTATAATATATTATATTAATTGAATACTCATATCGTTTACAGCTAGTAATAAATAACTGGTCACCTTTCAAAAGCGTATGCAAAATATTATCAAAAAAAAATCGAAAAAAAACGTTATTTTTTTCAATTTTTTTAGGTTAGGGTAATATTCTTATTCTAAAAAACTCTTAACCTACAAAAGCTCGAAATATAATATATATATTTTAGTTGGAAATCAACGCATGCGCTCGTAAAAACTACTTTTTAAAATTCTACAAATACCTTAAAACTAGAAAAAAAAGTTGAAACCCACGACGGGGGGACGTTAAAACTTGTTAAAAACGTTTACTTACAAATACCAAAAAAATTAATTTTATACACTTATGGGCGCTTTTTGAAAATATCTAGTTAAAAAAGTGGAAGTATAATTTTCAAAAAACCCCCCTTTTTCTTTTAGTACAATATATTCGGCGGAAGATGTCGCATATTTTCAAAAGCTTCCAGAAAACTACAATATATAATTCAATCTCACCTCTGTATATAATTTATACATCCAGGTAAGATTGGATTATTATAATGTGATAAATTTAAGAATTTCTATTTTGTTATTGAAATATTTATTATTTTTCCATGCATATGGGTCCTGTAGACTCGTCTATGTGTTCGGGGCAGTTTTGATTTATTTTTGAAAGCATTATGCACAGCTTTTGAAATCTGACTAAGTAAATGACTAGGCTAAAGCTCAATGTCTTTTTTTTTATCTACCATGTATATAAAAACCTGTAAAGTCCTCAATTTCGAGGTAAATGTACCGTTATTTTATAAAGAGGGTACTTAAAATATTGTTAATAGGGGGGCATCGTTATTTACGCTGCCTTTAATAGACGTAAAAATGCATTAAAATATTAAAAATATAAAAAACAGCGTAAATAGATCATATTTTAGGCTAATTATAAATTTATTTAAAAAAAACATTTCGATTAATATGCAACGAATTAATAAAATAACGAGATTGGTTGAGATTGTTTATTTTCGTGATACGAATTCGTAATTTGCAAAAATATAGTTTTGATGTTAAAATTAGATGCAGTTGTATATATTTTGGAAATTACAAATTTTTTTTGTTTGAAAATAAACAAAAACAACGAAAATCTTCGGTATTTTTCAAAATGATTTACTGGAACTTATCGAGATACGTTTTGAAATATCAGACAATGAATATCACTACATCTACAAACAAGCTTATCAAAGTGAAATTTTTTAACGATTCGATGTACAAGATAACAAAAATTTCGAGTATTTTTGCTCGAAGAAGGAACAAAAGTTTGGAAATCCTACCCTACGAATACACACATATAGCATATATTTATATAATATATAAGTGAGTATCTTAAAAAGTAATATATTTTTTTTAATAATCTTTGAATAAAGCTGGGTCACCTTAGATTATTATATTTGCCAACAAAGCTAATATCAAGCTAAAACACTCAGTATATATAGGTTTAATTTGTGATTGTTCCTTCCCAGCAAACTCTCCTCGTGTTATATATATCGGATAGAAAATGAGGTGTATAATCTATCCTCAACAAATATATTTAGCTATCTCGTACAACTGATGAGGATTGTTAAAAACTCCACCCTGTATACTACATTTAATCAAAAATATTAGTCAAAAATTTTAAACTGGTTATAGTTAAACTACATAACAATGGCATTTTTGCTTTTTTTTATTTGGTAAATGGATTTGTTGTTAGAATGGATTGTTGCTACGGTGATTCTTATTATTTTGGGTTGATTTATAAATGCTAAACTGGATTAAACGACGAACTGTTGATGTTGGGCAAAGATGACGAGTACGGGAAACATAATAAATAGAAAACCGAGCACCAGCTGATGATTCTACATGATGATGCATTTTCCTTTTTCTGCCCATGGGTTATTTTTTTTATCGGGGGCGTGGATCAGTGGATCGTTCTTTTCGTTCTCTTCGACATACTCCCGCATCCTAAAAACAAAAAAAAAATTACATGTCTACCGGAAATAATGAAAATCTTTGTACAGTGTGTCGAAAACTAAAGTATTGTTACGAAGTCACCAATTCAAAGTCGGCCCTGTCACTCAACTATAAATTATGGATAATGCGCTTTTTTGTTCGAGAACATTCTAGAACATCGTTTCTCAAGCGACCCTTGAGGGGGTCGAGTTTGTTTTTAAAGGGGGTCGCGGTCTGTTGAAAACTACATATAGGTAGGTACAAAAGATTCTTTTATTAAAGGAATGAATTTTAATGTGAGTGAGATAAGATAGTTGTGGTATGTACTAGTGATGAGAGATATTTTACTTTTTCACTGATACCAAGAAATCACAGTCAGTCACCGTTCCTATAATCAAATCTAAAACGTGACGTGATCACAGCCAGCGAAAACGACAATGAATCGAAATACTCGAAATCGCACATAATATTGACCTCTTCATCGCTCTCATTCGACGAAAATTCGTCATAAACTATGGAAAATATTTTCGAACAAAAATATTGAACATTTTTCGAATTTTGACGTTTTTTCTGTAAAAAACACTTTTTTTGGGGGGTGGAAAAAGACATTATTGCGATTTCCGTCCCTAGCTGAGGTTCTAGGAAAAAAAGTTGAATATAAAAATTGTAGATCTTGGAAAAATCTACAACTTTTTCATTAGTGACTTTTTTACATAACCTCAAAATTATCTCGAAAAACTGCATTTTTCGTTTTTTATTTTTTATTTCGTCAAAAATTGTTCGATTTCGATGAAAATTTGGTGAAAGGTGGCTTTGATAGTCACAAACTATGGAAAAAAATTTCAAATGAAAATACTGGAAATTTTTCGAATGTTGACGTTTTTTCGGGGGTAATATTCCTAGTGCATTTAATTTTTCCGGAAAAATTCGGAAAAACGAGTTTCTAAGTAATTTGTTTTAACAAATAGCAAGAGCGAGAGTGGTTTTAAAAATCCGAGTCGAAGACGAGGATTTTTCCACTTTCGCGCGACGGGTCAGCGGAGCGCGGCAATCTGACGAGACTACCAAAGGACTTTCTGCTCGAAATACACACAAGATTTTTTCTACGATCACACCAAAATAAAATTAATTTTTTATTAAAAACGTGTTACTTTCATTACAATATTGGAAGTTTATTTGACATATTAAGCCTACTATTTGAAGACAAAGATTAATTGTGTATGTTGTGTTGCCTACTTATGACAATAGACTTAAATTTAAAGATTTATGATTTTATGGTTGTATGAATATTATAGTTCATTAAATAAATTACAACTTTTTTAAATTTTATTTGAACGGAATACAGAACGATAATAAACAAACATACCTTTTACTTATTAACTAAATTAAAATTAAAGGTACAATTTTGGCAATTTTTTATGTTTATGCCTGAGGTAGATGTCTCTGAAAGGTTAGAAAATGTCAAATCTTTCTGGTGGCAAGTATTAATGTTGATTCCAGATGTTGATGGCTCTGAAGGGTTACAAAACAGATATTTTTTGAAAAGTTTCTATTTTATTGTTTATGGATTCATCAATACACCCTTCTGCCACATTACTGCTTTTCCATCCGCCATGTTTTTTTAATTGAATTAAATCGGCTCCGCCATTTACTAATAAGGTAGCAGATGTACGCCGGAAACAATGTCCTGTATAAGAATCAGGATTCGGCAAATTTGAATATTTGGCAATATCAGTAGGTACTTTACCAATCGCATTTAATCCTACTACCTGATTTGCGCATTTTCCTTTGGAATATCGGAAAAATAGGCGATTTTCTGAACTATTTTGGCATTGCTTTCTTATGCAAATATACTTTTTACAACACGCAACGTAATCATTGTCGTTTTCTTCTGGTGTGTTGTTATTAACAATTGTGAACATTCGACACTGCTTTGTTTTCGAATCTTGAATATGAAAAATCAAAAGGGATTCTTTGTTTTGAATATCATCTAATTTCATTTTTCCCAATTCATCTCTCCTACACGTACCAGCAATACCCATAATTAAGAAAACCTATAAAAAAAATTAAATTTAATATTTTTTGGAGACAATGAAATAATTATTTATTACCTTTTTCAATGAATAGTCTTCATCGGGTGCAATGCGAATAAATTCCTCCACCTGCTCCTTGGATAAAGTTAAAGATTTTTTTGCTTTATAACCGACAGATTTTTTTTTAATAATGCAATTAATTTTGCATATTGACTAATGTCAATGTCGTTTTTTATTTTCAATGTTTGCCTTAGCATTGAATACTTGGACCACAGGGTTGATGACTTTAATGTTGCTGCTTTTTCCCCAAAATATGTTAACACATTTTCTGAATATCTTTTAATTTTTTTGGATCTGCACCAACTTATAAATAGACTATATTCATTTTCGTACTTTAATTTGGATTTCTCCGGAAGTAGATTTAAAGTGACTTTTTTGGCCGCCTCGACAATATCTGGAGGTGTATTTGAAAAATCAGTATCACTTGTATCCATTTTTCTTGTTTTTTTTTAAGTACTTACTGACTTATAGTAAAATATTAATACAATTACACAGCACAGAACTATCTCAAAAAATATTTCAGTGACAATGCACTAGGTTCTTTCTTTGACATAGACATACTTGATTCTTATAATCCGTAAGTTATTTGCAAGTATGTTGTGTTGCCTTTCCCGTCTGGGGGCGGGCTCAGAAGGATACCCCCAGGGGATAGCCCACCTGTCGTAAAAGGCGACTAATAGGTTAGATTCCCAGGAATCTAGAGGAGTAAACCTCGATAAAAAACCAGCTATGTTGTGGTGTAGTGTAGGCAACGGAAGCCACTGCGTCCGGAGGCAACCGTGAGAAAAAGCCTAGAGGAGTAAACCTCGATAAAACAATCCGTAATCTACGTTGTTAGCTACCGTGGCAATGGATGAATGGCTGCGCGAGAGTCAGTCAGAAACGGTGCCTCCGGGATACCTGGTGACCTCCCGGAGTAACCAGCCTTACCACCACAAGCGGGGCTCTGTGGTGGTGGACATTCAATTCCCTAGCTACTCGTGGGATGGAATATGGACAAAGAAGAAAGAAAAATAGAACAGGAGGTTATGGATGAAGAAAGGCAAGGAAATGGAATTTTTGGTAAGTCGACGAAGGTACAACGAACGCCTGATAAGGCGGGGGAGACGAGAGGGTGGAGTGATACTGGAGTAAAGAGAAAGGAGGTATCGCCTCTGGAGGACAAAGAACAGAAGAGGAAACTGAAGGAGAAAGGAAAGAAGGAAATGGAGAATTGGAAGGAAGAAGAGAGGGAGAGTGTAGAGAGATTGAAGGATATGGTAAGGCAACTGGAGGAGAAGGTGGAAAGGCTGGAGGAAGAGAAGGCAGCGGCAGAGGGGCGGGTCAAGGAATTGGAGAGGTTGAGGACGATAGCAACGGGATAATGCAAACACGATGGGAGGTGGGGCAAAGACTGGGAAGGATCGCTGGAGGTTAGAGATAGGGACTGGGATGGTAAAAAGGGGGACGGAATAGAGGTGAAGGTGGGAAATCCAATATTAGGGGATGAAAAGGTAATGGTGGTATGGGTGACCAAGGAAGACAGTGGAATGGAGAAGGGAATACAGAGGATGTTTAGGGATAGGTACCCGATGCTAGGGGGAAAAGGAGAGGAAATGGAGTGGGTCAAGGAGGTACGCACTACGGAAAGGAATGGGGTAAGGGTGAAGACGGAGGAGTTGATCTGTCGGATGGAGGGAGATTGTAGGGATGAGAAAAAGGTGTTTGAGCTGATGAGTCGACTGTTTGGGGTAGTGGGGAGCGGGGACAGCATTGGACTCCACAGGCTTGAGCAGGTAGAGGTGGAGGTGCTGAAGAAGATGGTGGCGTGGGTGAGAGGTGGCGGAGGTAACAATCTATACAGATGGGGAGAAGGAAAAGGAGGGTAGAAATGGGGCGATAATCCTGAAGGATATCGGGGAAGTCGATCAGGAGGGGATCGAGATGATTAAGAAGGGGTTGAGGGAGATGACAGGGGAGTGGGTGGATAGACTCAGAGTCTCAAGAAATAGGGAGGTGGTAATAGAGGCAAAGAAGGGGGTTGAGGTTAGGGGAATTCTGGGGGAGGTAGGAAGGGTAACAGGAGCTAGGGTGGTCGAAGCGGGGAGGGGAACAAAAACCATTAAAATGGTAGGGATAGAACCGTGGATGGAAGATGAAAAGGTGAGGGGGAAAATAGAGAATTTGATTGGGAATGGGACAACGGTGATTAAAGTGGTAAGGGAGAGGAACGGGATGAAAATGGCGGTGGTGAGGGCGGAATGGGAAAAAGCGGTAGCCTTGTTGAAAAAAAAAAGGAGATTAGATTGGGGTGGAACAGGGTAAATATTATAGAGAGTAGAGAGGATGACAGATGCTTTGGATGTGGGATAAAGGGCCATAAAGTAGCAGGGTGTAAGGTGAAGGTAGTCAAGGAGAGGAGTAAGTGTTGGCTTTGTAAGAGCGAGGATCACATGGCGAGAGACTGTCGGCAGGCTTTCCTTTGTAGGGTATGTGGGGAAAGGGGACACAAGCCAGGGGAGATAGAATGTAGTAGGGGAAGGGAAGAAGTAGAAGGAGACGATGGAAAAGGTGAAGGAAAAAATGGGAGGGACCCTCTGGACCCCTCAGAGGGGACGAGTCTGGTCAAATAGGAGGAAGGGGACAGCATTGCGCGAGAAGGAGGAATGTAGGGGATGTATGGAGAGTGTTACAGATAAATTTAGGGAAATGCAGGATAGCGCATGATATATTGGATCAAGTGATTTTTAGGAGGGAAGTGGATGTAGTCTGTGGATCCGAGGTGAATGCTAGATATGTGGGGAAGCAGGGATGGATTATGGACGATACAGGAGAAGCAGGAATAAGAGTGGTGGGGGATGGATTGAGGGCGGATGAAGTGAGGAAGGGAAATGGATGGGTGGTAGTGCGAATGGGAGACATGGTGGTGTATAGTGTGTATATAAGCCCAAATGTCAGCCTGGAAGAATATGAGAGGAGCATGACAGGATTAGAGGACGATCTGAGGGTGTCAAAAGGAAAAAGGAGGATCATAAGGAGAATGGTGGCAGGGGACTTCAATGCGAAGAATACTATATGGGGGGGGGGAAGAAAACGGACAGGAGAGGGGAGATCCTTGAGGAAGTGTTAACATCCAACGGGTTGGTGGTGCTGAATGATGGAATACTGCCCACCTTCGTGAGGGGTGACGGGGGTTCATCATTCATTGATATAACAGCATGTGATGAATGGCTGTGGGAAAGAGTGTTTAGTTGGGGGGTGCTGGAGGATGAGGAAAGCTTGAGCTTACATAGGTATGTGGAGACGGATATAAGGAAAGAGAGAAAGGATTTAGTGGAAGAGTGGGAATGGAAGTGGACGAAAGCCGAGGCAGAGAGTATGAGGAAGAAAGTAAGAGAAGAGATAGGAAGGGGACTTGGACATGATGCAGATGAATTGTACAATGTGATACAGGGCTGCAAAAGAGAGGGAAAGAGGGGCAATAGGCGTGAGCGGAGGGCCAATTACTGGTGGAATGAGGAAATAGAGGAGCTGTGGAGGGAGTGTAAGAAATAACAAAGACGGATGCTGAGAGGAAGAGGAAGGATAGAGGGAAGAGGGAGATATAAAGAGAAGAAGATGGAACTGGAGCGTAGAGTGGAGAGGGAAAAAAGAGGGAAGTGGGAAGAGTTACTGGGGGAATTGGAAAACAATCCATGGGGAAAGGCGTATGAGATAGCGGTGAAGAGGATGGGTGGAAATAGTAACGAGGTTCTAGAGGAGGATTGGGAGAAGGAGATTATAGAGAAATTGTTCAAAGGGGGAGAAGGAGGAGTGGGTGGCAGAATTCAGGAAATCCAAGATACAAGGAAGGTAGTGAGAATGAGGGGGATAAGGCCGGTAGAGAAGTGGGAGGTAGAAGATTGGGGGAGAAATATTAAAGTGAGAAAAGCCCCAGGGATAGATGGCCCGAGGGGTGATATGGTGAAGAGGCTGTTGGATGACAATAGGGAGTACTTCTGGGAACTATTCAACAGGGTGCTGAGGGAGGAGGAGTTCCCGGAAGGATGGAAGGTAGCCAGGGTGATACTGATGAAGAAGGCGGGTAGAGAGGGGAAGCGGGCGGGGGACTATAGGCCTATCAGCCTGCTGTGTGGTATGGGTAAATTGATGGAGGGGATAATAAGGGATAGGATTGAGGAGGAAGTTGGTAGGAATGGGGGTTTTAGGGTAAACCAGCATGGGTTCACGAAGGGGAAATCTTGCATCTCGGCACTGAGCAAGGTGATGGGTTTGGTGGAAAGAGCTAGGGAGGGCAGCTGGAGGAAGAAGAAATTGGCCCTACTCGTGTTCTTCGACGTCGGGAACGCGTTCAACAGTGTCAGCAAACGGGCAGTGTTGAGCGCGTTGCTGAGGCTTGGAGTGGAGCAGGGGTTGGTTAACCTGGTGGAGGACTACCTGACGGGGCGTGTGATTGTAGACTCCAGAGGGAGGAGATATGAGATGGAGGCTGGAGTGCCTCAGGGCTCGGTTCTTGGACCGACGCTCTGGAAGTGTGTGTTTGATGAGGTTTGTGGGATAGTATGTGAAGAGGGATGTGAGATTACGGTGTATGCGGATGATGTGTGTCTGGTATGTAAGGCAAAGGGAGAGGCGGAGATAGAAAGAAAGGCGGAGAGAATGTGCAGGAAGATTTTGGAGAAGATAGAGCGGTGCGGACTGGAAGTGGCGGAAGAGAAGACGGTGGGGTTGCTAGTGAAGGGACGGAGCAGGGCAAGGGAAGTGGGGGTGATGGTTAAGGGAAGGAGAATTCGCATGGAGGAGTCTGTGAAATACCTAGGGGTGTGGTTGGATAGCCAATTATCCTTCAAAACCCATATGGTAAAGGCGGCAGAGAAGGGTAAAGTGAGGGCAGCATGGCTGGGGAGATTGATGTGTAATGTGAAAGGGCCGGGAGAGTGGAAGAGGAGGGTAATTGGTAGGACGGTAGAGCAGAGTATGCTGTACGGTGCGGAGGTGTGGGGTGAAAGAGCGGGGGTGAATGCGAGGGTTAGGCCACTTCTGCGGGTGCAGAGAGGGATACTGCTGAGGGTGGTGCAGGGGTACAGGACAGTGGGTGGACTGGCAGCAGCGGTGCTGGCAAGGTCCTACCCATTGGACGTGTTGGAATGGATGGAGGAGGAAATGGAGAGAAGGTGGGAGGAGTAAGAGGGCGCGCTAAAAGGAGCGATTGGGAATAGGAGAGATTGGATGGACCGGAAATTCGGGGAGGTGAACTACTTCTTGACACAAGTGCTCACTGGACATGGGTCGAGAGTAGGGTACCTCCACAAGATTGGGAAACGAGAGACTGGTGTGTGCGAGAGGTGTGAAGTGGAGGATGATGTGGGGCATGTGTTTAGATGCTGGAGGAACGAGGAAGTGCTGAAGAAGTTGGAGAGGAAACTAGGGGAGGCGGTGAACTGGGAAAACATGGTGGAGATAATGTTGAGGGGGGAGGAGGAATGGATGGAGGTGAGTGGAGTAGTAGAGAGCATGGTAAGGGGGAGAGAAGGACTCGATATGGCATGAGAGACAGGAGTGATAGGAGGGAAAAGATGACGGTGTGAGCGGAGAGTGTGCGAGGGACCGCCGCCTGTCTCGAAGTAAGCTAGGGTAGTGATTCCGAGGCGGGGGTAACGGCGAGTTTGAGGTGGGTTTGGTTGGTAGGCATCTCCGTGGGGATGAGTCCAACACTGTTTGGGTCCTGGACCCATTCGAACACGAGTTTCCCATCTTGCGCCCGAAAAAAAAAAAAAAAAAAAAAAAAAAAAAAAGAGGGTCTTATAGAGGAATTTTTTTCAAAGCGAAATCCTGTTTAACGGAAATTTTTCAAAGAGTTCCATGGGGTATTTTTTAAAGCTACAATGCATAAAAATAGTGGTGTGTACATTTTTAGGGGATTTTATTGATCAATTTTTTTGAAAACGAGAGCCTGCATTAAAAAACAGTGGCGTGCCTAAACATTTTTTAAGAGGGCCTCAGAAGAACGTTTTAAACGCGAGATCCTGTATAGGAAACAGTGGCGTGTGTAAAATTTTTCAAGGGGTACCATATTGGAATTTTTTTCAAAAGCTGCATCGTGTATAAAAACTGTGTCGTGCGTTAATTTTTCTTATGGCATCCATAGAGTATTTTTTTTAAACAGTGGAGTATTTACATTGTATTGATGAATTTTATCTTAAAAGTAGATCCAGTATTAAAAAAAGAAGCAGTTGCGCGTAAAATTTTTTAAGGGGCTTATAGAAATTTTAAAGCGACATCGTGTATAAAACCAAAGTCGTGCATAGATTTGTCCAGGGAGCTTCCAGAAACATTCAAGACCCTTTATATTTTTTCTCGTTTATATACTATTTTTATGTTGGTAGCTGTGATAAACAACGTTTTTAATTACATTTCTATACGTTTCTATATATTTTTTATAAAAAACAAAAATATCGCAAGTGGCTACATTTAATAAAATGCAAGTTGTCTTCCTCTTTTTTTTTCATTGCTATCGCCTTTTTAAACATTTTTCTATCCGCAAAAAACGATTATTTGTCGAATATCACGTACCCATAAAACTTTAAAAATGTGTATCATTTTAGAAAATGAGTTCATGTCGACCTAGATGGAATACACTGTCGGTCTCTCCCCTGCTCTTACCCCTGCAATTTTAATCTCCCTAATGCAGTATAATGTTTCTTTGACGTTTTTCGGTCGAATATATGTCGTGAGTTTCAATAGTCAGAACGTATCCCTCTGTGGCCACATTATACTGTTTCAAAAAAATCGATTACTTCTTTTTTCCTTAAATATACTGAAAATATTGTTGGAAATGACGAAAATAAAATACTGTAAAAGTTTGAACTCTTAATATTTATATTAAGAGGTGCCGCATTGATTCCTATTTTCCATTTAAATAACACACAAAATTGTCTTCTGCTTTGGAATTTTATAGCTCATGTAGGGAGCAATACTTCGGAATGACGAAGAAGATATATATTTGTAGGAAATTTGACGCACTACAGAAAACGTCTCTTATATTTTTTTATATTTTTACTTCTTTCAAAGGTATTCAAGGTTAAAGTTAAATTGGAAATAAATTTTGACATTTTTTCAATTTTTCGACGCTACAATCAAGTTTGGAAAATTTTTTATAGGATATCTTTTTCAGGGCGTTGTATTGGCTAAAAACTCTCTTATGGGTCATAAGTTATTCGCATTAAATTGAAAGTTTTCTTAAATAATCATGAATTTTTTGTTTATAATTAATTATATTAATTGAATAATTATATTTTCAATCTGAAAATTGTTTTTAATTATATTTTTATTAATTGTAATTGTTGAACTAAAAGAATTTTATTACAATTAGGAAATTTCTTCTAGTATTAACTTATATTATTGAATGCAGTTTAATGCGAATAACCAACGACCCATTAAAAATATAAAAAAATTTTAGAAAGAAAAATTATAGCCAATAAAACGCTCGACAAAAAATATCCTATAAAATATTTTCATAAACTTGATTGTAGCTTCGAAAAATTGAAAAAATGTCAAAATGTAGTACTACTCTAACTTTGAAAGGATTAAAAATATCAAAAAATTATAGGACACCTTTTTTGTAATGCGTCAAATTTCCTACAAGAATATATCTTAGTCATTCCGCGGTATTGCTCCCTATGTGAGCTATAAAGTTCTAAAGCACAATTTTGTTTCCATGTAATTTAAATGGAAAATAGCCCCCCCGGGCCCGCAGTTTTCAGAAGGGCCCGCGATTGCACGTCCGAACACGTTTTCTGACAGTTGCGTAGAGATAATAAATGTACGTTTTGCCCTCGCTGCTAATTGTCCTGCTAATTTTACCTTCCGAGCGAAAATGGCCAAGGCTTTACTGACGTTTTCAAGTGTATTTTAACAAAACAAACGTAAGTATTGTGATTTCAAGTACTCAGTTTTTTGTCAACAAAATAAATCTGCGTTAATTTATCCAGATTGTCCTGAAATCGACAACACATTTTCCTCATGTCAAGTTATCATTATGCCCCTTAGACCATACAACATTTTTTTTTATATAAGGAAATGCATAAATTATAAACTATAGTAAAAAAACTATTGATTAAATCAAAAAAGGAAACAGATAAATAGAAAGTAAGAAATACAGTATACGAATGAAGATTGATTATTGTTTGTTATTCTTTTAGTTTTTCTATTTTTCATGCAACATTTCATTAATTTATTATAAAATTTTAGTTTTTATACTATTATAAGAAAAATTTTGTTTTCATGCTTAGTGGAAAAACTATATTTTTCAGTTAGCCAAAATGTATCAACACAAATCCGGAAGCCAGAAGAGAAAAGAGCGAGCGGAGCGAGAACAGAACATCTCAAAAGCACAAAGATCCCAAAAAACTCTTGCAGCTTTTGATTTTTTTTCGAAGAAAGATGTCCCCCAAAGTACGAGTGAAGTCATTCCTGGAACATCAGAGAATCAGCAGCTTCCGGATACTTCTGGAAAAGGACCCGTGAATTCTTCAGACTACATTGCTCCTTCCAAAGATATGACCCGTGATGACACTCTGAATATTGGTCATACATCGAACCAAAATAAAACAGCAAAATCAGCCAAAGTACAAGCGAGGTATGAGTGTCTTAATGATTTCGATATTGGAAACCTTGAAATGGAATTTCCGCAACCTAATGTGATTCACGACATTATTCGGCGAGGATGTCAAAAAATGCCTTCGACTTTTCCACGAGATAAATTAAACGAACCATTTTCTACATCACTTCTACAAAGAATTATGCCAAATGGAAAGACCGTACCACGTGATTGGTTGATCTGGAGTCCAAGTAAAAATGCTTTTTTCTGCTTACCATGCCGTTTACTAAATAATAATACACAGAATAGATCACACCTCTGTACTGCCGATGGATATTCGAAAAATAAAGCGTGGAAAAAATTGCATGAGAGGTTACCATCGCATGAGAAGAATAAAGACCATATTCAGTGTTACGTAGAATGGCGTCAGTTGGAGTTGCGAATTTACAAGGAGTTCACTATTGATTTGGCCTTAAATGAACAAATCGTGAATGAAACCCAAAAATGGAAAGAAATTTTGACTCGTATTCTGGATACAATTCTATTTTTGGGCGAGAGAGGGTTGGCTTTCAGAGGAAAAATTAATCTTGTTGGAGAGCGAAATAACGAAAATTTCTTAGGGGTTCTGGAATTGATCAGCCACTACGATCCAGTTCTTCGTGAACATTTGGAAAAGGTTCGACGTTCGCAGCAGTCACATCAACGTATGCAAGTACACTATCTTTCGCCCGACATTCAAAATGAGTTTATAGAACTTTGTGCTGGTCAAGTTGTGTCGCATGTTCTGAAAGAGAGAGAAGAAGCAAAATATTTTACCATCCTTGTAGACGCAACGCCTGATTCCAGTCATGTAGAGCAGACGACCTTCATTCTTCGTTACCTCCGATACGACACTGAAGCAAAAACTTACAACATCGAAGAACGCTTTTTAGCCTTTGTGGATTGTAATGAAAAAACGGGTGAGGCTATCGCTAATTTGATACGTGAAACTTTGCTGAAGTACAAAATCCCACTGGAAGATTGTCGAGGACAAGGATATGATAATGGGGCAAATATGAAAGGCGCGTACAAAAGAGCACAAGCATGGATTCGGCGCGATTATCCAAATGCAATTTATTCACCTTGTGCAGCTCACAGCTTGAACCTAGTTGGAGTCGATTCCGCGGAATGCTGCACCTCAGCAATCACTTTCTTCGGCGTGGTCCAGAAGTGTTTCAACATCTTCAGTGGAAGTCCGCAACGTTGGGAGATTCTAAAAGCTAGAATACCGGATTCACTTCATACTCTATCCGACACAAGATGGTCTGCTGGGATTGACGCCGTAAAACCGTTTGCAAAAAATCTTCCTAGGTTGAAACATGCGTTGGAGGATTTAAAAAAGCTGAACTTGTCCGCTGAAACTCGCAGAGATGTGCAAAGAGTCATAAAATACATGAGTAAATTTGAATGTGTTTTGATGTCATCTATTTGGTTTAAAATTCTCCACGCCATCAATGAAAGGAACGTCGTTCTTCAAGCCAGGGGAGGAACTATCGACATTGAAGAAAAGAATCTCGAGAGTCTTGTCGACGATTTGCAGCTCCTGCGTAATGGTTGGAATATTATTTTGCGGGAATGCAAAATGGTTGCGAATGAAATGGAAGACACTTTTTCAACATTGCCTGTTCCTCGGAAGAAGAAACGCGCTGACCATTTGCCGACGCCTGACGATGAATACAGCACTGAAGAAGAAATCGAATTCAAAAGAAATACTTTCTTCGTCATAATAGATTCAGTAATCTCCGGAATTCATGATAGATTCGCTGCAATTAGAGATATCGTCAAGGTTTTTTCATTTTTATGGAGGTTCCAAGAGATGGAAGATGAAGAGATACAAAACGCGGCAGACAACTTTGTGGAGAATTACGCTTCCGACGTCGCTCAAGAACTATCAACTGAAGTCATACATTTAAAGCACATTTATGAAGCGAACTTCACTGCGTGTCTTCGTCCATTCCAGTTGCTAAATGACATCACAGCAAAAAACTTGCAAAATCTCTTCCCAAACATTTGTGTCGCTCTGCGAATATTTTGTACCTTGCCAGTTTCAGTAGCCAGTGCTGAACGCTCATTTAGCGTACTTGCGAGGATAAAAAATTTCCACCGTTCTTGTTCAACTCAAACAAGAGTCTCAGGATTGGCAACTCTTTGTTTAGAAGCAGAATTGGCGAGAAAATTGAACTTGAATGCAATTATCAACGTTTTCGCCTCCTCCAAAGCAAGAAAAGCTTGTCTTACACACGAATAAGTATTGACTAAAAAGTGACTAAATAATATTGTACTTTATTAAATAAAACTGCACATGAATAAACGTTAAAGTAATCCAACTTCCTCTAAAATTACTTGTTGATCATAATACCTAATTGTTTATTATAAAATTAGTCAATATAATATATACTATAATAAATAATAAAATAATAATAATATAAACTATTAGTACATTTAAATCCATAAATTAAAAAAAATTACATCACAGTCGGAAATAGCTGATTTATTTGAAGGGAGGGGGCCCGAAAATGGATACCCCGGGGCCCTGATTTTCTCTCTGCGGCCCTGTCTAGGCCACATATAACTGGGTGGGTGTATACATTGGATGTTTGTGAATAATACGTATTATTTATTTTTCAAATTTTTGGAATTAATTTACTGAAATAAAGACGTTTAGAGCAGCTAGGCACTTTTATATATAGGATGGAACTATTTACTAGACTCTTTAAACAATGTCCTACCACAAGACAATGAATGGTGACTTACTTAAAAATTGTATAATAACAACACCGGTAGTGGTTATAAAAAATCCGATATATGGCAATAATGTTTATTGTTTTGGAATTCCATGGAAAATTTGAATAAAAAATTGATTCGTCTCCGGAAATTTGTCTAATAATTTATGGACGTACTGTATATAAAACAACAGACGGTTGCTTGATATAGTTTTTTTTCGTATAAAAAAATGTATATGAAATTACTGAAAATCCTCGCAGTCGATTTGAATATAAATGATGCATTTAAATGCACATATTAAATAGAGTAATGATCTTGTGGAATTTATACTATAAATACGAAATTAATAACTTGGAAAATCACTTTTCAACCAATTGCAACATGATTTATGTTGATAAAATTCAGTTATTCATGCAATGTAGATACCACGGTTAAAATACAATTATTTGTAGCTGAATTAAATTTTCGATTTAATTCCTCGAAGTTGCAATAACCGAATATACGGGGTGGAATGGAATGTAACTCATGATCGAAATATTATTATAGATGTTGTGGTTTTCTATACTCAAAATGTGGTTTTATCAAGTATACATGTGAAAAAATGTAAAAATTGGTCAGCCGCTAGGGTCGTGAAGCAATGTACTGATTATGGAGATAAAATAGATAGAGTATGCAAAACTATAATCGAAAACGTTCAAGGAATGAAACAATAATAATAATAATAATAATAATAGAGGACAATATCTTTATGTATGAAAATTACTTTTCTGACGAAATAGTAGTAACTTTACGTTATTTTGTAGATTGGGCAACAACTAAGGTAGGTACCTAAGCCAATAATTGTCATGTTCCTAATACTGCCACCCGATCCAAAATCCTGACGTCATTACTCTGGCGGCCTGTATACCTACTAAAACATTCAGCATGATGAGATGAGCCATTCCAACCACAGATTCCAACGCGCGAGAAAAGTGTTCAGTCTGTCTAAATCATCCGGGCGAGAAAGAATGCTTCATTTTTAGCCATACTATAAAAAATTGCACGTGTTTTCGATTTCGTTTCGGCTTTCTAGTCGAGAAAAGTTGGGCAAAAAATTACACAAGGTAAGCTGCAAGATTCCGCCTTTGTTGTTGTATTGTGATTATGTTCAATATGAAGGTGTTTCCTGAAATCGTTAGTTGTTTATTAGATTCACGAGTGCCTAATATTGCCATCCTTAGGTAAACCAAATATTGCCATGGCAAAAGTATAACTTTTCAAAGAAATTCGTTACGGAATTAAGTAACAAGAAGGAATGGGATCCAAATACCATTACCAGACTTGGAAAGAATGCCATTTAATGGTACACAGAAAAGCAATAGAAGGAACTGGGATAAGAGTGTACGGGCCAGGGACCAAACAGGAAAGCTTGGAAAAAACCCCAAGTATCTCTCAAGCGGAAATTCACGCCATAAGAAAGTGTGCCCAGTTCAATATTGATAAAGGATTATCATAATGTCGGACAGTCAAGCAGCCATTAAAGCACTGAGCTCTTGTGTAATCAGTTCCAAAATGGTGTGAGAATGCCTAGGCGAGAATAATATATAGCAGATGAACTAACAAAGAGGGGGAACCCTTTTGGGAGCCGGAACCGTTTTGCGGTATCAACTCCAATATAATATTGGAAAAAATAGGCAAAGCCGAAAAAAAGAGAAGATCTGACCATTGGAAAGATCTAGTAGGGCTTAGACAATCAAAGATACTTCTAGGTCACTACAACCTGTTGAGGTCAACTTAATGCCCAAGTCAAAGTAAAACTGCATTAAGAGTTTTAACAGCGATCCTAACGGGACATTGTCGCCTGAATGGGCACCTAAAAAAGCTCAAAATGGAGGAAGAAGAATGTAGATTCTGTGGCATGGAAGAAGAAACCTCCATCCACATACTGGCGAATTGCTCAGCAATTCAGAATCGTAGGAGACTACTGGATAGAAGAGGGGCACTTTCCTAAGTTAAAGCCTGCAGATATGCTAAAATTCCTCCGGGATATAGTTCTAAAGGAGCTACTAGTCTCTGAGAATTTCCTCAGGAACTAAGTAGAAGTAAGGGGGAACAATACATCTTTTAGGTATCAGTGAATGTCACCCCAATATACATACATACAAGTAGCAAATAATTTTACTCTTTATCACGACATTTTTGGAAATCATGATTTATTTCCAAATTAAGCACAGACACTCGTATGAGACTTTTAGGCGGGAATAAAAACTGTCGCCCGGTCTGTGTGGTGGTGTCACTGTTCATCTAATTTATATTAAATATCAAATAAGTGATGTAATTACGAGTGAGTTAATAGCGTTTTATATACACGATCTACAAAATTGATATAGCAAACATTAAATAAGTTAATATGTGTTCAATATTCTATCTAATAATTTCGGTAAATGTTTAATCTACAATGTCACACATAACCAAACCAAAAAAGTGTTTAAAAAAAGACAATTACAACGTCTGTGGCAAATCTTTGAAAATTTAACTCTGTTCAAAAAAAAGTAACTTAAATTGAATGATATGAATTGGATGAAAAAAGTTACTGTAAACATATTTCTCTCTCTTTGGCTTTTACTCGGAATTTCTTTAAAATGTAAATATGTACTAAGTTAGTTAAATAAGTCAAAGCACACATTTGACACTTGACAGTACAACCTTAAATTTTGTGTAAAAATAAAATTAACTGCTCCAATGTTGATTGTGGGATTTAGCGAGTCTACTAAAAAAATGTTTATAAGTGGTAAGTACAAGTACTTTACAGAAGATGTTAATAATGATGCACGTCAACAACCGATGAAAACCTTGAATCAGTGGGGGAAATTGTTATCGAATCACTATTAAAGAACAAGCTAATGATGTTGGCATATCGGTTGGTTTGGCAAAGTGTGACAGAAGGAAACAAATGTATACAAGCACAAACCCCATGTCAGGTATGACCTATTAGAATTCCTGGGAAGATTATGTATAGCAGTTACGAGAATTTGGGGATTTGGTAAGAACATTGGGACGACCTCATTTAAAATATTAATAAAAACGTTACACTTCCGTTTGTTGGTATTTTTCAAAACTGAGAGATTCCAAAAACTATGCAATGGAATCCTGAAGGTGCAGATGACTGCAGAAATGCAAATTGTTTACAAAGGAAAGGTATTGTGTAACTTCTTCTTTGATTCAATACAGTTGAGGCTTCAAAATTTAGTAAGCTGCCAAGCTTTTCTTGTTTCTTTCTACATGGTCTCCACCAAAATAAGGCCAGTGAAACTCTACTATAGGTAATTAAATGTGAACATGTGTTTCCTTTCTACGTAGTTTCATGATATATAAAATAATACTAGGATTCTACATGATATTTTCAAGTATTGACAATTTTTTGAGGATTAAATTGGCTCTATTTTGGTGGACACCCTGTTGAAAGTATCAAGAAAAGCTTAGCAGCTTGCTTGTAGTGCCCCTCGAATAAATTAATTAATTTCAGGTCATTCACAAAATACTTTTATAATATTGGATAGATATATTTATCAACAATGATATAAAAGTATTAGTAAGCAAAAAATATAAATAGTTTTGCAATTGAAGACATAGTACATTTTTACATTTTACAAAAAGATATTAATAAGGTGAACTCCAACGAGGTCGTTGCTACTGACTGGAGTTCATTTGTTCATAGTGTATATTCCACATATAATTATTTAATAAAAGGATAAATCTGAAAAGACAATGGAATAAGTGTTTTTAATTAACACAACCCCTAAACCATTACATGGCGACCCTGCCAACTGGACTATTCTGATAGCAAATAGATGGAGGCAATGAGAAAAAATTGTTAGTTTTTTTTCAATTTTATTGAACAACATGGGATGGACGAAGAAGGAAAATAGTATGGTAGATTGATTTAGTTTTACATCAGACATAATGGGAAATTTAAATGGATAATGGAAATATAGTAGATTATATTATTATAAATTCAATTTTAATGGAAGTACGATTAATGGAATTATTATTATGGAAATTATGCAATTATTATTTATTGAATATATGAAATTTTAAAGATGGATTTATGATGGAAGATGAAGAATTATTTTATTGGATACTAAGAATGGAGATGGTCCAAATAGGAATTATGGTCATAGAAGAAAATATGAATAGTCATTCAATTTTTGATAAGTTCATTATTGGTTGTAATTTGTTTTCACGATTTTATTTTTTATTATTGATACAATGTCTAAAATTATAACTACATGTTTAGTGAGCATTTCTAATTTTTTTATCACAGCTTAACGATTTTTTCATTTATTTTAATTTAACTAACGATTTTTTTTTATTTCTAATTTTTTAACTTTTAATACTTACGCTATTTTTGTTTTATAAAATTATTTTGAGTAAGTTATATTTTTTATGTGCGAGTTACTCAATTATTTATGGATCTAATAAATTTTTTTTAAAATCAGAATTTAGTTTTTTCTTGAACAACATGTTCGATTAATTCCTGGTTTTGAATTTTTCTATATTTAATATATTTTTCAATAGAATTTATAAATGAGAATAAAGTCCTTATAGTAAAATGTGAGTCTCAAAATTTTTAATATGAAATGAAGAAACGTAACTTTTACACTTTAGGAATTCCACATCATTACGAATTATCGTGGGAAAAAGGGTAAAATGTTAATGGAAGAAAAATATTGTAAACTGATAATGACAACCTTGACCTAAGGGACAAGCGTTGTATCGACTGATATGATGTATGATTTTATTTTTAAAGAGGGTACACAGGTACAAATCATATTATTATTATTATTTTTATTATTATTATTATTTTGATATTATTACTATTATTATTAAAACAGGTCGTAACTATCCATCAAAAGCAAAACTATTAAGCGTTTGAAAACACCCTTAGATAAATGATTTAAAGGCTGATCAACCCTAAAACCATTCTCCCTAAGGGGGGGATGTAGTGCCCCTCGTATAAATTAATTAATTTCAGGTCATTCACTAAATAGCGTCAGCAATAATACTTTTATTATATTGGATAGATATATTTATCAACAATGATATAAAAGTATTAGTAAGCAAAAAATATAAATAGTTTTGCAATTGAAGACATAGTACATTTTTACATTTTACAAATAGATATTAATAAGGTGAACTCCAACGAGGTTGTTGCTACTCACTGGAGTTCATTTGTTCATAGTGTATATTGCACATATAATTATATAATAAAAGGATAAACCTAAAGTGACAATGGAATAAGTGTTTTTAATTAACAACAACCCCTAAACCATTACAAAAAAAATATGGACCCTTACTGTATTCTGGCAACAATTAGTAACTGCACCTGTCACTTTCAGATTTAAATTGCGAATATTTTTAAAGTACCAATATAGTATATGTACCTATATAAATTAAACTTGTATTCAAATTGAACGTAGAATAGAAAAATACAATTATAGAGAATTTTAGAAATATTTCTAATGAAAAATGATTGAAGAGAAATAATCCTTTAGATAGAGGATACTGTAACATTTACCATACAACTTTTGAAATAAGAATAGTACGACAGTACATTTTATTGTCGCATTTTTTTCATTGAAATTGTTAGGTTATGTTCGAATTAGGGCTATCGTTGCATTCGTTAGACGGAATCGAAACAAGTTTAAAAAGACCGTAATTAAAAGTTGATTTCACTGATTTGAGATAAAACGTCATAAAAATCTTGAGTGTGATATATTGTTGAATTTGGATTTTAAATATTGACTAATAATAAGATATTAAACCGATAACCGAGGAAAGTGTCCTAAAATGACATAGCTGCTAAAATGACACACTTGCTCTATATAGGAAAACTAGAAGCGGCATCTCTTATTGGGTCACTGTACTAAGTAACAAACACTCTATTAAAATATACTATAAGTTTACAGATCTCTCCCTGTTTATTTAACGTTTTATTGTGCAGGTTATGTTTCAGTGGCAAGAAAGTTTTGTATGCGTGGATTTTACATTTTGCTGTTTTTATATCATTCTTCGTGGTATTAAATATTGTGTTGGCATTAATTGTTATATGTGTGTGGTGTGTACATACTTTTAGTTTTACAAATTCTAATCTTGTTAGTTATAGAAAGCGTTTGTCATTATTATTGTCACGTCGTTATTAATAAGTGTCATTTTTAAAAGCTGAATAAAACCAATTTTCTAACTTGGTTTTGACTTATTTTGAACAATTGATTGGTATAGGTATAAGTAGGTTTTTTAAAAGCAATTTTAACATTATCAATAATAATCTATATATTGAAAATGTAACATTGCGTTTAAAATGGCATATTGTGGGTGTTGTAAAAATGACATAGTATGTCATTTTATACGACTAGTCTTTTTGGTACAATTATTTATATTAATTGTAATTCGATTTTTAATTTTTTTTACAAATGACTATGGATGGAAGGTACGTCAGAAAGACTAATAGACAGTCCTGGGATGAAGCATATATGCAGCAAGCTATAAAAAATGTACAAGAAAAGAGAATGGGATGGCTAAAAGCATCTAAAGTGTATAACGTTCCCCAAGAAACTCTTAGACGTAGAGCTGCTAATAAGAATAAAAGAGTTAAAGGTGTAGAGGCCGATTTTCAGAGTGGCTCAGAGGATTTCGCAAAAGAAATACTGACATATCTCTACGACGGCCAGAACCCACTTCAGCAACCAGGGCACGAGCTTTGAACAAGCCTCAAGTTTCCAAATTTTTTGAGGTTTTAGATTCTTTTCTTGAAGAGAAGATTCACAATATGGATGAAAGTGGACTGTCTACTGTCCAGAAACCTCCGAAAATATTGGCATCAACTGGGCGCAAACAAGTAGAATCCCTGACAAGCGCAGAAAGACGCCAGCATGTAACTGTTGTTTGTTGCATGAGTGCAACAGTTAACTATATTCCTCCAGCCTTGATCTTTTCAATAAAAAACAAAACAGGTGAACTTTTTGATAAAGTACCTCCTGGAATTGCCAAGAGTCTGGTTGGATGAACTCAGAACTTTTTGTTCAATGGCTGAAACATTTTTGCAAACATGCTAATCCCTCTCCGGAGAATAAAGTACTCCTTCTGCTTGATGGTTATGAAAGCCACACCTCCTTAGCAGCTGTGTCGTTTTACATCATGTGCTTCCCAGCTCACTGCACCCACCGTATATGCAGCCGCTTGATGTGAGTTTTTTTGGACCCCTAAAGGCGTATTACAATCAGGCTTGTACCACATGGATGGAAAATCATCCAGGTCGTGTTATTACAGCTTACCAAGTGAGTGAACTCTTTTCTGAAGCGTATGGTAAAGCAGCCACAATCCAAAATGCATTGAGCGGATTTGCTAAATCAGTCCATTTAATTCCAACATTTTTCCCGATTACCTTTTTGTACCAGCGGGCACAACTGATATTGCACCAGAAGATACTCAGGCTGAAACACCAAATCCGTTGGGGGAGCAGCTTCACGATGGCAATCAAACAGAAAAAGAAAATCAACCAGATGTCGTTTCTGAACTTCCAATCAATAGCACTGAAGAAGACCAAAAGCAATATACCAATCAAAAAAACTACGGAGTCCTAACATGTTCTCCGAATCTTGAGGAATTGAAATATAAAAACGAAGGGCAAGCAAAGAAAAAATCAAAAATTGACGCACGGAAAATTAAAAAGAAGACCTCCTGTGACAACTCTAAAGAACAAAACATGTCAGAAGCACATTGTTCTAAATTACATATGAATATCCGTGATCAAACTATAAAAAAGAGTCCCAAGGCAATAATTGAAGATGAGATAGATGATGAAAGTGAACCCTTTCAAGAGACTGATGATGAAGATGATGCGTCTTGCATTTATTGCAATGGGTTATTTAGGGCATCAAAATCTAATGAAACTTGGATCCAGTGTATGCTGTGTCAGTTGTGAGCTCATTTGGAGTGTACATATTTAACTCCAAAATCAAAGACATTTATTTGTGACTTGTGCAATTATTTTTTACTAATATTTTAATACTATGTCATTTTGGACACCCCCAGTGTCTAAAATGACATAGTTCAACTAATAACATTTTAGGTCTGTTCCATTTATTTTTCATTATATTACGTATTTCTTTAGGACCTTTAAGGATTATTCATTTTTATTTGCCCCTTTGTGAAAATATTCTCAAAATAAAGCAATACAAAAAAATTATGATTTTTTTTATAAAAAGTATGTCATTATAAGACACCTTCCCCTACTTATGTGCAAAAATTAATTTGAAAAAATTTTAAACCCAATACTTTAGGAACAAACTGGAAAATAAGAATTCCTAAATGTTTGCAGCTACAAATCGTCATCTAATTAAAAATGAAGTTAGCGACTTTCTGATTAGATGTTTTATAAGCTAAAAGCCATTAGAATTTCAAGAACGGTTTTCACTGTCAAAATCAATATATGACAGGCTTCAGTTTAAGAAGCTTGATATTAATTTGAAAATTTTATACCAGTTAATCTTAGCCAATCAGATGCCTGCATTTTGACATGTTGCTATGACAATAACCTAATTTCTTCGGAAATTTCCCTGCGTAGAGGGAAATTAATAAGTGGAAATTTCCCTCTGGCTTGACAGCTGTCATAAATAATAATAATATGTCACCTAAGTATGTCACCAATTTAATTTCTATTTAAAAAAAGTTTTGGTATAAAATTTTCTTACCGAATCTCCCGCGAGCATGAATTAATATTCCGGAAATTTTCCTCGGTTGCGAATTTTTTAAGAAAATTCGCACTTCGAGAAAATTTCCGGAAATAATTCGTGCTCTAGGGAGATTATAAGTGATAATTTTAACCTTTACTCAGTGGAATTGTAAACAGACAACTAATAAATTATTCAATAAAACATAACCTAAGTATTTTTCTGTCTTCGATTCTTTTTTCACTAGTTATTACGATTTCGAAAAAGAAGACGACAGAATTGTAGTCCTATGTCAATCGTTATGTAGCTAACTTCTCTTTTACTTAATGTGCGTCACATCTTATATGGCGGACTATTTAAATCATCCAAATGCTGAATTTTCAAATTAAAAAACCTTATGAGAATAAAAATATGATACATGATTGATTTCTCATTACCTATAATTTTGTCCAGTACTAACAAGCTATAAGCATTGCAATAAAAAAGCAGGGCCGTATTATACCCGAAACGTCGTATTGAATATTTTTTGGTACATGGCTGTAGAAAATTTGTTATTAAGTGAAACTTGAAATTTTATTATTTAAAAATTTTATGCTAAAAAAAGCCACAAGCAGCATTTTTACCATATGATAAAATAAAGAACCTGTATAGAGTGTTCCTTTTAAAATAAGCAAACAAGTATCGACCAGTCGCCCCAATGCTTGTTTTAAACCACCTAATATACGCAATAATACTATTGAACTTTTAATGGGACATCCTGTATACGATATGGACAATGAAACCGAGTTTGTATTTCTTAATAAAAATATATCATAGTAGACATTGGAATTACTTCCATCAACATACTGATTTATTTCACCCCTGTACGTCAAAACGTCACTGGAATTATTGATATTTTTTTTGTTACACACTATATAATTATAACGCCGAAGTCACCCGATCAAGACACAAAATGATTGTCAAACGCCCTATTGTTATGACAACATAAACACTGTTTACAATCTACATTTTAGAAAATTAGATTTTCATAAAAATCAATATCGGTGACTGTATTGAATAAAAAAAACATCCTGTACATCGATGCTTGTTTGCACACCGGATTAAATACTGAAGATTTATTATTTTGACAGTCTTATATCGATTTTTTAGAAGATTTAACGAAACTAAATTAACATTCACCGACTTATCTCATAAATTAAACTTCAAAATGAAATCGAAACAATTTCTATGCACCGACATATGCTTTATGTTACTGTATTTTAAACAAATCCACATCTGGATATTCGAGCTTGCCATATTTCTTAATAAATCTAAGTTTATTAAAAAAAGTTTAAATCGAAAATTTAACAATAAATAAAATTTATGAAAACATCTACTTACGCAGCAATTGATTTTGACAGTGGCCAGCGTTCCATGGCCGCTTGATATTTCATATTCTCGATTTGCTTCTTTAAAGCATCCTTGTCCATAGTTGCGAGAGTACTGGCGTCCATCTGGGCTGACGCTTTCGACGCGAGGCGTCGCGCAAGCGTCGGTATTTAGATCGAAACTACGTGGATAGGTGGCGGTAGCAGTTGACGCTTTGCTGCGGCGATAAGGTTGTGGGTGGCGAGACTTATACCAGGACCGGTCAATAAATCTGTTGAAGTAATTTTCGGTTAGTTAGTCACTTTTGTAGATTCATGATATTTCCAAATAAAATTGAGAGTTATTTCAAGAAACACATCGGAAACTATAAGATTTTTAATACTGATCTTAATCAAACATTTTCTTGATAGAGTGCCCTAAAATATCTAATAATTGACAAAAAATGTATGTTTGCAATATCTAGAAATACCAGTAGAATTGAAATTGTTCTCATTGTTAGAGCAAATTATAAAACATGCAAGGAAACAGCAGACATCTTTAATAATGTGCATTTCACAACAGTCAGATATGCTAATAAGTCACTAGTCTAGTAATTCTACGGACTGGAATATGGTCACTGAAGTCACAAGACCAAATAGAATTAGATAGGACAGATGGTATACATCAGGGTGTCAGGACCGGCCTTAAACATCTAATTTCCCCGGGCGAGTCATGCATTTGGCGCCCTTATATATTGTTACTTAGGACCTGTAGTGAGGATATGTAGAGGTCCATGAGGAAAAAGAAGAACACATACATCTAGATTCATCTAGAACTGTCATCGAAAAGTCTAGAAATGTCATCGGAAAGTCGAGAACTGTCTGGAACGCGTGAAAAGTATAAAAGGCGGGACAATTGACATTAGTTAGTTAGTTTTGAAGTTTCAAAAATTTGAGTTTCGTGTTCTGATAGTAAGAAGTTATTTGTATTGAATTGTGAAAGTTAAAGTCGAATAAATAAATAAAGTTTAAGAAGTCGTAAGGAGTAACATTGGTGACAGCGGTGGGATATAAGAAATATTTGTATCTGCTGATGGTAAATACTAGAACCGCCGTATACGACAGAGACATGGATACTTCAGGACCAGGATGAGAAACACCTACTATAAGGAAATTAGAAAAGCTAAAAGAAATTGCTTCAGAAAATTCTGTGAAGATATAAATACAACACCTGCTGCGGCAAGACTTTACAAAGTCATGGCAAAAAGTAGGGTCAACACAGATATGGCTTTGAGGAAGCCAGACGGTAAATATACCAAAAATGAGGAAGAAAGAATGAAACTCTTACTAGAAACTCATTTTCCTGGGAGTAGCCCAAATAGGGGAGATAGTCCTCTCGAAGGTCATAACAGACCTTCGAGAGAAAGTACTACAATGGCTAAGCACATTTGTAGTAACGAATGGTTAAAATGGGCTATGAACACCTTTTCACCATTCAAGGCACCGGGAACTGATGGAATTTTCCCAGCATTGCTCCAGCAAGGACAAGACGATATTCTACCACATTTGGTTAGGATCAGTCGAAGCAGCTTAGAACTGGGTTATATACCAGAAGCATGGAGAAGGGCAATAGTAACCTTAATTCCAAAAGCTGGAAAAAGGGACACAACAAACCCCAAATCCTTCAGACCAATTAGCCTAACATCGTTTGTGCTTAAAACGATGGAAAAAGCTATTGACAATTACATTAGAGCGTAAATCCTAGAGAGACTACCTCTCCACCCGCATCAGCATGCTTACCGGGCAGGAAGATCTACGGAGACTGCACTGGTACAACTGACGGAGAATATCCGAGGTGCTCTAGACAACCAAGAAACCGTAGTGTGTGCATTTTTGGATATAGAAGGAGTTTTTGACAATACTACACATGAGGATGTCCAAAAAGCATTAAATAGAAGAGGTGTAGACAGCACAACATCCAAATGGATATCGGAACTGCTCACCAGTAGAGTAGCAGAGACGAGGACGAGCAAAGACATTGTCTCCATCTGTACAACCAGAGGATGTCCACAGGGAGGAGTAGAGCATCCCCATTAATGTGGTGCCTGACGGTTGACAAACTCCTGTGTGGTTTGACTGACCTCGGAATATCCTGCCAAGGATATGCTGAAGATATTGTCATAACAGCCAGGGGAAAATTCGAAAATACCCTTTGTGACATCGTACAAAAGGGTCTGAACTATACAAATAGCTGGTGTAGGCAAGTGGGATTTAACATCAACCCCACCAAAACCATCTTAATAGCCTTCACTAAGAAAAGAAAGCTCAACCTCAAAACCATTAAACTTGATGGGAGCGAGGTTGAATGGAGACGAGAAGTCAAGTATCTAGGTTTGACTCTAGACAGTAAACTCCTGTGGAATAAACACGAAAAGGAGATTATATACAAAGCAAAAATGTCTCTAATGGTGTGCAAGAATCTGGCAGGGAGAAATTGGGGGTGCAACCCAAAAATTCTGTGCTGGATGTACACTGCCATAGTGAGACCAATTATCTCTTATGGAGCCATTAAGTAAGTAAGTAATCTTTATTTAGCTCCTAGCTAATTACAAACAACTAATTCTATTTATATACAATATACAAAAGAAAATAACTTAAAACTAAAATGTCCCATCTCTAAGGAATAAACTCACATTTTTATTGAATATGTACACATTTTTACTGTTTTTAATATCAGTTGGTAGCGAATTGTAAAGTCGAAGCCCATCAGAGAACAGTGATTTCATGAGAAATGATTTACTTGTAAATTCTATATTATAATGTTGGTTTGTACGTAATAATCGGCCATGGAGTTCAAACCTAGATACTAGTAGATCAGTTAGGTACTGAGGTAATTTTTCATTAATTAACTTGTAAATCAACACCACGTTAGCTTTTTCAACATTTTGTTGGACAGACAACCAATTTAATTGTCTAAACATACTTTCAATAGGAACACGCCTACCACATTTGAGTAATATTCGCATACATTTGTTTTGCAATATCTGCAGACGAGTTAGTTGTTCTTTGGAGCATGAAAGTAACAATGATGTGCAGTAATTGAAATGAGGAAGAATTATAGAATTGTATACTAATATTTTTGACCATTCAGATAACTCTCTTGCAATTTTCCCAAAAAATCCAATTTTTTTGCCTAACTTTTCGCATAAATAGTCCGCATACATGTCAAAAGTCAACTGAGGGTCAATAATGACACCTAAATATTTCATTGTCTTTACTCTTTCGATCTGAATATTATTTAACACGATCTTATGATTTTGTGCAATAAATCTAGAACAATTGTTTTTAGAACTAATAACCATATTGCGTGGAGTGGTAGAACTAGCCTATTGACAACGAGAGAAAACCTCTCAAAAATTCAAAGCCTAGCCTGTATGTGCATTACAGGAGCAATGAGAACATATCCAACGGCAGCCATGGAAGTGATTATCAACCTCACACCACTACATATGGTGGTGGAAAGTGTTGCAGAAAGAACAAGATACAGACTAAGTAGAGAGGGAATCATTAAAAAAAACCACCTCCTTACTTCTTAGAAATCAGAAAACCTGGGACGTGCCACAAGATGGTATGATGAAAAAGTATAACTTTTCAAAGAAATTCGTTACGGAAATAAGCAGCAAGAAGGAATGGGATCCAAATACCATTACCAGACTTGGAAAGAATGCTATTCAATGGTACACATATGGCTCAAAAGCAATAGAAGGAACTGGGATAGTAGTGAACGGGCCAGGAACCAAACACTCTGAAAGCTTGGGAAAAATCCCGAGTATCTTTCAAGCGGAAATTCACGCCATAAGAAAGTGTGCCCAGTTCAATATTGATAAAGGATATAGAAGGCAAAGGATTATCATAATGTCGGATAGTCAAGCAGCCATTAAAGCACTGAGCTCTTGTGTTATCAGTTCCAAAATGGTGTGGGAATGCCTAGGCAAACTAAATGAAGTAGGCGAGAACAATATAGTCACCTTACTGTGGATTCCAGGACACACAGGGATAGAAGGAAATGAAATAGCAGATGAACTAGCAAAGAGGGGGACTGGAACACCCTTTTGGGGGGCCGGAACCCTTTTGCGGTATCAGCTCCAATGTAATATTGGAAGAAATAGGCAAAGCCGAAGAAAAGAGAATATCTGACCATTGGAAAGATCTAGTAGGACTTAGGCAATCAAAGATTCTTCTGGGTGACTACAACCTGTTGAGATCAAATGAATGCATAAGTCAAAGTAAAACTGCAATAAGAGTTTTAACAGGCATCCTTACGGGACATTGTCGCCTGAATGGGCACCTGAAAAAGCTCAAAATAGTGGAGGAAGAAGAATGTAGATTCTGTGGTATGGAAGAAGAAACCTCCATCCACATACTTGCGAATTGCACAGCAATTCAGAATCCTAGGGCACAACACCTTGGAGATTACTGGATAGAAGAGGGACATTTACCTAAGTTGAAGCCTGCAGATATCCTAAAATTCCTCCGGGAAATAGGACTAAAGGAGCTACTAGTCTCTGAGACTTTCCTCAGGAACTAAGTAGAAGTAAGGGGGCACAATAGATCTTTTAGGTCTCAGTGAATGTCACCCCAATTTACATACATACATACATACAAACTTCAGGACCCCCAGCATGGTTTTTAATGATGGAAGAAGAGAAGGAAAGACGTAGAAATAGGACCTGTAGTGAAGATATGTAGAGGTCCATGAAGAAAAAGAAGAAGACACACATATAGAATCATCTAGAACCGTAATCGAAATATCAAAAGAAAGACTATGACTTGAAAGTTATAATAGAATAGGGCAAGTCCGCGTGATGTCACGCCCGGATGAATCTGAAGTTGAAACAAGCGTTCTATCAGAGACAACCAACCGTTCTATGTTATTTCTCTATGTTCTAAGCATAACACGTGGTTCTTATAGTTATTTTGATCGTGTTCGAGTTAATTTAATTGTGAGCTGGTGCTTTCTTCGACACTGTTTTAATTGCTTAGGTATTTTAAAAGCTATATCTGACTGTTTATGATAGAAAAGATCATTAAAACACTACAAAACAACAAAAATACAAATCTAACCAAATAATTGTTTATTGTTTTTCCTGCGGGCGACTGTCAACTGTCAGTTGGTGGACATGCCCTATGGCTTAAAAATGGAGTCTGACCTACTTGGCAAGAGGTGGTCAGATATAGTGGAAGCTTGAAACATATGGAGGGTAGAGGGAAGGAGCACCATCTTGTATGGGTGACAAGTTAAAAAAGTGTCCACCTGTAAACAGCAAATTATATTTCGAAGATTCACCGAAATGGCGCTCGTGTAGCTAATGGAAATGATGTGAATTTAGGGTTATAAACCGAGTGAAGTGTGCTGGGTTGAAAAATTTAGTATTTTTCGTGACTTGTGTAATTAAGAAATATGCAGTATTTAAAATCTCAATTATTTACGTAGTATTTCCTTTTTTAATTTTGTATCTTACTCTAATAATTCATGGCGCTGTTTTTAAAATCTTTCCACTTGCTACTATGTTGCCACCTTAATTTGCTTCCTTTCGATGGACACTTTTCAATACATTCAGATGGTGCTCCTTCCTTCTACCCTCCATATTGAAAGAGTACTGGGCTCAGTGGGATTCACTGTATCTTCATGATGGCCTATTGCATCGAAGATGGGAAAGCCCCGATGGAGTACGTATAGTTCACCAATTGGTACTGCCAACATCACACATCAGAACATTCAGGACATTTTGGTACTAAAAGAACACTGGCACGAGTTTGGAAAAGATAATATTGGGTCAATTGTCGAAGGGACGTAGAAGATTGGTACAAGAAATGTGATCTGTGCAATAGTAGAAAAGGTCCTAAAATAGGAAGCCGAGGAAAAATGCCACAGTATATTTCCGGAGAGCCTTTTGAAAGACTTGCAATTGACATTCTCTTGACAGAAAGAGGAAACAAATACTTGATGGTTGTAATGGATTATTTTTCCAAATGGCCCGAAATAGCAACTCTTCCTAATCAAGAAGCGACGACAGTAGCAGAAGCTTTTGTAACCAAAGTTATTGCGAGACACAGGGTCCCTCTGGAATTACATTCTGAACAAGGACGAAATTTTGAATCTGAATTATGGCAGGACTTGAATGAAGATATTAGACATTAAGAAAACACGCACTACGCCTCTCCACCCACAGTCCGATGGAATGGTAAAAAGACATCATAGAACTATTTGCCAATATCTTTCAATGTTCGTCTCTGAAAACCAAAAAGACTGGGACACTTTAATTCCTCTATTCCTGCTAGCCTATAAAAGTTCTGAACACGAATCAACCAGTTATAGTCCATCTATGCTAGTCACTGGCAGAGAAATAAAGCTTCCTCACGATCTTATGTTCGGAAGACTTCCTCCTGGTGAAGAAGCAGAAGAACGTACACCTCCCAATCCCAAGTACATAGAAATTTTGAAAAAAAAATTTGGAAAAGGTCCACAATTTTGCTCGTGAACGTTTGAAGCTCTGAAACGATAAGGTGAGGACTAGACTCGACGTACATACTACAAACACAAGTTTCTCGAGAGGTGACCCCGTATGGCTCTTCAATCCCAAGCGCAGAAAAGGTTTGTGCCAAAAACTGCAACGAAACTGGGTAGGCCCCTACACCGTTCTCAAGAAAATCTACGACCTAGTCTACCGCATCCAATTGTCGGCGAGGAGTAAGCCCAAGGTGATCCATGTCGAGAGGCTAGCCCCTTACTGCGGGCCCTATCCACCCTGTTGGCTTCAACCAGACCCTATGCAGTGTTGAAAAAATGGCTTCTTCGATCATTATCCTTGCCCTTCTCTATAAATTAACCAATGATCTGTGTTAACCAAGAAAACATAAGGTTATTATTTTGAAGACATTGACAGTTTATACTTTTATAAATGTGGCAACGTCGGATTTGTTCGTGACATTCATCCGCCTCTCGTCGAGTCGTTGCTGGAAGTGCAAATTTTGAACATTTGCTCTGAAATGTACTACTTACTACGTTTATGTTTATCACAATGTTATTGCTTCTATTGAAATAATAAAAACATTGAGCACCCTGTATCTCATTAACGATAATACTTGGCTCACATGTTTATGGGAACTTTTTGTCTTGAAATTGGATCGCCCACAACAATTTTACAGTTTACTTTGGAAACACCCTGATCTGTTTGATATTGTTTATTTATTTTAATTTCTATTTCACAGGGGCAGATCCAGCGAGGGGCGATTGTCCTCCTGAGTTTTGAAATTTTCAACAATTTTAAATCAATATTCCTCTTCCAATTTTCGATTTTCTTTCATAATGAAAACTATTTACCGATCGCCCTTTGTGACATGTACGTCTGGATCCGCCCCTGCTATTTCAAAATTTTTTGAACACATTAGAATTTAGAGAAACTGCTGCCAGTTTTTGTGACATATAGTGGTTTGAGTCGGATGATAATTATTGTAAGACATTACATGAAATATCTTAAAATGACTTATACTAGGTTACATAAAAAAATGAGGTATCTTTGATACCTGTTTATTTAAATCAATTTATATAATTAACTCCTGATTATGCAAATGTAATTATGAAACCGGTCGAGTGATATATGTTATATTTTTGTTGTGGAATTTCAAATAATTTTAAATAATTCTTCACGCATGATGGTCTTCAATAGTCTGTTTGAAACAGGCAGAGAGTAATAAAACCTAAAAAAGAGGTATCAACAGTACCACATGCAAATGGATAGGATCCATGCTCGAGCATAGGAGAATAACATCACATATGCATGATAAAACATATACCGTTAGGACAACTAAAGGATGTCCTCAAGGTGGAGTACTTTCACCATTTTTATGGAACCTAATTGTGGATTACTTGGTCTGCAGGTTGAATGAACAAGGCATATGGACGCAGGGCTTTGCGGACGATATAGTGATTGTCACCAAAGAGAAATTCCCAGAGGTAGTTATGAAGCACTACGAATTGAGGAGGAATTGTGCCTTAAAGAGGACCTTTCAGTTAATCAAAAAAAAAACTAGTTGCTTTTACGAATAGAAGAGTTCTCCCGCAGGGTAGAGTTCTGGGAAAGAACTAGAAATCTCCAAAGATGTTAAATATCTGGGAGGGACCCTTGATTCCAAACTGAATTGGAGATCACACCTGGTAAAAATTACTACCAGGCAATGAAATGGCGGACCAGTTAGCTAGAGATGTCTCTAAGGGAGACTTGATATATCCGGAACCGTTTTGTCGAATCACAAAAGATTGCATAAGAGGGGAAATCCGGAACTGGCTAAATAGGGAACACCAACTCAAATGGAGGTTGACACAAGAGCACCTCCATACAAAGAGTTTACTGAACAAGGTAGAGAAAGAACTCTCAACCAGGCTATTGAAACTAGGTAAGACACATTTGAAGACAGTTGCCTACCTGGTGACTGGATACCTAATCCTGAGGAAACATCTGCATAAATTGGGCAAAGTTAGTGAACCTATGTGCAGAAAATGTGAACTTGATGATGAAACACCTACTCACATACTCTGCTTCTGCGATAACTTACAAGTACTTAGACGGAAGCACTTTGGAGAGGAATGAATACAACCATTATAACTACTAAAAATCCCTCCAGTCAAACTAGTGGCATTTATAGAAGACACGAATCTTCTGGAATGTAAATAGATAACATGGAAAATGGTACAAAGATTCAGTTCAAGTGTCTGGACTGTTGAACACAACCCAAACAAATGAACGAATGAATGCATGATGGACTTCTATAGTCTGTTTGAAATAGACAGAGAGTAATAAAACCTAATTTAACTGCAAAACTCTTACCGGGTGGTAAGAATTTTAAAACGATTTACATTATAATTCAAATATTGATTCTTTTATTTGCTTACCCAACCCTGTACAACGCCGGTATACGATAAAAATCCGATCTTCGGGTCGCTTGTAATTGAGGGCATAGCCGTTCCTTTAGGTAGGGCTGTCAATAGGTATGATATTAAATGAAAAATATAATTGCGACAAAGACTATCCAAATAATACAATATCAAATTTATATTATGATTTACTAGAACTTATTTACAATACGGGGTTATTCGAACACGAAATATTAGTTATCGGAAAACGAAAAATCTGATTAATTTTCATCTGGTAGTTATAACTATTGGCTATATGGTTTGTTCCATTAAATTGTCCAACATGTTTTATGCATTTTCGCCATCTCTTTGCATTAACTTGTTCCAGAGCTTCTTCAAAATGTGCACGGACATCTTTCATTTTATAAGTGGTATTTTTCCTTGTCACCAATCCTTTCCCCTGAGCCCATATTAACTCCATAGGGTTTAGCTCGCAATGGTAAGAAGGAAGTCGAAGTATTATAATATTCCGGTTTTTTGCCATTTCGTCACTTAGGAAACGATGTTTATGTATATTTACAATTGATAGTAGTTCTTTTTTCAACATATCCTCTTTAAATGTAATTTCTTTATCTAAAAGCCACTGAATGGCTTCCGCTTTTTTCAAATCGGTTGTAGGCAATTTCTCACATCTCCTTGAATGATAAGGAGCGTTGTCCAGAACAATTACCGAGTTGAGAGGAATTAGAGTTATCATTTGTGAAAAATAGTCCTCAAAAACATCAGCATTCATATCTTCGTGATAGTCTCTGGTGTGAATTGACTCAAATGCTAATAACCATCTTTCAAAAACCCATCTATACTTATTAATTATCAATCGTTTTCCTTTTCCATTTTCATTGCGAAAATCGCAAATAATTCCGTCTCCAACACACAATTTCATCTTTTTCGATTAAAAGCGACTTTCCGTTCACTTTTTCCCATCTAAAATTAATCTCTCGCGGAATTTTCCACAATTTGTCTCTTCCGATTTCAAAAATAATGGCGAAACCCAAATAAGCTATTATTGACTCAGAACCATTTTTCGTGAAAAGAACTTAGGATATTGCTTAAATATAAAATTCACAATTATTAAGAGTTTTAAGAATCACAAGCAGTTACGCCCTTGGAATGGTCATTTTACAAGGGTTTATTGCTCTCTGCCTTTTTCAAATAGACTATAGATAAAAAAATTTAACACACAAGGTGAATTTTCATAACTCGGCATGTTTTGCGATGACTAACTTTTGATTAAAAAAAAATACAATACAAAAAAACGATGGCGTAAGTGAAGAAGTACAAAAAAGATACAGGAACTGGTACAAGATAAAAAAAGTAGTAGTACGAAATATACATTTGTTATTATAAAATTCAAATCACAAAACAAAACTATACCAAAAAAATACTAATATCGACAAGTAACGTGGTCGTCTATTAGGATTGTTGCTAAACAAATACTGATAAACAATTTATTTAAATACAATTTAAATATTACTCACCGTGTAGGAGAAGTTATGTTAATATTATAGCGGCTAATGTTATTTTTAAACTCGTCTATTGGCAGTTGTATGCTAAAAAGATTTTAATTGTGTTTTGAAGAATCCAAACAAGTACGGCAAATACACGAACTATAAGCTTATTTTGTAAAGGTAGGTGAAATAAATGACTAGAAGGTAATATTGATAAAAAAAGATAACACGGCGAAGTTCTCGAGATAATAGTAAACTGCCCCAAGTATTTATAAATTTAAAAATATTTTGGAAAACAAACTTATAAAAGTTCAAAGTGGATTTTTTTTCCAACAATTACTCACAAGGAATTAAAACTGAATTTAAAAAGGTTGGTGAAGGCGAAAATATTTAATTAAAATCATTATTTATTAGGCTGAGAGTAATTTTTAATTATTTAGTCAACTTTTTGGGGTGCTATTTAACTACTCTTCTCAAAATAATTAGAGTAACACATATTTAGGACTTAATAATTTTACTAATTTTAACAATATAAAAATCTAATAATAATTACAAAGAATCATATTTTGTGTAAGTAAAGTAAATTTACAAAAACAAAGGAAGTCTACAGATCACTTTTAAGATAACCATACTGCTTGACATCTCCGTTGCATGCTTCATACAACCCCACGGATATCTTCTTGAGATATGTTATCTCATTCTTCAATTAGAGCACCTGTTCTTGAAGGGTCTGAGCTGGATGTGGTAATTCCCGAATACGTATATCTAACACATCCCAAAGGTATTCAAAGGAGTTTAGGTCCGGATATAGTAGTGGCCAATCCATGGTATGGTACCGAAGGCATAAAATATTTTTGCGCCTATACCACAAACTGCTGTTATAACATGATCCTTCAGGATAACATCGACGTACAGTTGAAAGTTTAATATTTCTGGAATTATCACAAGATCTGTAGGTACTTTTATTATTTATGTATGTAAATTCGGGTGACATTCACTGAGACCTAAAAGATCTAGTGTGCCCCCTTACTTCTACTTAGTACCTGAGGAAAGTATCAGAGACTAGTAGCTCCTTTATTCCTATTTCCCGGATGAATTTTAGGATATCTGCAGGCTTTAACCTAAGATGTCCCTCTTCTATCCAGTAATCTGAAGCTGAAGCTGTGAAAGGAATGCGGTCGAAAACATTCGATATTGCCACTTTTAACTATGAAAAAGGTAAAGTGATAAGTTTGTAGTGATAATAATTAGAAAATGAACAATATTAACAATATGTCAATAATGATTAAACGTTAGTTCTTTAATGTGCTTGTTTCATTGGATTTTGTCTAATAACATTATTTTTTCAATTTCTGAATATTAAAAGATGAACACTTTTCCATTTATGTTATGGGTGTCCTTCAAGCCGGCAACGTCTTGCGAAAATCATAATTACCACGCCCCCCTACTAACTCAATTGGTGAATATTTATCGCACCTCCGTTACTAGGTAACCACCTGACTTCCTATTGGCATTGCGTGTGTTCTTTCCTCTCACTTCCACAATTGATTGACATTGATTATACAGTGGCGTTTATAATGTCAATGTTTACCTTCGTATTTTCAGTTTTACTAAAATATCTTATTATTTCGTATCCATATTGAATTCAAGTACGACATTATTTGTTTTTAACAAATAGGTACCGTGTTTTGAAAAATACCTTACCTTTAAAGCAAAGCATAAATAAGTTTCTATATATAATTATTATTATTTTTAATACTTTTATAACATAGGAACCGTACGCTATTGGTACGTTTATGACAGATATCGGCCATGTTTCCTCGACCTTTACCGATGCCCCGTAGCTTCAGATAGACTTGACAAACTATATATATTTTTTTAAATAAATAGGGGGTGAAAGGAAATTTTTGTATATATTACGTTGTAGAAGAAACAGAAGTTGAAAATAAAAAATAAAATAAAACATTGACACAAGATATTTGAATAGCTGTAAACACGGTCTGCAAAGAGGGCAGGGAATGGGGAAGACCACCAAGAGATGAAATCCTTTCAAATATGTTTTAATCAATGAATAATGATGATGGCTAAGTGTGCAGACAATATCATGTGTCAAAATCGTATTTAATAGATTTCGACTTATTAATTCAAAACTGAAAAATGTCCGAAACAAGTGGGCGGTGCTATGACGTACTAACCCCTAACATTATCGGTCTCTTGAGTGTCTCTGTCTGCTTCTAGTATAAATCCTCTAGACAGAGTAAGCAGTGTTGTCAAAGTTACTCATCATTGGCTTTTGTATATCTGAGCTGTTTTTCCCTACAATACAACTTAACAACTAATATTAAAAATTACACCTTGTTTTGGGTTGGTTTTAATTGTAAGAATGTTATAATTAAACAAAAAAAAGTTTTATTAAATGTTTATCTGACAAGTTGAGATACTCTCTCCAGTTCTCTGTCAACCTGGTCTTGACGCCTGTCAGCCGTCACACCAATGATGCCAGCTTCGTATTAAGACCATGTTCACAAGTTACAATGAAATACATATATATCTAATACATGTGAGAACAACATAGTACCTAATTTGTTGGAATGATTATTAAAGCTCGGATTATAGGCAAATGCATTTTTTGCCTATTTTGCCTATTCTAGATTATTTTTGTATATTTTGCCTTTTTTCGTAAATTCCGCCTTTTTGTGCCTTTTTTAAATTTTTATGCTACCCTACTGATGATGTTATTCATATTCGGTTCTTCATTTTATATATAATAAAATTTTGGGCTAGTAATAAAATATTAATGGTTTGTTTGTTAATGGTCTTCTAGGAAAATTTACCTACCTATTTGCGGATTAAGAAGAGGCTTAACAAATGGGAAATCCCTAATGTTTTGACCTTTATATCAGTTGTACAGACGGTTACTGAATCAGAGTTTAGTTTTGTTGCGTATAAGTACCGAAATAGATAATTTACAGTCCAAAATTAAATCGGCACCTGGAAGTAATGGTCAATTAATTACTAAAAAAATGAAATTTGTTTTTGACAAGAATGGAGATTTCTCCTTTTTATGTGATGTTGCTAAAGTTGTCAATGGGACATTTTCCAAATAATTACAAATTGGGCCATATTTATTATCCTCTCTTAAATATGCGCCAATTACATCTGTCGATGTAGAGCGTTCATTTTCTATGTACAAATTAATTTTAAGTGAAAGAAGACAGATATTTAAAACAGAAAATATAGAGAGGTACTTAGTTGTAGCTAGACAAAATTTTAAGTGGTTACAATGTTTAATTATTAATTAACTATTGTTTAGTTATGTTGTGCAAATATATTTGTGTTAAGCTAATGTTAAGTTAATTCACTTTGTATATTAAAATAGATTCTTAATAACTTATTATTAATAATTAGAGAATTAGAAGCATTTGCGTATATTGCCTATGTGTTAAGATTTCTGCCTTTTTTTATAAAAATCTTTGCCTATATAAGCGCCTTTTTCTTCAGTTTTTGTTGCCTATAAATTTGTATTCTTCTTTTATCTCGAGAACAGCTTCGACCATTTTAGTGCGGCCACACTGTTGGTGATGGAATATGACATTTGTTCACAGAAGCACTCCCGGTTGTATTTTCAATATTTTTCAAAAACTTAAAATCAGTATACAAATACAATGAACCACAGGTATACGGATTTATTATGATTGGTCGGCTTAAGGTTGATAGGCGTGTAGGGGCTAGTACGTCACACTGCATTACACCAATGAGAGTAGCCTTTACAAATGGCGCGTAAAATTGTATGTTTGAAATGAAAATTATGTTATTTATTGCATTATTCATATTTTAAAACATGTTATAACTTCATATAGTAGTTTTTAGGCATGGAGATCACGATTATACTGTTTTTGAAAATTAGTGGTCTTTCCCACACCTTAGAGTAGTAATTGAGTTGAAATTTATCAGTTCTAGCTTTGTAGAATTAGATGTAGTCACGTTGGAAAACGTGTTTTCACAGTAATCGGAAAAAATAGCTCTGGAAAAAATAGACCGGAAAAATAGATTTGGAAAAAATAGAAACGAAAAAAATAGACTCGGAAAAAATGGACTCGGAAAAAATAGACCCTGAAAAAGCCTTTTGATTCTCGAACTTTTGAACTTCTTTAAATTTTCATTAGTTATGCCATTATACTGATATAATCTAAAATATTTGTAATATAGCTTGGTATATTATGAATATAGTCAAATTTAGACATTTATTTGGAAGATATCTTAAAATTGTTTGTTTATTGTGTTAACTTTGCACTATTGTTATCGTTTTTTATTTCTTTCTAGTTGAATTATGTTAAATTTTATTCAGAATATTCAGTCAAACGTTAGTAATATTAAGCTGATAAGAATGGATATTATTTATTGATCTATGTTCAAGGTCATTTATTCAGAATACCTACCTATATGAACTATATAACTCGTTTTTCACTAGTTTTTCAGGAAAAAAATACCTGAAACTGTTTACTACTTACTCACAAAATGGACCTAATGTTTTTCTACTGCCATATTTGATTCGCTCGCTATAAAGGAATGGATCAACTGCGAACCTGATTGGATTCACTTTGATGAGGACGAAATATTGACATAACGAACGAACACGAGCGAACATACACAAACAAAGAACGAATGTTCGCTCATGCTCGTTAAACGAGATAGAACTATTAAAGAGAATGTCAACTTACACTTTTTGTTTTGGCAACTTGACTAGATTCCAATCACACTCAGTCTTCGCTAGATTCAATTGAAGAAGTGCTTTAATAACATCGAAACCACAGTAATTACTGAAAATAAATAACTTTCAACGGATAAAGAAATTAATAGTGGAAATGGTATGTAGGTATAGCATAAAATGCTGCCGTATCTAATCAATGGTTTCCGTTAACATTTAGGCTGTAAAATTATCGGTGAAAATAAACATTATACAGTATGATGTATGTATACAGGGCTGGGATAGAATATGAAATCAAGTAAATATCTTTAAAAAGTATAAAACGATATTTATTGAAAAAAGTACAATGAGGCAAATTACATCTACCAAAATTTGCAAAAATATACCGGGTGTCCCATTTGAATTGAAAAACTTGAGGGTATTGAGTATATAAACAAAAAAAACAAATTAGATGTATTTTTGCCTTATTCACTGACAGCCAGGGTCTGCTTAAAGCTATCAGTAATCCAACAACTAGGTCTAGACTGGTAAAAAAACTGCAAAGAATCCCTTAACAGGCTGGCAAGAGACAACAAAATGTCTCTAATATGGGTGCCGGCAAATGAGGGGATTGATATGATAATTACTAAGTTTTCATGCAGAATTCAATTCGAATTGAATACACTTTCCGTATTAAAAACCTCATGAAAACAGTTGTTGAAATCGAATTGAGTTTCAAGGTCGATACTGCTTTTTTTGGGATCGTATCGAGATCGAAAAATCGAAATACGACATGAAAACCGAGATCGTATCGAAACACGCGCATTCTGTGAGATACGCTGTCAAATTTATGTCAGCTGTAAGCCATATAACCTTAAAACCACTCAAAACATAGAACTTTACTTTAGCTTTCTTGTAACATTTTGTGGAAATAAAGGTTTTTTGATATTTTGTTATAGAAAGTTTTTTTAATATGTCGTGCTCGTCATCTTCTAGAAATGTGTGGAGAGATGCAGATGCATTATGACTACTAAAAAAATCCCAGAAATCAATCAAAAACACGACGGTATTTGACACTATTGACAGATAAAATGTCAAATCTCAAAACGATTTGAAGTGTAATTGAATCGTGATTGAATCCCTATCATGAAAACAGAGATCGGTATTGGATTTAAAATGAATTTCATGAAAACGTAGTAAATGAAACGGCGGACCAGTTAGCTAAAGAAAGCTCTAAAGGAGACTTCATAGGTCCTGGAATAACAAAGATTGCATACGAGGGGATATCGGGAACTGGCTAGATAGGGAACACCAACTCAAATTGAGGTTGACACAAGGTCACCACCATACAAAGAGTTTACTGAACAAGGTAAACAAGAAACTCTCAATCAGGCTGTAAGAGATAGTTGAAGACAGTTACCGACCTGTTGACTGGACACTGCACCCTGAGGAAACTGAAAATCCCTCCAGTCAAACTAGTGGCCTTTATTGAAGACACGAAGCTTCTGGAATGGAAGTAGATAACATGGGAAACGGTACAAAGATTCAGTTCAGATGAGCACAACCCAAATAAAATGAATGAATGAATGAATGAATGAGTGTTCTATAGCACTTGGGTATTTGCCTAGTTTAATAAATATAGTATTTTTCGTTTTAAAGAAATTTACTTGGTTACATATATGTATAGAAATAGAATATAATTGTTGTTTCTTGATTTACAGATAAGAGTATATAGTATAAATAAGCTAATGTATTAATTAAAATAAATCTTACAGAGCAACACAGTGGAGTTTATTTTATATACCTATCTAATTCCCAATTATTAAAGAAGAATCTTATTTACACTGTTCTCTTTTTCAACTTTTCGTATGCCCCAGTATTGTATTATGATGGAAAGACTCTTTGAAGAATAAAAAATTCACAAGTAGTAAAAAGACAACTGTTAACAAGAAAAAACTGATATTTAATCATGTGTCAAAGTGACCACCGTTAACATTCAGGCAATAAAAGTTGAAAAAGAGCCAATTTTAAACAACGATTGAATAACAATGGAAGGCTGGTATCAAAGGCAAAACAAAGTGATTGGATAGAGATTTACCAGACCTTTTAAATGAAGTGTGATTTGATACCTAATGCCATTTGAAAAAATGTAAGGGGTGACTTCAGTAGGGAGGGGGTGAATCTGACGTTTATGACATTAGCGCCAAAAAGTGTCCCCCTCAAGTTAAAAGTTGACGTGTTTCGGCATTTCTTTCTAATATGTCCCATTTTTGAAATATTACGGATGGGTCCTTTTCAAATGAACACAGTGTATATATATACAGAGTGAGATGGAAAATGAACAAAGTGTGTTTAGTACGAAAAACGTTATTTGAGTTTTGTTTGAGATTTTTAATTTAAAACAGTTATTGAAATTAGTGATTTTTTTGTTATTTACAATAATTTTTTTCAATTGGCAACTCTGATGTATTTCCATAACTTTAGGCATCTCCCTGTATAAATGAATCATTATTTATCAATAATCAAAACCGATAATAATTTTTATAATGTAATTATGCTAAATGTATTAAATTTTTATCGTAATACAATATTCATAGAAACATTATAAAACGGTATTTAAATTTTTATTTTTAATATTTTCAACTTGAAAAATCCCGCTAGATACATACAATCAAGCTGCTTAAAAATCCCATTACATATCTTTCTACTTTCCCTATATTTATCTTAAATTTGTATGTAATCAAAAGAAAATAAACAACAAAATTTTTTGTTTAAACATAATTTACTGAAGAAAAGAGAAAAACATGAAATATTTTAAATCGATAACTGGATTTGTTATCCCACTTCTGATTGAGTATTTGTTTGCACGCACATACTTTCTTTCTGCAAAAAGTTCTCAAAGGAGAAATTTACATTTTTAAACTACAATTTAAGTTTCGCACCATAACGCTGGAATAGTAATGGCGCCTGTCTATGACATCACGCTTTCGTAAACACTTGAAGACGAGCCATCAAATAAACAAAAAACATAAGGCACGTTTTTTTAAACATCATTGATTTGCCATTGGTTGACTGACGTCAGTCTCAGCTACACCGACAAATCACATAAAAGAACGCAGTTGTTGTTGTTTACATCATTCATCATTATATCTGACAACTGACAATCGATACCAGTTGAAATATCTTCAATTTGTGACGCTGTCAATAGTGCAAGTAATACTTTATTATCACATTCTGAATTGATTTTTATTTATTGGTCCATTTCTTTAATAATTCGCTATAGCCGCTTCAAATATTTACCTTTTTTGAGGTTAAGCTGTCATTTTGTAAACCACTAAATTTATCCACCACCTCGAAACAGTGGTGGAATGGTTTGCAATTTTGGTTGATGCAACAGTAATAGGTTTGTTCGCGGGTGCAATTCAGAACCAGTTCAGGGACTAAAAAGTGGCGTTCGCGGTTATAATAATAATAATAATAATAATAAACGTCTTTTATTTTCAAAAATTAAAAATACAAATAAAAAATAATCATACATAACGGGCGAAGTTTATTTTTATTGTGTACTGGACACAACAAAAATATTCTTCCACATGTAGTTCTGAATTTTAAATAATATTCCGTTGTTCGCGGATCATATCGAATTGGTTCGTTATCGATTCGGAATCAGTCCTTGCGGTTCTATGATTTTGGTAAGGACTGAAAGATCGGTTCCACTGCTCATGCGCATATTATCGATATGTCCGTTTTTTTCTTATTTTAGTTGCTTATGGTTGTTTCTTTTTTCGTTTGTTGTGTTGTAGCAAATATCAAAAAAAGTAAAGAGTAACTTGTTTTCTTTTCGTTCAGGTTCTAAGAGGTGATCTGGCGTTCTGATATCGATCGCGGTATAATGAAATTATTTGATGGTTCGTAACTAGGCATGCGCTCTAGTTAATTCCGAACTGGTTCGGAATCGGTTTGGATTGTAACCCGCGAACATAGCTAATAAATTAACATGTAATTTCTTCAATCTGAAATCAACAAATGAAGATAAAAACGCAGTTGGTGAATTGGTGGATCTACCGGTGAATAAAAAAACATGCCTACACTTTATGTTCTTAAAATATGACGTTATCGTGCTATTATTAATCATAAACCAACTAAATATACTTTGACCATTTTCTCGATACTGGTCAAGAAAATTTTTTTCAAAGTTTCCTCAATTTTAGCCATAATCCTAAGCTAAAATTTGTCACATAGCTCATATATGTACTATTTTATTTCCCTGAGATATGGCGATAAAAAGAGGTTTTTTCTTTGATATATAATAATTAGGTCGAATTTACTGATGCCGTATTTAGATGTACTAATTTTCTAGCATATCTACGTGTAATATTTGTATGAATTCTTATCATGAAAGATACTCATACAATCAATTTTCAGCTAGACAAACAGTTTTGAATAAAAAAAACCCTGTCAATATTTAATTTTAATTTACTATAGTTTTACGTAATAACTATATATACCGGGTAAACCCTCTGGTAGTAATAAAACGTCATCAATAATTTTTTTAGATATTTGCGTTTTTGAGTTTTGGCAACACTGCGAGAACGAGTTCGTGAAAAACAAGTCATGGATTTTTCACTATACAACGCGCCTGCCCATAATACACTGTCTGTGAAGCGTCATTTAGTCGCTAGAGGCACTCCAGTGCTCGAACACGCGCTGTACTCGCCAGATTTACCACCCTGTGACTTCTTCCCGTTTCCGAAGATCTAGTCTGCCTTAAAAGAACCCCGGTTCGAGTCGATGGAAGAGGTGAAGCGAAAATCGCCGGAGCTCCTAAATGCTCTTACAAAAGAAGACTTCCAGCATAGCTTTGACCAAAGGAAAGACATTGAAGGCGAGAATTCGCGTGTAGAGTAATTTTTAAAATAAATAGTATATTACAAACCTAGGTCAGTAAAGAAAGAAATGTCTCAGATCACATGTAATAAGCTGAGGTCGACAAACAGGTTGGCTGATGCTGACGCATGCTCAGACCTATACAAGCAATGTACATAACCTCACAATCTATCTTCGTGAAAGTCGTTATTAAAATAATTTGACGTAAAATTTATTGGTTGCCTTCATAATGACAGTATAAACATGTAGAAATAAAAATTACTTACCTACAAAAAAAATTACCGATATTTTCAAAAACATACACGAAGAAAACTTCCCGTTTATTGAACGTCATGATGAAGTGAGAGTGTATTTAAATTATGAGTTTTTCGGAGCATAAAGCTAGATCTCTCGATAGATCTTCATCGTCTTCAGAAAGTCGTAGTCTGCAGCAAACTAGGTCCAAATCAGAACCGCAAAAAAGTAAGTGTCTATTGTTATTGCTTTAATACTAATATTGCTGTTATATCATGTAAATACTTCAACGAAGAAATTTGTAAGTATTTTCATTCGATTCAGCATGAATTTTTCATTAATATTTTGATTTCTCACCCACTTTTTGTTAATATTTATTGAGATATAGAGCTTTTAAAGCTGACATCTATTTTTTAGTAACTTCTAATGTTAAAAAATTTAAATCTCTAAGGGATCTAGAATTAGTCTAAAAAATATTCCATTTTCACCAAATCAACCCATAAAGGACGAATTTAATCACAAAAATGGGTCCGGAACCATAATTTTAGCTCTAACCCTATTTTGACGTACCACGTATAACACCATTCGATATATTTTCTTATATCCTCATAATGATTCAAAATAGAAACGTGTATTCTTTCTCATTCGATTCAGCATAAAATTATCTTTTATATGTAGATTTCTCATCCACTCTTCATTCATATTTCTTGAAATATAGGGCATTAAAGTTGAACAATTTTTTTTCAAAAATTTGTAAAACCCTTAATTTGTGCCCTGCTAAAATGAAAATGCCTATTTCAACAACCTTGTTGATTTTTTTTCCTAATAGTTTGGTCCCACATTATTTGAGGATCAAATTTCAATGTTTTTCAAATGATTAGGGATAAGATAAGATAAGATAAATATGGGGCTTAAGTGCTTCTGAGAGCCTCTCCACTACGACCTTTGCAGATCTATTGTGTATGCCCTCCTGTTATTCTAGAGTTCCTTGTCTAAACCCGTCCTTATTACTAGACGGATGGCGTACCTCAGGTCCTCCATATATTGGGAGGGTTGTGGTTTTTCCTCCCCTATCGTTGAAAACCTCAGCCTAGTCAGGCCTTCGCAGTAGCTCAGTATGTGTACTGGGGTTTCCTCATCTTCTTGGAAAACCTACATATGGTTGTTTCTGCCAATCCGATGTTGTTCATGTGTTTGTTAAGTCTACAATGCCCTGTAAGGAGTCCAACCAGGATCCTGATTGTTTTCCTATTCTGACTCAGTAGATACTCCGTGAATTTTGGCGAGGGTTCCTTGATGAACTCTTTGGCCTGCCTCATTTTTGGCGCCTTGTTCCACCATTCTCGAGACTGATTTTTTATCCAAATGCTGCTATTTGTTTTTTGCAGCGCTTTCGCTATGTCACAGAAAGGTTCTGGGCCAATGGGAGAACAACGTGCCCCTTCTCGGGCTAGTGAGTCTGCCTCTTCATTGCCCTTGTGATCTGAGTGGCCTGGTACCCAAGCTACGGACAGTCTATTACGACTGCCCAGCTCTTGTAGCGTCTCCAAGCAGTCCCAAACAAGTTTGGAATTTATCTGCATGGAGCTGATTGCTTTTATAGCCGCCTGGCTGTCGGAGTATATGGCAATGGTCTTTTCCTCAAACTCTTGCCTTAATAGTTCCCCTGCACAGTGCTGTATTGCTGCAACTTCTGCCTGGAATATCGTCATATGTTTACCCAAGCTCAGTGCTATATATACTCCTGCTCCTACACCTTCCTCGGTTTTTGAGCCATCTGTGTAGCAGGCCATTTCTGCATTAATTGGAGGTCCTTCCTTCCATGCCTCTCTGCCTGTTATGACTGTTTTGAAGTTTTTTCCGAAGCTATACTTGGGAATCATCTCGTCCGATGGCATCCCCATTATGGGGTCGATATCCAACTCATTGTATAGCTCGTTATACACCTTACCGTGTAGCCTACTAATGGGTGCTTGCCCTCCTGTCAGTCTATTAGTGATTGACCTGGCTTCACCTTGTATGTAGACATGGAGTGGCGGCAGGTTCAGCAAGACTTCTAGTGCGGCTGTTGGGGTTGTCCTCATGGCTCCCGTGGCAGCAAGGCAAGCTTGCCTTTGGATACCACTTAGCTTTTGGATCGCCCCAGCCTGCCGAGTCTTTGGCCACCATACCACCGAACCATATGCTATCATGGGTCTGATGACTCTTGAATATAGCCATATGATCATTTTTGGTTGTAACCCCCAGTTCTTTCCGCACATTCTTCTGTACAGATTGAGGGCTATCGAACCTTTTTGTAATATTTTCTGTAGGTGTTGATTCCATGTCAACTTGTGGTCAAATATGACTCCCAAGAATTTTGCCTCTTGGGCAATTGGAATTTCCACCCTATTAAGAACTGGTGACTTCAGTCCTCTCAGTACTTTCTTCTTGGTGAAAACCACTATCGTGGTTTTAAGAGAGTTTACAGTTAGTTCCTCCTCTTGACACCATTTGTTAATTATGTTTAGGGCAGTTTGTGTCTGCTCCGAGACTGTATCTGCGAATTTGCCTTTTACAATAATCGCGGGATCATCGGCATACCCTAAGCAATACATGCCTTTGGATGTTAGCCTCTCCAGTATTTCGTCTGCTAGGTTAGCCCACAGAAGTGGTGATAACACCCCTCCTTGCGGGCAACCCCTACCTGCTCTAGCTGTGACGGTGGTATCGCCAATGGATGATATGATTACCCTTTTTTCCAAACTGTCCTTTATCCATCGACACAGGAGGAGTGGCACCCCCTTTTTTTCTAGAACTTTGGTAATTGACAGTGTAGATGCATTATTGAATGCACCCTCAATGTTTACAAAAGTTGTCATGGCTATCTCTTTGTCCTCTAGGGATTTTGTTGGTAGCCTGTTGAGATCATCCAGTCTGTTGACTTGCCTGGCTGATACGCGTATTGTCGCTCGTTGAGAGGGTTTGTTGATAAAACCTCATCTCTAATGTATCTGTCTATTAGTCTCTCCAACGTTTCAAGCAGGAAGGACACTAGACTGATTGGACGGTATGATTTGGGCGTCATGTAATTTAATCTCCCTACCTTGGGTATATAAATGACTCTGCCCTTTTGCCACTCCGTAGGTATGTGTTGAATAGCTATACAAGCCTTGAATATCCTACAGAGATGTGGAATTAATATTTCCTGTCCGTTTTGGAGTAGGATGGGGTAGATTCCATCCTCCCCTGTGGATTTAAAGAGTTGAAACTTGTTTATGGCCCACCTTATTCTGTTTGGCCTTGTTATCTCTGTAGCAAGTTTCCAGTCCGAGGCATTTGGCCTTTTTGGCTTGCTTTGCGAACTATCCACCACTGCAGGGTCATTCAGAATTTTTGCGGCCGGAAAGTGCGCCTTGATTAGGGATAGTCCGGGATAGTTGGACCATGTTTTTTAAAAGCCATTTTTCCAAAACTTTGCAATGTCTAGGTAAATTTTTTATATTATGTATAAGGTAAATGTACCAAATTCAGACCCTGCACCAAATTCGGACACTTTCCATGTTAATTGCTAGAATAAGATTTCAGTTTATAAAACGACGATTTAGATACATGTGGAGCTATCCATGATCATGTGGTCATAATATATTTCAAATGTCAGGCTAACCAACCAAACAAATCATTTATAACAGCTCGGTGAAAATGACAGTGCGTGAATAGGTGTGTTGTGTTATAAGCTTAACGAGTTTTCTATTTATTTTCAGGTAAGATTATTATTAGGTACATTTTTGTTACAAAAACATATTTTATTACTGGAGTATGTTTTTATATGATAATTGTACATTATTTTGAAGAAATCATTACTTTTTTATATTATTACCTAAAATTATTAGGGTGTCAAAATTACGGCCAACCGAAATAGTTATTCCTGAACTCGGACACGGGGTGTCAGAATTATGTTCATATTCCAATATTTTAAGTTATGCATTTCACATCTTTTTCTGATAAAAGGAGCTTTTTATTTCACGTTCTTCGTTCATTTTTGTAAATTAAAGTATCCTGTCCTAATTCTGACACGAGGTGTCATCATGTCCGGTTTAAGTACATAGAACAGTAGCCTCTGTAGCAGAATAGCGTCAGTCAAAATAGCGCTGGACAAAATAGCGCTACGTTAAAATAGCGTCAATCAAAATAGCGCAGCACGAAAATAAAGCAGAACAAAAACAGCGGCAGACATAATAGCTTATTCCTTTCCCCTTTTTGAAAAACTTCATGTGGAATACAAATTCTTCGATATATTTTCGAGAAGGGGAAGGGAATAAGCTATTTTGTCCGCCGCTGTTTTTGTTCTGCATTATTTTTGACTGACGCTATTTTAGTCTAGCGCTATTTTGACTAACGCTATTTTGATTGGCGCTATTTTAATCTAGCGCTATTTTAACTGAAGCCATTTTAACCTAGCGCTATTTTGTCCAGCGCTATTTTGACTAACGCTATTTTTACTGGCGCTATTTTAACTTAGCGCTATTTTGACTGACGCTATTCTGCTACAGAGCCAGTAAAGTAATGTTATCGTTGTTTCAGAATGTCCTTGAAGAAAAATTTTAAATATTCATTAGACACACTAACATTCGCATTAGAAGCTATAAAAAATGGAATGGCTATTAAAGCTGCAAGTAGAGAATATAACATCCCCAAAACTACCCTTCACTCCAAATTTTATGGAAAGTATCCTATTGAGTGTAAAGCTGGAGCTCCTACAACTTTATCGAAAGAAGAAAAGGTCACCATAGCAAAGTGGATAATAGCGGTAGCTAAAATAGGATTTCCAGTAACCAAGGAACAACTAATTGCAGGCATAATACTTGAAATCAATGACGAAGAAGAGGCTTACGTAAGTGCTATGACCCCAAATGGAAGCAGCTGGAAGTGGCCTTCTAAAAAAGATGTTAGTTGGTCCAAATTTAACGATATTGAAGAAAAAATTAGCAAGCCTCTACTAATAAACAATAATAAAAGAGGTCTATTTAGGGTACCTGCAATTGAAAAGTTTATAAATAACTGATAATTTTAATTTTTCATTACAATTTTCACTCCTATGTCACAATTAGGTTAAGTTTGTGTCCGAAATAACGACACTGTCCGTTTTTTGTACCTGAGGGTGTCATTTTTGAGGACTTTAGTTGGATATCTGTGTCCGAATTAGGATCTTGGTGTATACCTTTATATTTTATTTTTTTAAGAAAAAACTTATTTTCCTGTTGTGTTTTCAGTTCCTAACATAAATAAATTAAACTTTCAAAAAATCAGATTTAATTTTTTCATTCTGGTGCCACAAAACCGAACAATGTTACCAAGAAAGTGTGTAAAGATATTCCTCAACATGTCCGAATTTGGTACATTTATCTTATATGACCCTAAAAAAATGTATGCACTTCTTCAGCTGTTACACTGATCATACTTGAAGTTATATTTTTTCTTTTTTTTTACTCGATGTTCCATCTATCCTGGAGGGATGGGCTAGATGGACCTCTGATATACGTTACCAAATCAGGGAGTAACACTAGACATAACGGTTATAAAAAGTATAAACATTGTTTATTTTTAAGTAAACGATTTAAAAAAGGATAAGAGATTTCAGAACAATAGTTCACTCTGCAGTCATCTTCTTGTGATAATCTCGCTTCCCACAATAATCGCATTTATTTTCGAATCTTGTGCAGCTTTCATGTATCCAGCGAGAGCACACACTTAATCCAATCTTCTCGTTTTGACTCATTGTAGCTCTCTTTACACCATACACAATAATCTTCATCCCAGTCACTATCGTCATCGTCGTTACAAATTGTATCAATATCTTCAGATGATGTGAGTTTTTCTCCTTTTGCGTTCTCTTCCTTTCATTCATCGTTGTTTGCTTCTTATCACTTTCTCCTCCTAACTGCTTTTTCTCACACCCGTTTTTCTTTTCCTCTCTGTCTTTCTCCTTTTCCTCCCTGTCTTTCTCCTTTTCCTCCCTGCCTTTCGTCTTTTATTCCCTTCCTTCCTTTTTTTCTTCCCTTCCTTTCTTTTTTTCCTCCATTTCATTTTTCTTTTCCTCTTTTATTTTAATGTTTGACTCTTATTCATCTTTTTTCTTTTTAAGAGCCATTATGTTTTCCGGGGAGCTTAAAACTGTTGATACAGTTTGCGCCTTTCTTCTCAGAGTCTCAAGTTTATTGACACAAGGTGCAGGATGTATTTTGTCCAATATCTTTTCAGATATATCCTCGTATTGTTTAGAGGATCCAGGCACAAGAACATCATCATAGCTTCTTGAAGTACCCGGATTACTGTCGTTTCTTGAACTACTAGGACCAGCTACAGTGACATTATTTTTGGAACTACAGGAACTAGCAACATCGGTCATATCATTTTGGGAAACAAGAGATGTGTCTGAAGGCCTGGAGTTTGTGGATTCTGACAGAAAAGCATAGTCTGGTATCACTTCAGGTTCATAAGGAATGATTCCACAGGTTCTAAAACCACTGATTATATCATCTACGTTCGACGACTTCCCCAAAGCTATGCTAAGGAGAGAACCAAATTGCAGCGCGGGTAATTTTCCCTGAGGGTTTATTAGTTATGTAGTTGGAGCAAGCAGAATAGTAGTTTAAAGACTTGAAGAAAGCACGGTCTAATAGCTGAAGCCAATGGCTGGTGTGGGGAGAAATACTCATCAAAATTATTTCATTCCTTTCTGCGAACTCCAGCATTTCAATGCAGCTAGTGTGCGATGTGTGTCCATCTAGAAGTAGGAGTACCTTTCCTGTTGGTTTTCTTGGAGTGAAATAGGTTTTCAGCCAATCAAAAAATAAATCAGTATTAACGTAGCCAGACTTTGAAGACACCTGTTTTAGATTCTTCCCGTTCATTATGCAAAAAGGCGGCAAGAATGTACCCTCTCCATTTACACATGCCAATATTGAAATAGTTTCACCCTTTTCTCCCGAAGTAACGGAAGTCACATTCTTAGAACCTTTCAAGGCAACTACTTTTCCAGGTTTGTTGTTTAGTTGTAAACCTGTTTCATCCATGTTAAAAATGTATCCAGGTTTATCAATACGACCATTTTCTTCCAAAACATTTTTTAAGAGGCCAAAATACTCTTTGACAGCTGCCCTTCGCTCTTGCAATAGATACTCCCTCAGATTGCCGGATGGAAAGTACAGGATTACGTACAAGAAAGGAAGAAAGCCAGTCGTAGCCTGCGTGTTTGATTTAATGTTTAAGATTAAGTTTTAATTTCAGCTTTTCTGCTAAATAATAGGCCATGGAGCGTACAGAATCTCTAGTTGGAGTAAACCCCCTTGATTGTAATTCTTTAATATGTCCTACGATTTTTTTTTGTTTTCAATTCCCAACAATGAACTTTTACCCATAGAACCTTTACGATAACTCTTTGATCTAAGACGCCTTTTTTAAAGTCGTTTTCGGTATGCCAAAAGCTTTTACTGCAGCATTAACTCCAGTTTCCTTATTCTCAACAGCTTTGACTGCATTTTTCAAACTGTCTAGACCATTCTCCTCTCCCAAACAGGCCTTTTCTTTTATAAAATGTAGACTTATCAAGATGCATCTTTATATTTATTTAAGATTTAAGAAAGCAAAGGCCTACTCGTTATAGGAGGTACGGTCCAACTATCCCAAATTTCACTGGTCCATCTAACCCAATTGTAGGGGATAGATGGACCACCTCGCAGTTCAGACAAACAACGCTACTGGCACGCCATTTTAGTTTAGGATCGTAGCCAAGTATACTTTTAAGTTATAGCATTGATCTTACGTCGAAATCATTTAAACTAACTTAACCACACAACACAGAGATCTAATACAAAATATTTCTTAACTCACCAAAATAAATAAAAGTTTTCTTCTAAAAGACCAGTTTACTCGCCGACAACTCCAGATACCGACTGCTGCGCTACTGTGGCAGAGCAGCGAAATATTGGACCGGTCCATCTATACCAGTGGTCCATCTATCCCGGACTTACCCTATTCCAATTTTTAAATTTCTTAGTTTTTGTCAAAAGATTTTTTTTGGATTAAATTTTTTTTGACTTAAATTTCCTCCTGAATCAAAAGATATCTTTCATAACCTTGTAACTACCACATTTTTGAAGTCATAAGTTCTTTTTAGTGGTGGTGTAAATTTCCAACCAATTTAATTAAATAAACATTTTACTTTATGATTTTTCTCGAACAGATTAGATTAGATTAGAATTGGAGTGGCTCTTTGTCCTATCCCACTGCGACCTTTGCAGATCTATTGTGGTCCTCCCCCATATTTAGAGCTCGATATCTAGCTTTATTCTTTTTATTAGACCTATTAGCCTGGATACCGCCTCCTTTGCGTAGGTCTCTGCCCTCGGTTTTTCTTCTCCGAATAGGTGAAACCGCACCCTTGCTAGGCCTTCGCACTCACAGAGTAAGTGCTCCGCGGTTTCGTCTTCTTCCTGGCATAACCTACATAGGCTGTCATCTGCTAGGCCAATTGTGTGCATATGCTTCCTTAGCCTACAATGCCCTGTCAGCATTCCCACCATCATCCTCGTCGTTTCTCGACTTTGACATAGTAGGTCGCGTGACAGTCTGACCGAAGGGCTTTTAAGGAATAGCTTAGCGTGCCTTTGCCCCGGAGTTTCATGCCACCAGCGCAACGCCTGGTTGTTTATCCATTGGTGGATGCTCTCCTTGGTGAGGCATTTAGCAATTCCGCAGGAAGGTTCTGGACCTATCATGACCTCCGTCGCTCCCTGCTTGGCTAATTCATCGGCATTTTCATTGCCTTTTATTCCTTGATGGCCTGGCACCCAGGATAGGGTCACTCTATTATGACTACCTAGTCTGTTGAGGGCCTTGCGACACTCCCACACCAGATTTGACGTCGTCCGGTATGAGCTTATCGCTTTTAGTGTTGCTTGGCTATCGGAGTAGATGACGATTCTTTGGCTATCTACCTCCCGTCTCATCAACTCTTCTGCACAGCATTGCACCGCCATTACCTCTGCCTGAGAGACAGTGGCATGTTTCCCAAGGCTTAGAGAGATCGTGATCTTCTCTTGTACCCCATATATTCCGGCTCCTACTCCAGAGTCTGTTTTAGAGACATCAGTGTACCAGTTGAGATTCGCTATTATAGGAGGCCCTGTATCCCAGTCCTTTCTCTCTGGAATGATTACTGTGTATTCATTTTTAAAACTATATTGTGGGGCAATCTGATCCATTGGCATTCCCAGTATTGGATCTGCCTTTATTTCTTCATATAGCTTTTTGTAGACCTTACCTTGTCCTTGACTTATCGGAGGAGGCCCCTGTAATAATCTGTGACTTACAGATCTTGCATTTCCCTGAACGAAGATATGCAGTGGTGGCAGGTTCAGTATTACCTCCAGGGCTGCAGTCGGCGTCGTTCTCATGGCCCCTGTGATACTTAGGCAAGCTTGCCTTTGGATACCACTTAACTGCCTTTGCGCCCCAATCTGCAGTGTCCTGGGCCACCAGACTACTGATCCATAGGTTATCATTGGCCTCACGACCTGTGTATTGTATAACCATTTGGTCATGTTAGGATTCAATCCCCAATTCTTCCCACACATCTGCCTACACCTTCCGAGAGCGATTCTGGCCTTGTGCGTGGTTTTTTCGATGTGAGAATTCCATGTAAGCTTCTGGTCAAAGATTACCCCTAGGTACTTAACTTCTTTAGCAAATGGAATTTCCACTCCGTTAATTTGTGGCTTTTGTAGACCTGGCAAATTTCTCTTTTTTGTAAACGGTACCAGTGTAGTTTTGTGGGGGTTCACTGCCAGTTCCTCCTCCCTACAACAGCCACTTACTACATTAAGCGCCATTTGGGTGCGCTCTGATATCGTGTTTGGAAACCGACGACAGCAAGATCGTCCGCATACCCTAGGCACTGAATACCTTCATCGGACAGCCAGCCGTACTAGAAGAGTATCTTCAAGAATCGCCCACAAAAGGGGCGATAACACGCCTCCCTGAGGGCAACCCCTCCCCACCCCCGCCGTGATGGTTGCCTCTCCCAGGGTGGATGTGATTATCCTATTCCCTAGATTGACTGCAAGCCACCTGCAGATGATGGGTTCGATCCCTCTTCTTTCCATACACCTGGTTATACATATTGGAGACGCATTATTGAATGCTCCCTCTATATCCAGAAAAGTAGCTACTGCTATTTCCTTGTCATCGATCGACTTGGAAAGTAGCCTGTTTAAGTCATCCAGAGCCAAGTCTGTTGACTTGCCTTGTTGGTAGGCATGCTGACGCTCGCTTAGAGGGCGAGTTGTCAGAGCGTTGTCCTTTATGTACCTATCTACTAGCTTTTCCAAAGTCTTAAGCAGGAAGGACGTTAGGCTAATTGGTCTATATGATTGGGGCGTTTGGTCTGATATTCTACCTACTTTCGGAAGGTAGATGACCTTCACCTTCCTCCATATTACCGGAGTATATTTCCAAGCTAGGATAGCCTTGAAGATCTTACTTAGTTGCGGCACTAATGCCTCTTTACCCTTCTGCAGTAGGGCTGGATAGATTCCATCCTCTCCCGGTGATTTAGAGGGTTGGAATTCATCTATCGCCCATCTTATTTTATCTGGTCTTGTAATAGCAGTGGCAATTTGCTAGTCTTCCCGACTGGGTCTACCTACCTCTTGGAGATTTCTGGCTACCTCCTGCCGACCTAGATACATGATAGCTCCTGGGAAGTGTGCTCTTGTCAGCAACTCCAAGCTTTCCTGAGCCGTTTCTGCATAGTTCCCGTCCGTTTTCTTCAGGAGACTCACCTTTTCATTGGAGCCTTCTTTGGCCAGAACTTTGTGGATTCGAGCGCATTCTGTGGTCTCTGTAATTTCCCCACAGAACCTTCTCCATGAGTCCCTTTTGGCCTTCCGGATCTCCTTATTATAGTGAGTAAGCTTACTCCTGTATAGGTCCCAGTTTTGGTTGAGCTTGGCTTTATTGAATAGCCTTCTTACCTCGGTTCTTAATCCCTCTCGGACAGACAAACGGCTTTAAAAGCAGTTAGTTCTCACCGTGTAACGTCGAAGTTGGTAAAGAATCGCCAAAGAAGACTCTCCTCAATAGAAAGAATCAACAAATTGTCTCTGGTCTGGATCCCTGGTCATTCTGATATGGAAGGCAATAAAATTGCAGACTCCTTTGCCAGGTACGGAGGATGTCGCAGGTGATTTGATCGGACCAGCACCTTCCATTTGCATCTCATTAAGTTTTGCCAAACAAACATTAAATGCCTGGACGAAGAGTTTTAGAATTCTGGCAAAATTTACCAGGATTGCTTGTTCTTTCGAAGGTCTTTATAGGACTAGGACTCTTGGAAGATCCGACATGCCTTCTTTGACTGGAAGATGATGAAACAGCAGAGCATATATTTAATGTGGTTTCTGATGTTTGGTAGTCTAGCATTTGTTAGGTGAAATATGAATAGGTGTGAGCCACAAACCACATTAAACTCTTGCGAGTCGAATAGACCCACTCATTTTACAAACAAACCTAACCTTACGATCTTTCATACAGGTAGTTCAAATAACAATCCATTATCTTCAACGACTGAAAATCGAAACCGATTAACCGTTTCCACTGGAATATGTGACCTACCTGACTTTTATTCCAAAATACTTGGTCCCACCGCCGACGAGACCTTACTCGTAGGTCTAGACACTTTACTAAAAGTCGGATTCGGATGCAACACCGAAGGGTACACGACTGCAGCCCCAGAACAAAGTGTAAGTTTTTATATTTTTGATGTTTATTGACATCAACCAAAAAAAAACCTGGATCAAAGATTTTCCAGTGAATTAGGGGGCGTCCAAAAATTACGTGAGGTATTCAGGGGTGGGAGGGGATCAAGCAGAATCTTACCAAATCTCACCAAGGGGGAGGGTCAAAAAATCCTCAAAAATTCCTCACGTACTTGATGGACGCCCCCAAAGATAATTAAAAGTAAAAAAAAGGAAACCGTAAATGAATTTTTATTCTAAAACCATTCATTTATATTTTTCTCTTTTTATACACTTTTATTCATAAATTAATATATGATTAGGCCCTAATTTGTGATGTTGAAAGCTGAACATGAAACCTATTTTTAAGTGTGGTTCGGCCCCACGTTGGGCGCCAATTTGTAACTAATTATATGCTTATCACCTTTTAGAATTTAAAGAAAAGGGGGGCGTCCATTAATTACTTGAGGTGTTCAGGGGTGGGAGGGGATCGAGAAAAATCTTACTACATCTCACCAAGGGGGAAAGGGGGGTCAAAAAATTCTCAAAAATGCCTCGCGTACTTAATGGACGCCCCATTACGCAGGCACTATCAATGAAAGTGGTCCTGACTGAGGGAGTAGAACTTCTTTCTTGTTTACTTCATAATTGCGGTGACAGAGACAAAATATCTGATCTCTCGGGAATTGAGTAATTGATTGATTGGTTCGGCACCACCAGTCAGAGGCATCGAGACCCCAGCACCCCAGTCTTTAGGCTTTTTGTGCTCTTGGTTGTATCGTTTATGTGAAGAGACCAGTAGCTCTTATCAGACTCAACAGTCCTTTCACTAGGTCCTGACTACATGCTTCCAACCCATTCCAGTTTAGCTGGATATGGAATGGTTGGTTGTCGTTAATTGTGGCCAACATGTTATCACTACTCATTTCAAGAAGATAGTTTGTGTTAACACCTGTGATTCTGGAACGACTATGGGTGTTGGTTCCTTCGTGTCAATTCCCATTGCATTCCAGACTTAAGATGCAGAGCAAGAGGCGGAAGATTGAGAATGGCTTCGGTATAAGGAACCTCTACTCCCTTGTTCAAGAATCCGGTCCCTTGTTTCTACCTCAGGACGATCACATAAAGTCAGTTTCAGTCGATATTAGCAGTTTTCTGTATCAGCATACAGTGATCCAGAAGCAAGGTAGTCCAACGATGCCATATTTTCTGTTTCCAAAGTTTTCACCACATGTTTCTTGCACGTGTTTAACATTTCAAGTTTTTCAAGAAGGGGAAGAAGGAAAATATCCAATTCATTCACTCTTTCCCTTCTTGAAAAATATCAACTAGTCAAGACTTTCTATAACCGTTTTGCTGTAGCGAGGAAGATATTTACCGTAAATTGGGCTATATACATATTATAAAATTATTTTAGCCTCTTGGAAATATTCAGAAAGATACCGAAGAATCCAGTGAGACTGAAAAAAGTTATAATACTGAAGACGGTGAACAAGAAGTATCTGAAGATGACGAAAATGAGGGTGAATACTCTACAGGAACGTCTAAGCAGTTACAATCAGTCGGTACGATATTATTGTGCCCAAAATTTCACAATATTTGAAAACAATTAATGTTTTTTCAGATTATGAAGTACAAATAGAAAAATCTGAAATTATCCGACAAACTGAACAGCAGGCACCAACGCAATCGTTAACTACGATAATAATTAAAAAAGAAGCTGCGAAAAAAACCTCTACGTCACCCAGTAGATTACCAGAAGACAAAAAATCTATTCCTGGAGCTGGTTTAAATAAGTTCAAGTCAAACGAAGAAGGATCCAAAGTGAAACCTGAACCTAAAGAACAGAAACAAAAAATTCCGCAAACAAAATCCACAGATGTCGATAAAAAAAGTAAGGAAACAAAGCATAGCGAAGGAAGAACAAGGAAGGAGAAGGAAATTTTTGATGGTGCTAAATCTAGTAAAAATGTAACACCTGCTTCAAGTAAAATTAAAAAAGAAAGACATTCTACAACGTTTGATGCAATTGATGAAGAAAAACACAACTTGATTGATGAACCAATAGAGAACACAAATGAGTTACTAGTAGAGGCTGTTGTAGAGTCGATTCAGGAACTGAACAAACCAAAATCATTGGAGTTGATTATTTCCATTTCCAGCGAATATGCTCCAGAAGAAGTGGAAAGTACCGGAGAATTACCGAAACCACCTAGTTTAATTTCGGCCAAATCTGAAGCAAAAGAAACTATAAAGATCGATGAAAATAAAGAAGAAGATGACAAGTTTAAAACAGAAAAAATTAAACCTCCGGGAAAAAGAGAATCGTATCCAATAGGAAATGCTGGTTCTAGATCACCTTCACGTGCACCAAGTGAAACAAAACCATCTCCGAAGAAAAGTGAGGAAGAAAAACATACTATGGAGGAAAATACAACAAGAAGAGGTTCTAGTAGATCAAATTCCCTGGAAAAACGAGTTCTAATATCTAATCTAAAAGCAACACCTAAAGAAGATGATTTTAATTACGAAATTATAGAAGGCGATAATGATGTACAGCCGAACGTCGAAGAACTAAGAGAAATTTATGCTAAACAAGCGAGTATCGAAAAAAATGGGTCGCAAACTTCCGCCTTGCTTAGCCGATACAAGATTATTGTCGAATCGGGTAATACTACGAGTGAAATCGTTGTAGAAGAAAAAGTTCCCGAGGAGTCTCCGGAAACTATTGATGCCCATTCCGAAAAAGAGTTCGATACCAATATTGTCGGTGAAGCTGAAGGTCCTACTGAAATTTCGTCCAAGAGAGCATCAGGTTTGATATAATTTTAAAACAATTTGTATGCATGTCTTTATTCTTTTTCTACTTGGTTTCTGAAGAAGATTTTAAGCATAATATGGAGCTTATGTTCTTATAGGAACCTCTCCACTACAACCTTGGCAGATCTTTAGCGTATTCCCTCATGTTACGCTACAGCTTCTTGTCTAGACCCTTCCTTATTACTAGAATCCAAAGGCAAGACCTCAGTTCAATCATATATTGGGAGGGATAATCGAAAACCTTAGTCTAGTCATGCCGTCACAGTTTCTTCGTCTTCATGACAAAACCAGTCTCAGAGACTAGTAGTTTCTTTAGCCCCATTCCTTTGAGGAGTTTTAGAATATCCGCTGGTTTCAATTAAAGTAGGTATTCCTCTTTTATCCAGCAGTCTCCCAGGTGTTGTACCCAGGAGATTTATAATTCCATTCCATAAAATATATATCTCTACTTAGTACGTATCTTGTTCTATCGTATCTGCATCACCTTCCACGAACTTCTGCAAGGGTTTCTAGCACCAAAATGTTTTGCTGATTTTGTGTGTGTTTTGCGGTTTTTCCTCGTGTCTTTTTTTCAATTGGAATGGATGTGGATAATGGAAGAAGATGTGGAAGATACTGCAGAAGTAACAGAAATTCGAAGGAATGTTTTGCATATACAAAAGTTACCAGGTCTTCTTTCTCCAACAGCCAAGCGGCTATAAAAGCAATCAGTTCCATGCAGATAAATTCAAAACTAGTTTGGGACTGCTTGGAGACGATACACGAGCTGGGCAGGCATAATAGATTGTGAGGTAGACTCAGTAGCCCGAAAAGGGGCACGATGTGCACCCATTGACCCAGAATCTTTCTATGGTATGGTGAAACCACCGCAAAAAACAAATAGCAGTACTTGGATAAACAAGGCGCCAAGAATAAGGCAGGCAAAGAGTTCATCAAAGAACCTTCTCCAAAATTCACGGAGTACCTAATGAGCCAGAAAAGGAGAACAATCAGTATCCTGCTTGGGCTCCTGATGGGACTTAAACATGAATACCATCGGATTGGCAGACACAACCATATGCAGGTTTTCCCAAGAAGTTGAGGAATTTTGAATTACCTCGTATTCTTCTTTTTTTTTCGGTTCCTGAACTTAACTCGTTTTGGTACGTTCATTGACACTGGGCACACACTTTAAATACCTATTAGTGTGTGTTGGCTTTTTTATCAATAGCACAATCTTAAAAAAATCTGAAACTGCTACCAGAACCTGTTATTTCGGACCCTCTCTATAATAACATAACTGCACTTTTTTACAGTGGAATCTAGTCACCGCTCTAGTCGTGCGGACTCCCAGGCAACGTTAAGCATAGAAATTATTAAAAAAACTCCTGTCCGTTCTCAAAATGCCAGTTTTGTACGTCAAAGTGCTTCGAAAATGTCACACGAACTGACTTCTACCATTCCAGAAGATTACGAAGAAAATGATGGAACATCTGTTGGATCAGATAAATCTGAAAGTGCTGCGGATAAACCATCTGTTGAAGAATCGGGATATACAAAGTTAGTTTCTGACGAGTTTGATTCTCAAAGCAAAATTTTACGTTCGATATTTTAGAAATCAAGATGATCGATATGTAAAATCAACAACATCAGCCGGCTTCGAATCCACCGATTTACCTTCGATTAATTCCAAATTATCGGGTAACAAAAACGGCATTAATTGGAAAAGTAACGAATCTAAGGATGTCGCTGATAGATACTCGAAGAAATCGGAGAGGGATTCAAGAGGATCTATTAAATCCTTCGATAGGACGTCAAGAGGATCCAAATCGTCTAGAAATTCATATGAAACATCCTTTGGTAACGTAAGTATTTGTTTCTTTTTGGTTCCGGTAAACTTCGTGACCCTGTCTAAAAAAATCTTCAGTACTTTTTGTCTTTGTCTATTGGTAATTTTAAAGATACCTTTCAGATAAATTTGTAAGTTTTACAATAAAAATTATAGAGCTCCGACAGATGTTTGCCGAACCCAGTGTGGCAAAAATATTGGAAAACAATGAAAACAAATCAGCCTAAAACGTTAGATCATCCACCGTACAGTCCTGTTTTTGTGCCTCTTTTGACTTTTTATTATTTATTGTACGTTAAGAGCACATATGACCTATTTGAACGGTTTACTTTCGAATTTTGTATTCTACCTGTAAGTTTATTGTCGGTACGAGTACAATATTTTTTGTTTGTATAATTGTTTATTAAAATGATAAGTTATCGCGTTGTTTTTTTTAATAGTCCTAGAGGAAGTCCTTTGTCGATAAAAAGTTAAAAAGTGTAATCTAAAAACGTAGGTAAGTATAATGAATGGTCGATGTGTATTATTCAATAAGCATATTATAATGATGGCTATTATTCACGAAGGTGTCGCGAGCCGCAGGCGAGTGACATAAACACCTAGGTAGGCTCCCCTTTGGGTTTATTGTGGCTCACCCCTAGGGATTATCATTTACCCCACAAGCCGTGCTTCTGACGAAGTCCATGGTTGTATTTGGTGATACTTTTTTGAAGTCGCTCGGCTCTAAGGTACTAGAACCGAATATGTTATAACTTACCCTGCCCAAAGCTGGGCATGAGCAAAGTATATGCTCAGCAGTTTCGTCCACCAAATTACAGAATCGACAATCCGAGGTCTGAACCAGACTCATCTTCTTTAGGTGGTAATTTAGTCGACAATGTCCTGTAAGCAGTCCCGACAGAATGCGTAGGTTTGTTCTACTCCATTCCAGGATCTGCTTATTTTTTGTACTCGGAGGGTTGTATATGAACGCCTTCGAGTGAGAGAGCCCCGGTATTTCTGATCAGTACGTGAAGGTTTTCCTCTCCGCCCAGGTAGCTATGGCTGATCTAGCAGTGCTTTCCGCAATGCCAAAAAATGGTTCAGGTCCGATAAATAGAGACTCTGATCCCTTCTTTGCCAGAGTGTCGGCCTTCTAGTTGCCCTCCACTCCTCGATTCCCCGGCACCCAGGTCAAAGTGACTCTGTTTTCCGTGCATAGTATATTGTAGACAGTTATATACTAGCTTAGATATTATCCTGTTCGAGCTCAGTGCTTTAAGAGCAGCCTGGCTATCTGACAGGATGTGTAAACATAAACACCTAAGTGAATATTAGCCATTATATGATATGCGAGTATAATACAATATTTTGTCCACCACTATTAATTACCTGTTTATAAATGAATATATTTTTTTCTCTTCCCTCCAATTTGGGAAGGGATTATAGGCTTTCATATATTATTTTTTCGACTTTTCTGGCAATAAATTTAAGGATACTATTTATTATGATACTCTAATTTTTGGCGGGGTAACATTCATTTCAGTATTCGCTTTCTATATTATATTTTCTAGTAATTTCAATTTAAATTCAGTATAATCAGTTATAATATCACAGACAGAGCATAGACAATATTCGATTATTCACCGAGTCACGAGACGTATTTGGCGAAACATCACAAGAGCGCAGCTCGAGTGGTGTTTCGCGAAATACGTCGAGTGAAGAGGTAAATAATCGAAAAATATTGTCTATGCTCGAGTTGGTATTCGTTACGATTATATAACGAATAATATTCTAATTTTTTTTATTGATTAATATTAATATTGAAGGTACAATTATTATAATACATATTTGATGTATTGTTGTTTTCGGAATTTGTTGTAGAATTAACTGACATTTCATTGAGCTTGCCCGTTACTATGGAAATGATCACAATATGGCAGGAGGCGAAACACCAAAACGATTATATCACGTCGTCAAGGGGTATATTCACTTATCAATACGACGTAACTAAGGGAAATTCAAGGATTGTATTGGTTCATTAGAACATGAGTTATATAATCACTAAAATTCTTGGAATCAGCTATAAATTATTTAAAATGTCACTTTCTTAGTTTTGACATCATCATACGCTCTATATACAACAGCTTGATTAATTATTATATATGTCTTCGTAGCGGAGTGGTTTGGAGGTCTGACTGCGTGAAATGAATAATTGTGGGCATAAGGTTCGAATCCCGGTCGCAGTGATAATTATTATTTATTATATTGTGATATTTGTGTATACATAACCTTCAATGTAGGTCCTATTTTTCCGTGTAATTATCTATACTTATTATCCACTGGTGAATAATGTACATGCACAAGTATTATGTAAATATTATCAATTAGCAAAAAGATCAAAAACAGTTAGTAGTAAAAGAAGCTATGTTAAAGCAATTCTTATTTTTAACAGTCTTTCTAATGATCTTAAAACTATTTATAATAAAAACAAAAGTTAGTGAACAGAATCCATAGACTTGCAGAAGTTGGGCTGCCAGATACGCCTAACGTAGTGAGAAGTTTGTTTTCCTATGCAACGGAACGCAATATTCCTAACCCCTTTTCTCTAACTTCAAAACTAGCAGGCAGAAAGTGGTTGAAGTTATTTTTCAAGAGGCATCCTGATGTTGCCAGGCGTAAGGCACAGCAGATGAACCCTGCTAGAGCTCAGAAAATGAATCCATTTATTGTTAATGATTACGTTGAGAAGCTAAAAGATGTCTACACTACATTAGAATTATTCGACAAACCAGACAACGTTTACAGCATGGACGAGAAAGGTTGTCGTCTAAAGATTCATAAGAAACAGAGTGTATTGTCGAAAAAGGGAGCAAAGCGTGTTCACTTAGTGGCTCCCGAACACGGCGAAAATGTCACTATAGAAGCATGTGGAAACGCATTAGGACAGGCAATTCCACCAATGATCCTTTTCAAAGGATACCGTTGTAAGCCTGAAAGGGGTGATCATTTACCCCCTGGGTCCAAGATTAACATGACGCCGAAAGGGAATATGACAAACGAAACTTTCACATCCTGGCTCGAACATTTTGCCATGTACAGAAACCCAGGACCAACACTTCTCATTTTTTATGGGGCCAAGTCACACCTCGACGTATCTATGGTTGACGCCGCAGAAATAAGGCACGGAATTACTCTATTCTGCTTACCAAGCAACACCACCCATGAGCTCCAACCCATGGATAAGGCTGTTTTTCGTAGCTACGAAGCATTTTGGAACCAAGCAGTATTGAACATTTTAATAGCCCAACCTGGAAAATCTTTAACCAAAATAAGGTTTGGGGAAATATTTTCAAAGGTGTGGTTGAAAGCAATGTCGCCGTCCAATATAATCTCTGGATTTAGAAGTACAGGTATCCTTTTTGCCCTGATGTAATCCCAGAATCTGCGTTTGCACCCAGCGCCGTGACAAGAACAGATGAAAATAAAAATGAATCTAAAATGAACGCAGAAGCAAGTCCCATTCCCGGGCCAAGCGGAGTAAATTCATCAAAACCCAAAAATAAAAAAGATAGTGTTTACTTGGAAAGTGATTCATCATCAGAGTCAAAACATTCCCTCCATGGTGACACCTACACAGAAAGCGACAACGAACCACTATTAAAATTGGTTTCTGCTTCTACAGAGAAAATTCCGGAGAAAGATCTTGGTGATGATTTGGACATTTCGTTCACAGGCATGGGTCTTTTGGTTACCCCTGAGATAAAAGTTCCATCAGCAAAAAGAAAGCCTGCTATCAATTCCAGGGCTCAAGAAGTAAGGAGAGATTTATTCTCTCCCAAGCCAAAAGTGATACAATCCAAATCCGCTCCAAAGAAAAGGGTACAAACAAAATCTCCTCTAAAGAATGCTGCACAAACTAAATCTGAAATTCACCGAAATGTACAGATTAAAATGAGAGTTTGAATAAATTCACAGCTTCAATTGTGAATTTGAAGAAATGTTCAGTTAAAAATGGGAATTTAGGAAAATTCATTCTTTAAATTGGAAATTTAAGGAAATTCACAGTTTAAAATGACAGTTTAAGGAAATTCACAGTTTAAGCCGAAAGTTTGGAGAAATTCACAGTTCAAATTGGGAATTTGATAAAATTCTCAGTTTAAAATGGAAGTTTCGCGAAATTCACAGTTCAAATTTACCGAAATTTACAGATTAAAATGAGATTTTGGAGAAATTCACAGTTTTAGTTGTAAATTTAGAAAAATGTTCAGCTAGAAATTGGAATTTAGGAAAATTCGTTCTTTAAATTGGGAACTTAAGGAGATCCACGGTCTAAAAGGGCAGTTTAAGGAAATTCGCAGTTAAGCGGAGAGTTTAGAGACATTCACGGTTCAATTTGGTAATTTGCAGAAATTCTCAGTTTAAAATGGGAGTTTAGGGAAAGTCACAGTTTCATTTGTGAATTAGAAGAAATATTCAGTTAGAAATGGGAAGATTCATTCTTTAAATTGGAAATTCACAGTTTAAAATGTCAGTTTGAGAAAATTCACAGTTTAAGCCGAGATTTAATAGAAATTCACAGGTTAAATTAGGAATTTGAAAGAATTCTCAGTTTAAACTGGGGGTTGGGGAAATTCACAGTTTTAATTTGAAATTTACCGAAATTTACAGATAAAAATGATAGTTTGAAGAAATTCACAGCGTCAGTTATAAATGGGAATTTAGGAAAATTGATTCTTTAAATTGAGAATTTAAGGAAATTCACAGTTTAAAATGACAGTTTGAGGAAATTCACAGTTTAAGCCGAGAGTTAAGAGTAATTCACAGTTTAAATTGGGAAATTGAAGAGATTCTCAGTTTAAAATGGGGGGTTAGGGTAATTCACAGTTTTAATTTGAAATTTACCGAAATTTACAGATTAAAATGAGAGTTCAAAGATATTCACAGCTTCAATTGCGAATTTGAAGAAATATGTTCAGTTGGAAATGGGAATTTAGGAAAATTCGTTTTTTAAATTGGATATTTAAGGAAATTCACAGTTTAAAATGATAGTGAGAAGAAATTCACAGTTTAAATTGGGAATTTGAAGAAATTCTCAGTTTAAAATGGGGAGTTAGGGAAATTCACAGTTTTAATTTGAAATTTACCGAAATTTACAGATAACAATGAGAGTTTGAAGAAATTCACAGCTTCAGTTGTGAATTTGAAAAAGTGTACAGCTGAAATAAATTCTCATTGTCAACTAGGAGTTCAAGGACATTCACTTCTTAAATTAGTAATTCAAAAAAAGATTCTGTTTAAATGGGCAATTTACAAAAGTTTACAGTGTAAGTTGGAGTCTAAAGAAATTCTCAGCATAAATTCGGAATTTAACTCCCTAGACTGGGAGTTTAAGGAAATTATCAATATACATTGGGAGTTTAGGGATATTCTTAGTATACATTGTGAATTTTAGAGAATTTACAGTTCAACTGGGAGTTTAAGAAACTTATAAGTTTACATTGGTAGTTTAGAGAAATTCTCAGCATAAATTCAGAATTGAATGAAATTTACAGTTTAACTGGCAGTTTACGGAAATTATCAGTATAAATTGAGAATTTGAAAAAAAATTACAGTTTAACTGGGAGTTTAGGAAAATTATCAGTATACATTGGAAGCTTAATGAAATTCTCAACATAAATTCCGAATTTGATTGAATTTACAGTTTAACCGGGAGTTGAAGGTAACTCAGTATAAATTGGGAATTTTAGGAAATTCTTAGCGTAAATTGTGAAGTTTAAAAAGTTTACAGATTATCTGGGACCTTAAGGAAATTATCAGTATACATTGTGATTTTTAGAAAATGTACATACAGTTTAACTGAGAGTTTAAGAAAATTCTCACTATAAAAGGTGAGTTTTAGGAAATTCTTAGCGTGAAATGTGAATTTTGAAAAATTTACCGTTTAACTAGGAAATTAAGAAAATTATCAGTATATATTGGAAATTTGGGAAAATTCTCAGTTATAAATTGGACATTTGAAGAAACTTACAGTTAACTGGGATTTTAAGCAAATAAGCACAGTCTGAATTGGTAGTTAAAGGAAATTTACAGTTTAAATTAGGAATTTGAAAAAATATACAGTTGAATTCGGGAGTTTAAATAAGCAAGAAAACTTTCATCATTTTGAAGGTTTTGAAATAATACAGAAGCAACTTTTGGTTTTTTTGGTTGGCAAGGAAAAGGGTACAAACAAAATCTCCTCTAAAGAATGCTGCACAAACTAAATCTGCTCCAAAAAAATCACGTGTGGTTGAGACTTGGTATTGCTTCCCATGCAACACGGACAGGCAATTCGATATGAGGATGTGTTCTTTATGTAACAGATATGTTCACGAAGAGTGTGTCGGTCTGACGAAATCCGACAAAGAGATGTTCATTTGTCCGCATTGTTAAATTGTTTTTTTTTTAAGAATCTCTTTTAATTTTATACGATTTTTTAACGAATATTTTTTATTATTATTTTCCGCGATATAATAAAGGATACTAATGCAAATAAAGTTTTGTTCATTATTTTGTTTATTTCAGCGTTTTTACCCATATTCCTAATATTGCCATCCCACGGCAATATTTGGGTTACATGTTTCAAATATTGTCATCTTACAACGTTTTTAAAAAACGAATAAAAAAATACTTAATTGAAATTTAAAAATATGTGATATGCCTTACATTTTAGAAAACATGCTGTAGAATGCTCTCTCTAAGTGAAAGGTTGATCTAGCTAAAAATCTTGAAACAAAAAATAAAAATTCCTTAGGGTGGCAATAATTGGCTTAGGTATCTTATGCTGAAAACTCTGTTACAAATATAATGTTAAATTTTTTTTCGAAATTTGTAAGCAGTAAGAGAGAGAGAGAGCAACACTACACCTGATAAAATGGCTTTTGGAGACGATATTGCAAATCTATTTGCCAAACATTTCTCATCAGTTTATTCAAATCAACCTCTGGATCTGCAAGATGTTCAGATTTCATCAAAAGTAAATGTATTCCATTATCATATTGAAATCTCAAATATTTATGCAAAATTGTCCAAACTTGATGTTAAAAAATGTCCTTGTCCTGATGGAATACCTTCCACTTTTCTTAAGAAATTTAGCTTTCATATATTTAATAAGTCTCTTGTTACTGGCGAATTTCTGGATTACTGGAAAACATCATATGTCACTCCAGTTTATAAATCAGGTAGAAAATCTGACATCACAAATTATCGTCCTATATCTTACCTACGACTGCTCGAGCATTATGACATCTCAACAATTTGGTTTCACCTCTAAAAGGTTCTGCAGAATTGGGTTTACTCACATATGTTGACTTTTTGTCTGATGCTTTGGAGAAGGGTTTGCAGATCGATACTGTGTACACCGATTTTTCCAAAGCTTTCGACAGGGTCAATCATGAACTCTTGCTACATAAACTTTGTTAGTATGGTGTGGACGGTCTTGTATTACAATGGTTAAGTAGCTTTCTAATGAATAGATTACAAATGGTCAGAGTTAATCATTACTATTCTCATACTTTTCAAGTAACTTTTGGAGTTCCCCAAGGGTCTCATCTGGGACCAGGAACCATTATTATTCAACTTATTTATTGATGATATTTCTTTCAAGGTAGCAAAGCTTTGTTATTTGCTGACGACCTCAAATGTTTTAGAGTAGGTAGTTAATAGTAATGATGATGCTTATCAAATTGGTGTACACAAAATAATATGAATCTAAATGCATCCAAGTGCCATATTATGCGTTTTCATAGAATACATCACCCAATAGCTTTTGATTACAGCATTAATAATGAAACTTTAAATTGTGTTTCGCCAATACTATTGTAAAACTTGTAGGATTTATAGTAAAAAGAGGAAAGTTAAGGCAAAAAACTGTGTGACATATATTATGCAATAATGACACTGACAACTTGACAACTAAACTTCTGACAACTTATTAAACTGGATCAAAGCTAATAAAATTATTTCAAATTAATTGCAACACCCTCCCTATTTGAAATAAGTCCCCGACTTTTGATACAATTCAAAAACTTTACTCTATTCAAAGTCTTTGTAAAAGAGTCAGCTACCATAGACTGTATAGGAACGTATTTCAGCCGCAAAAGTCCCAACCTATTTTTCTTCTTCAAAAAATGATGACGAACGTCAATATGTTTGGTTCGCGCCGATATGCTCCATTCATTGCTAGGTGTTGAGCTCTCTGGTTGTCAACATTCAGGAGCTCAATCCTCGTAGCCATAGAGCTTCTTGAGCCGCTGCTGACATAGCCATATACTCGGCTTCCGTAGTCGAAAGAGCAACTGTGGGCTGCTTCTTGCTGTTCCATGAAATCGGGGAACTGTTCTTAAAGAAGATGTAGCCAGTAACGGAGCGCCTATTATCTTGATCACTCGCCCAATTTGCGTCACAGTAACCAACGACATCGGCTTCAGGAATCTTCTTTCCATTGAACTCGAGCTTCCAATCCATGGTTCTTCGCAAGTATCTGAAGATGCGCTTTACGGCTGCCCAATGTGTAGGTCCAGGATTGTGATTGAACCAGCTTACACAGCGTAACAGATATCAGGTCGGGAAATCTGTGAAGCAAACAGCAAATTTCCAACTGCTTCCTGATAAGGTACGGATTGCATTTTTCGGATTTCTTCTGGATCAGTCGGACATTGATCTTTGGATTGTAAAACTTGCAGGTCTTCTTCTCACCTTGCAGAACGTCTGGGATGCCTGTCATGTGTGCGGAACAAGCTGAATCCAAAAACCACGGTTTACTGTCCTGCGCTTGTACTGAGAACGCGGAAAATATAGCGGATTTACTGCGGTCTTTTTTCTTGTCGCAGATATTAGCAAAATGTCTTTATTTGTTGCACCGATAACAACGAACACCTTTATTTTTATTTGCATTGTTAGTGTCCAGGTTTTTGTAGTCCTTTCCGTCCTTATTTTTGTTAAAACGAGAGTTGAAGCTTTTACCCGAGCCACTAGCTCCGTACATCGCGATATTTGACTGTCCTGAATCGCTTTTAACCACGGAAATGTCCTGTAGCAGCTTCGTCTTGATCGAATCAGCGGTCACTGAGCTTTCTATTCCCATAATCATCGGTTTGTAACTTTCTGGAAGGCCTACCAACAATATGGTACCTATCCATTCGTCGCTTACTTTCAGGCCAATGTTTGATAGCTTGTGAGCAGTGGTAATAATCGTGTTAACGTAATCTTCTACTGAATCACTGTTCTCTAGCGAAGTTGTGATTAAGATACACAAAAGTCCGACACATCTGGTTAAACCACTGTCCTGGAAAGCAAGGTTTTCCCATGCTTCCTTTGCAGATTTGGTGGACTGAACATGAACGTAGTTCAACGGATCAACCAATAGAATAATTTTGGACCGTGCCTTTACGTCTTTCTTTGCATCTACTGCAGTACCTGTTACCGAATCCCATAACTCTTCATGCTCCAGGTATGTTTGAACTGCGAACTTCCAAGTATCGTAGTTTTCTCTTCCTCGAATCTTTTCTATCGGTGGCAGCTGATATCCTGACATCGGGCAGTGAAGAAAAAATTACAGTTCGTTCGAACCGGTACCTCTGGCACTACTCAAAAATACCCAAAATGATTCTCAGAGACTTCAGAAGCGTCTGGACCCCATAACCTATTGTAAAACTTGTACGATTTATAGTAAAAAGACGAAAGTTAAGGCAAAAAACTGTGTGACATATATTATGCAATAATGACACTGACAACTTGATAACTAAACTTCTGACAACTTATTAAACTGGATCAAAGCTAATAAAATTATTTCAAATTAATTGCAACAAATACAAGACCTTGGTGTTATATTAGACTCCTTACTCACTTATACATCACATATTATTGCTGCTTCAAAAATCTAGGTTTTATAAAGAGAACCACTTGTGATTTTACTAACATCACTGCTATTAAGTCTCTTTATTGCTCTCTGGTCAGAACACACCTAGATTATTGTTCTCCATTATGGTCTCCGCATTACATTACTTACAAAGCTAAACTAGAAGCTGTTCAGCACAAATTTTTAAGATGCGTGTCTACCATAGTTATGATATTTTAGAACTCTTCTTAAACATCCCTACCCTAGAGATTCTCAGACAGCATAGAGATCTAATACAGCTTTTCAATATAATAAATGGAATATGTAATAGTCCCGAGCTTCTCTCTAAAATATATTCATTTGTTCCTCCTCGTCTTACTAGGTGCAAACCTTTAATGTTTCTTTTCATAGGTACAACTTTGCAATGAATAGTTTTCTCCTTTAGGACACTTAGATTAGCTAACTCTATTGAGGACATTTCAATTTTTAATGTGTCAACTTTCAAGGTTTAAAAAACATCTGCTGGAGCTTAAACTTTGATATTTTAAAATTTTTGATTGTCGATTGAAGTTGTAGTGTTATCACTCTCTAATTTAATTTTACATTTTTTTTCTTTGTTTTTGTTTTTAGGGCATTTTTTAACACTGTAATTTTTATGTGAATTGGGCTTGCCCGTGAATAAATAAATAGATTAAAATTAACAATACAACTCTTTGTTGTTGTTTTTGCCTCTCAAAATGAAATACTATTTTTTTAATAAAAAATAATCCAAAATTTTGTTAAAAGGTAAAAGTAAAAATATCTCAAGAAACTATCGAAGAAGTATCGGATGAAGATGAAAAATTAGAAAGTTTAGCGGAACCAGAACAATCCGGTAAAAGTGTGCCAATTCTAGAAAGTACCGAAATGGAAAAACCTATAAAATCCAAATCTTCAATATCTGTAAGTTACAAAATTTCAAAGCCGTTTCTGTAGATATATTAAATACGAGGGTGCTTCCATTTTTAACCGCACACAATTTTATTTTTCGACAACCCAGCGAAAAATACGAGTTCGCGTTTATCATGAAAACCATAATATCGATACGTCTAGTTTATCTACGATTTTTGATACAAAAAATGCGTGTACCTAAATCCGATACAACATTGTTTTCCTGATCGCCATCATTGTAGTTTGTGATTTTTCGTCGCCAGTGCCAGTGGTGTGCTGTTATGAACAGAGATCTCTACTCAAAAGTACTATTTTTACTGTACAGTCTGGTGCAGAGAAAAAACTTGAGCTAAAATACAATAAGTCATAAGTCAAATAGTTTTATTATGTAAGTACCTACAATTAATAAAACCTTAGACCGAGAATAAACGATCCAGTTTTCCACAAACCACGAACCATAATTGTTCAATAACTAGGGAAATATCGATATGATGGCACCCTTTTTTTCAATTACTGAATTCAATGTCTAAATTAGCAAGTACATTCATATAATCCATGGAGCAGGTCAAGGATGTCTTAATCTAGATCAGCTTTACTTTAAAATATATTAAAATATAAAAATATTGTTTTTATTGAACTTTTATTTCATGGAAAGTGTGCCATCATATCAACTCATTTGATAAGATGGCACACACTGTTGAGATATGATATGGCACCCGATTATAAAAATAATTTGTGTAGGTAAACTCATAAACGATTAACGAAATAAAATGTAATTCTGTACGAAAACCAGTGAGAATAACTAAACAAAATAACAAAAATATAATTCTACATGGAATTAGTAAAGAGTTAATCCAAAGTAGCAACCATAAATTAACAAATCTAAAAAGATCATATTAAAATAAAATTATGAAAAATCGCCAATTTATTTCACATTTTCTGAAAATTCAGTTAAATATATAGTAATTATTTTGTTTAATTATGGCTACAATCTGATTAGGAAAGAAAACGACGGAAAATAAAGATGGGACGATGTCGGCTAATCTTAGAGATGTAAACAACTCATTATTTATTTGGTCTGACATTTTAACAAACATTTTTACTAAAAAACACGCGAAAAGTGTTTTGAAATCTGATCTGTCAAATTTGAGGTTATCAATAGTTATTTTTACCAAACATTTTTATAGGAGCACCGGTCGTGGAAAAAAATTACGTGTGAAATTCGAGCGCTAAGTTACATTGCCCTCTCGCGGGATAGTAAAACTCCTCGCTCTCCAAATGTATTTGAGCCCATTTTAAACGCCCCTAAAATTACAGTTTATTTACAGCAAGGTGGGGCATCACCCCTGGAATACTTTTTAAGATTCGGGCATTTAAAATGGGCTCAAATACACTTGGCCACCCGGTATCACTTTCCGCTCTTAATACACAAAAAAATATATTTTTTAAGGTTAAAGTATCAGAAGGTATCGTAGTGGAAAATATACCAGAAAAGCCTGGACAAATAAAAAGGAAATCCAAAGAAAGTCTTACAAGATCATCGAAGAAATCAAAGTCTAGCGTTTCAGATACTAAAGTTAAAAGTAGACATGAAACTACCGTGGAATTAACAGAAGAAACTGTCGAATACGATTATTCTACTGGCTCAATAAAATCTGATAAACGTAGACCGAAACGTAATAATTTATATAAAAAATCCGAATCTACATATTCCAAATCCTCAGGTACATATTTCAATTCAATTAAGAGCCAACAGATGTACAGTGAGTCAAAGAGAAATTTTTTTTCTTCAGGTCCTTCATCGCCCATCCTTCAAAAATCTACTCGGGACAAGTGCTCTTCGGCGTCGATCTTACAATCATCAACGACCAGTTCTTCAAAAATGGACGGTTACACTTACACTCGTAATATAAAAGGTGACATCGACGTAAGTCAATTCGGAGATAGTAATTCCAAATGTGCATGTAGTATTTGTTCGGATAAAAAACTTTTGGAGAGATATTCACAAATTCCATGTCCTTTCATTAGACCTTGTATAAAGACTACTGTACGTAAGATAAACGGAGTTTGTTCGTGTTGTAGATCTGCGGTACCAGACGAGTAAGTGTTCCTTTCACTCTCAAAACTCTCCTATTTTCACCCTCATAGTTTTCTCTCCTATGTTTTCCCCCAAGTAATTTCTTCCTTCAACAAAAACCTTTTTTTTTACACCCATTACTCTTTCTCCACTTTATTACACCCAAATTTCACCCTATCTCTCACTCTTTTCAGTCTCGTCACTCTATATCCACTATTATTAATTTTTCACTACATTTTCTTTCAGCTATCACCCTTTTCCACTATATTCCGCACTTTTTTCCGTTCGCTACACTATATCCACTCTTATTATAGTTTTCACTATTACGCTCAATTTTCGCTATATTAATTTTGTCTCACTCCATTTTTCCCTTTTCACACTCACTCTCTTTACTCAATTTTTTTATTTTTCACTGCAATACTCTCAATTTTCACTATATTAATGTTTTCTTTCACCCTTTTTTACTCTGTTCAGACTCGCTACTCAATATCCACTATTACTATTTTTTCACTATAATACTCTCAATTTTCACTATCTTATATCACTTTTATTTTCACCCCATCTCTCTCTCTTTTCGCACTCACTACTCTCTTTATTTTTCACTATATTGCTTTCTTCTTTCACCCTTTTTCACTTTATCTTTTTACCCATATTTTTCGCATTTTTCACACCCATCTCATTGAAAATTAATATAATACTCATAATTGTGTTAACGGGCTTTTCGTCTATACTTTATATTTTATTAATAATTACAGAACTAATGGAGATGATCATAGAAAGCAAACGCTTTGTTTTGATTGCTACACGAGTACGTCGTCTACGACAGGAACCGATTCTGAGACATCAAAAGGGTTAAAAAATGGAGCCATTGTGAAAGGGCAAGTTCGTTACGCCATTACTAAAATAACTGAATATGGAAAATTTACTACTTTCGAAATAATGAAAAGCACTAGGAAAATACCTAAGTTTATGCCGACAAGATTAGAAGGAGTTTTTGTACTTAAACATAAAATATAAATTCTATAAAATGTAAAGTAATACTTTTAACCAGTAAACGTTCAATAACCAAAAATAACGTCTCATCAAATTTATATATTTATACTATCGTGAGTCCGGTTCTGCTACTTATACAATGGATGGTTACCAACCAAGTCGATGGCATTGCAATGAAAAAGAAAGAAGAGATCTTACATAACCTCAACCACTCAACCTTGAAAGTCGTTAATGTTTACAAAAATAACATTCAAACTCATTACATAAAAATAAATTCACTATTTATACTTCCAACATATTCAGACTAATAAAAATTTATAAAACTATGAAAAAAATAAAACCTGAAATCACAACAGCCGGTTGCAGAACTAGAAGTGGAAAAAATTCTGAACCGGTGCTGCAGTCCTTGGATTTTTCAACATTTAAGAAGGAGCCGAAAGCCAAATTAACTAAAAACATTGAACAAGATGCAGACACATCTAAAGTCATTGAAAACCCAGCAACAGATTCAAGTCATGCAAAACGGAAACATATAAAAATTGAACCTGACAAAGATATTAAAAAGAATAGAATAGTTCCTGTACATTGGGAACAAGTCTTAAATAATCTAAGAGAAATGAGAAAAAAATCAGATGCTCCTGTAGATTCAATGGGGTGTGATAAGTGCCATGATGAAAGTGCATCCTCAGCAGTAAATATCTAAATCATTTTATTAAGTATATATTTATTAAAATAAGTTTTTCCTTTAAGGTGAAACGGTATCAACAGCTACTAGCTTTAATGTTAAGCAGCCAAACCAAGGATCAAATAACCTTTGCAGCTATGAAAAAACTTATTAGTCACGGGTGTACTGTTGAAAATATTTTAAACACAGGAGATACTGAATTGGGAGAACTGATATATCCAGTCAGTTTCTGGAAAGTATGAATTAACATGGATTGGACTTTATGATTTAATTGTATAGTGGAATTCCCATTCAGATAACAGCTTTGGAAAGATATATAGCGATGCTTTCTATATGGGAGAATGAATATCAATGTTGTCTTTAATCATTCGTTATGGTCCAATTCTCATTAATAATATGGTGGGAAATATTTGTAAAATGTTTAATACAAAAATACTGCACTTTTCTTGAATTTTGTGTTGATATTTTCAAAAGAATGATTATGAAAATCACAATCCATATATGTTTCTGGGGATTTTTGGTTTTCGTGAAAATGAATATGTATAATCCCTTTAAATGACACCAAACTATTTATTTACAATTGCAGTTATTAAAATTTAATTTAGAATTCAGAAAATATAATTCTATCAATTGATCGCAGGTCAAAATTGACTTAAGTATAGTAAAATTCAAAAATGGTAGAGTGTTGAAGATTCCTAACTATTTGCCAAACAGTAACAATGATGAAAGTGTATCAGAAATGGTGCGATAAGTTTATGCTATGACTGGAGCCTCTGTTGTGAATTCCACTAGAGATTATTCTAATGATCAGTTTGAAAGTGTGATTTTTTGGTTGCAGAACAAAGTCAAATACATTAAAAAATCCAGTGAAATACTTCTTAAAGATTATAACAGCGACATTCCAGATTCCGTAGAAAAGTTATGTAAACTACCAGGAGTAGGTCCAAAAATGGCTCATATTTGCATGGAAACGGCTTGGGGACAAATAACTGGTATAGGTAAGTGAAAATACTATCATCACAATGACATAAAACGAAAATGTATATTTGTATTTTAATCGTAGGTGTTGATACCCATGTACATAGGATAACGAACCGTTTAGGTTGGGTTAGTACTAAAACACCAGAAGATACCAGGAAGGCATTAGAAGATTGGTTACCACAAGATATATGGAGCGAAGTGAATTCTTTACTTGTTGGATTTGGTCAGCAAATTTGTGGGGCTGTAAAACCTCAGTGTTCGTCTTGTTTAAACTATGAATTTTGTCCTTATGGGAAGAAATTCTTAAAAGGTGAAATTAAACAAGCTAAAGTTAAAAAATAAATGTTTTATGTATTTTGAAGCGATTTTTCTATGCAGCTTTGTTTTTTTACGTTAAATATATATTTTGTAACAAGTTTCAAGATTAATTTATCCTTATCCTTTCAAATTGGCAGAAAAATATAGTCAGGTTTTTTTAGCATTTGTGTTTTTGAAAATTGTATCAGTAACTTGAGTAAAGTGAATCCAAGTCCAAGATAAGTATAAATTGATTGTATTTTGATTTTTTGTGATCTAAAGCGAGTCAATAATTCTAGAGTAAATTGGGAGGAAAACAATGAGTGAATATCTGATATTTAAGTTATACAACATATTTTAATCAATTAAAAGTGATTCTAAATGTTTACATATCAGATTACTGAAGTAATCCGACTTATGGTATTTTTATACATCTTTAGAAATATGTTGAAGCATAAAATATAAAATTCACAAACCTAACTATTTATTATAATGTGTTTTGTATGTTTCACTTTTTGCACTTAACCACATTTAGTGTTAATCATTATCAGCCCCTCCTCTATTTTTTCCTCTTTTGTTTTTCCTTCCCTTCTTGTCTCTTATTTTTAATCTTTCTTTTTTCAAGTGCATGGACTTTTTCTTCTGTTTCTGGCGTTCCATTTTATTTTTCATTTGGAAAACTTTACTTTTTTTTATACTTTTCGTTGCTTGCTTTTTTAATATCTTTTTAACGTCTTTTTCAGAATCAAATTTCTTTATGATTTTCTCCTGTTTTTTTTTGCTAAGTATTGGTTTTCGTTTTAGCTCCATGCCGGGGATTTCATTTTCGTGTTTGACATCTTCAGATTCACTTTCTTCTTCAACGTCTTCATATTTTGGTTGATTGACCCCTATCCAGTTATTTTGTTTGGCTATATCATTAGTAGAGAGCTCTACAACTTTTACTGTCACATCATCATCCTCATATTTTTCACTTAATAAATCTTCTAGTTCTGGAATTGGTCGATGAGACACCACTAACTTTTTGTATGACTCTTTTGCTTCTGCTTTGATTCGTTTTCTTTCCTCCTTGAGATCTTTTTCAAATTTTTCTTTAGCATCTTTTTTTCGTTGTAATTTTCTTTTATGAAATCCTGTCAAAAACTCTCTGAAATAAAGGTGCTCATTATAGTTATTTATGTATCAAGGGATGTTAATTACAGAGGGCAACAGATTTCAATCCCGAGGGATTGTTAAGTTGCCCGAGGTTGTTAACATCCAATAACTCATGTGATAGATAATTAAGTAATTTTATTTCATACTGAATGAAATATGAAAAGCAAATTTTGTTTGTTTTCAAAATCAAATGAACGTTGTTTAAGAATTAAGTAGGCAGGATTACCATGGATATATTAACTGACAAGTTTTTAAATATTTGTCAAATTTATTAATTCGTGAAAATGTATGAAAGCTTGGAGAGAATTGAGATTTCAGGTGATTTGTTGCAAAAGGCTGAGAAAGCTCGTGCCGTACTACTACCAATAAATTCCTGCAATAACCGTATTGGTAGCAAAAATATGAGTGAAACTATAATGTTGGCTTACTTTCGAGACATGGTATGTATTTATTCTCCTTCGTTCTAGTTTAAGTGAATTGGTTTATTTTTCTTACAGACTGAATCGTACAGTCCTAATTCCCTTTGGACTAACTGGTCAATGATGATACAGATGGGAGAAAGTTTCACGAATTGGAAGCAGGCATGTCAGATGAAAGAAGGGAAACATAAACTTCATGTTTGACTTCATTCATAAACAGTGACAAAAGTTCAATAGAGAATTCTTGTAATTCGGGAAATAATTTCAGTGGAAAATTCGAGAATTGTCGATTTGTTTTCGTAAATACATTAGAGGAAGATAAAGATTTATAACTGCTTAGTATAACTTATTTGTTTATAAAGTATCAGTATGACATAAGAGTCTTTTGTACACCTATGTATGCATAATTCAATAAACCAGCCTTGACAACATTTCAACAACAACGTGCAAAAGTAAGGTTATAGTTTTTAGTACAAAATAACATGTTACCTTCTTTTATTTTCATCGAATACTAAATTGATCTTATTTTGTCTTTTTTTGGATTTCCTTAAATTTCCTTTTAAATTATTAGAAGTCGATCGCATTTTTAATTTTTTTACTTCAGGCTACTGTCATATTACATTAGACAGCTGTCACAAATACACAATAGTCAAGCGACTGTATATATATAGATTTTAATAGTTAAAAAAATAAAGTTAAAATAGTTTGACTAAAAAACTTATAGAGTACACTACATTATATTGTTATATTAATTCTTTCATGAATATAATAAAATAAGGTAGAGCAGCATTTATTTTTTATATGGTTTGAACTTGAGCAGGTGAGTGAAGATTTGGACCAATCAAGAGTAACTAGTGCTGTTAAGTCGCGCTCATCGACATCATGGCTGTCAGTATAAATGTGTTCGCTGAACGATGAACTTCCCCTCTGTAAAATCTGCATATGAAAATACGTTTTTGTTGATTTTTTCATTGAAAAAAGTGTTAATTTGTCCTAGAAAATATATCGCGATGTCCAATGTGAAATGACGTTTTAATTTAGTCGGTAAGTGTACATATCTAAAGGCGATTTTTTTGTAAATAACATTAAATATAAGTAAAAAATATATGATCTAATATGTATCATATGAAAGGAAATAATAATAAATAACTAAGATTTTTATACTCTTATTCCAGAGTTGATGAATCGTTAGTAAAAGTTTAATAGTATTTTTCAAGTCTATTTGTAACATTTGCCAAATTTCAAACAAATAACAACCAAGTATATTCCTATGATATGAATTTAGAATGTAAAAAATAGGCCAAGTATGAGTTTGTTGTTCTGATACCTACATGTAATTAAATTAACCATATGGATAATCACTTTCGCATTTTTTTTAAATAAAGATAAAAACACTTGCATTTTATTGATTTTCATTTGTTTCATTTCAGCATCTGCAAAAATTTTTCTTTGTTTAATAATCTATTTGAATAATGACTTCAAGCAGGTAAGTGTAATTATTGTAACAAATATACTTATGTGACTAACACATTAGATTTGAAAGTAAATAAGTAATAAATTTTTCAATAAACTTTAATACTTTCTCTCTAAACATAAAAATAATTAAATAAACATTGTTTGCTATGCAATAAAATATAGAAATTTTAATTTTTATGTCATTTACATGTACCTATGCAATGAAAATGTTATATTATGATTTCTTCTCAAATGCTACGAGGCCAATAATTGTTCATTAACACACAAAAATTAACATGTCATGCATTGCATTTTATAGTAATACATAAGTTAGAGAAGTGACATCTCCATTATTAGATGTAGGAGGTAGTTATATAAATATTTAAAATAATTGTCATACTACATATCGTCAGCTTAATATGCAAATCACAAAAGTCCCAAAAACCAATTTTTACAGGAGAGAAAAAATACTGCATAGGTATCTAAGGAAGGGTTTGAGTTACATTTTTAGGTAATATGTTTGATTGATTTTGTTTGTATATTTAAATGTCAAAAAATGCCAAAATTTTAATATCTATTATTTTGCCTGAGATATGTGATTTTCGGAATATTTTTCATTTTTTTGTTGGAGTTATGGGATATTCGATACAAAAATTAAACTATACAGGTTTTCAAGTGATTGACAGGTTGGTCAAGTTGATAGACAATCAATGCATTTTTAATGTCTTTTAAGGTCAATTGGTTGACCATTCCATTGTTTTTCGTCAACTGTGACCAACTCGTCAGGCGCTTGAAATCCCCTATGTTTCTATTTTAGGAAATAAGTTTATTAAATATTACAAATTTAAAATAAAATACACACGTGTTTACAGAAGCATTTTCAAACTAAGAATAAGGTAACTGTTCATAAAAAGCATGATAATCTTGTCTTTAAACTTATAAGATGTTCATACTTCGACTTTTTAATTGGAATTCGACCTAAATACAGCTGTGGAAGATCCCCAATTTTGGTTGGGATTTTGCCATTTTTTTATGTCGAACTGGGAGTCTTGACCATTCGTCAATGTGTCTTAACTTGTATCGAATTGTGCCGTCTGGATCGTACCTGAGTTGTCTAATACAGTTCACTGTGCCAGAAGTTCCAGGTCTAATGGAAGGGTAATATTGGATAAAACTAAAATCTTTGAAGAACTGATGGTTTAAATACTCAACTTTGTACGGAGAAGGACTTTTACGTGCAGCTCTACATTGTGATATAATCTGCAGGAACATTTATTATAACATTTTTCATCTGCCTCTCAATAGTAGAGTGCATAGAATCACACTCCATTTGGGTGTGCCCGCGCTCTAAATATTTTTGGAAAATGGTAACACTTTTCAAGAGTGCTAAGTTTAATAAAGCATTGGATAATATCACGTTTCTGTTTTGACTTGTACATCCGTCACTGTAAAGGATATAATATGGCACTTGATGTTTATCAATTTCGCTAGCAAGAAAATTCACTATAATTGAAGCATAGACACTTGCTATTAATCCTCCCTCCGATTCGTTCCATATAAAGCAAGCTCCGTCTTTAGTTTTCAGATCTTGAAAAGTAAAATTGTGAACAGCTAATTTGGTTTTGTAGTAAAGTGCTGACACATTGGACTTCGGTGCTAGCAAAACAGCTTGCATGTCCATAGTGTACACTTTATATTCATCACTGGAATTGTTTTTTATCCTGATTCTTCTCTGATATTGCTTCTTTCTTTTTCTCCTGATGCAAAGCATAAACTTCGTCCTGAATATTCTTTGTTCTATAGGAGACACAAATGTCGCACTCATCTTTTTTTGGAATGAAAAGACTTAAATTCAAGTCGGAAAACATGTGATGAAATGTGCCTACGGATAATGTTCGTTCATTGTCATGGTTTGTGGAACAATCAGTTTTGTAGAAATCGTATAATTGGCTTATGGATTTCCGTACAGGCTCCAAATAATATTTCTTGGTAGAACTTCGGCAATAGTGGTTCTCCATTTTTGGCAATATATCAAAAAATTCTTTTAAATGTCTTCGTCTTAGTTCTCTACTGGTTTCTCTTTTAATCTCCTTAATGGCTAATTTCTTCAATATCAGTTTTTTCCTCTACTTTCGTTCTTGCCGAGTTGTTTTGATATTTTGCTTCAGCCTGTTATTGATGGTCCACTGTTTGATAGCTAAAGTATTAGCGAACAAAGTTTTGCATATTCTTACTTTGCTTTGCTTTCTTCAGAGAGAAACTGCAAGTGCATGTTCTTCTACTGGATTCCTCATTTTCCTATTTCTACTTCTTTCTGTATTTTTACTTTCGACTTGGGTTATTACAAATACCTGCTTTTCCGCCCAAGAGATTTTTAAAAATTGCTCCAAATTCACTAATTTTAAATATTTTTCTGTATATTCTCCAACCCGCATAATTATATTTTTAGTTTTGTAAGTAAGAGGTAAGGAAGTGCTTGAATCATAAGTTTTGAACATTTAACCAGATAATATGAAGACCTAAACCAATGTTAAGTTATTTTTAACTATCAGCAAAAAGATGTTTAGCAAGCGAAAAACAAATAAGTCCATAACAGGTATTATTACTGAAATTCGAGCGTAATTACTAATTTGTAGATGCTTTATTTACTGAAACGATCAACAATCTATATAAATAAACTTACCTGCTGTTCCTAAGAGTATTAATATAATGTAAAATTGAGTAATCGTATCTTTTCAACATGGAACCATCTACTTGAGGATATTGTAACGGCACCGTCTGTTAATATTTTTAAGAATAGACTGGACGCTTTTCTATTTTCTAATTAATTTTTATTTTTTTTTTTATTTTCTAATTACTTTAATTTTTGTAATATTTATATAGTATAATTCAGGGCTTATGGATCTTAGGATCCCTGCCCGTACCTTATTGTAATAATAATAATAAATTAACTAAACGTCGGTAACAAATCAGCAGCACAACTAATTCACTGGCATCAACCATAATAAACAGTGGGCTTATGTGGTTTTCTTATTGTTATATTGGGGGTGGGACTTAAGTGAAATTCCAGATGCAGATTTCATCAACTAAATGATATTTTGGAGTTATGTGAATTTCTGCAGACGTGCGCACAAATGCTTTTAATGATGGTGCTCCAATAACTAAAATTCACCCAAAAATGGACTTATGTGATTTGCATATTAAGCCGACGATATCTAGTAAGTTCAATTTTGAATTGAAGCAAAATTTCCAGAAGATCTAACTGCATTACCAGATTTTTTCACTTAATCTTATGTGCATGCATGTTCTGCTCAGGACAGTTTAAGTTTTCCATTAAATAAATTGATAACTAAATGTTTAGCGAGTGATAGAACAACATGGAAATGCACTACATCTACACTATAAATATAAAGATTATGCATACATTTAATGAAATAGTTTTGGCACATATTTGAGATATTCAACAGGAAGCTTTTCTGTTGTTAGTGATAATAAAAACTACTATTTTCTATTTAACTTGAATAAATTAGTTTCTTTTATCTTGCATAGATAAGTGAAATATGTACAACAACTTGTGGTTTGCTTTTCATAGATTATTATTTTGGTTTTCTGTGAAATATAGTACAGTTTTATTGCTTTATCTGCTTTTTATCGGGCGGTTCTATCCTGTTTATACTATTGAGCACTTTTATAAAGTTAACATATTGACCTCATTGACACTTATCAGAACACCAAAAAAGGTGAAGAGTGTGCTGAAATTTTCACAGAAATAAAATAAGTAGTTTTAGATGTCAAGAAACGCAACATGTAACTTTAAAATCGCATTTTTCCGAAGAATTAAAAATGCTGGAAAAAACCACTGCGTCAAATAACGTCATACTCCGCATAATTTATTTTCAGAATAGTAGGTATGTAAACCGGTCAATCTAGACATAAAAATAGTGGTCAAATAATAAAAACTCCCGGAAAGCAGAAATTTCGTGGACAGCTTGGGTTCACCATGAGAAAGGAAGTTTCAAAAGTCCCCATAAATCCCATGTGCTCTACAAAAGTTATTCGGGGTCAAAGGTAAAATTTGAGATTTTTTGGATTTTTTTTTCGAAAAAGTACCTCCAAAGTTGTAGATCTTAAAATTATCTACAAAAATGGTGTTTATGATTTCACCATTTCTGAGATATCGCGATTGTAAGAGTCACGTAATACATGATATGCACATATATGCCTAAATTTGCCAGATCAGAAAATTGAAATTTCTGGATAAAATTTCAAAATGTCGGGATTTTGGTGTTTTTATCGGGATAAATAAAAAACTAATTAACATTTTATTTTTTTTTACTTTAGAACTGAAATCTACTTATTTTTATGTTGCCACATGTATATGAGTATAGAGTTTGATTTCACAAACTCTACTAATTTCGTTCCTTGTGGTGTGCCTATAAAGCAATTATGATCAAAATTTAATCGGATGACTAGCTCGGCTTTAATTAGGTCGAATGTCATGCGGTTTCGTTATTTCGAATGCAAGCTGTTGAGAAGGATAAAGATTTTCTCACAGTAAGCATTGCTTACAAGAATGGACAGATCAAATGACATTTAAAAAAAAAAATTTTAAGTCATTTTTATCACAACTTTAAAAAAAATGCCCAGATTTTGTCGTTAAATATATCTTTGAATAAATGAGGCTTTTACTTGATGAAGATCCATACTAATGATGAAATAAAACAATTTAATTTGTTTAAATCTTCATTTTTATTTTGAACTAACGTTCAAATTAAAATTAGTGACGCGTTTCGCTACACAGTAGCTTGAACTAGTTTGAAAAAGCTACTGTGTAGCGAAACGCGTCACTAATTTTAATTTGAACGTTAGTTCAAAATAAAAATGAAGATTTAAACAAATTAAATTGTTTTATTTCATCAAAAATATCTTTGTCTTTAGGCAGGTGTTGAAATACCTCTCTAAGGCAGCAGTAATCAGAGTATAAATCATCATTGTCACACGAGTATAAAACTAAAAGTTTATAAGAAAATTCGGGACTATCCCGACGAATCCCGACCATCTGGCAAGCATATATTATGCCACTTATGTACATTGTCGGGCACATAACACAAGTAAAAATGCCTATTTGTGTCTCTTTTATGTATACTATACTATGTATAAACTATACAATTCTGAAAATATACACTCAAAAGTCAGTCCCCCCCAAGTGAATCCCCTCTACCTGCATCATGACCTTGAATAACATCTGGCATAGCGCGTGTGGTGTCGTTCATATTCATAATTTCATAATAATAAATCTCGTTTTATTTCCATTGACAAATTGACAATTGCAAATATTGCAGTGAAACATGCTCAAAATGACGCATACGTCCCTATAATTGAAACAACAATAGAAAAATATAATGCAACAAACACAACAATTGTAGTTGGTGAAGATGTTGATTTGTTAATACTACTCACTGGATGATTTACTTTGTGAAATCTGGAAAAGCTCAACAGCGAACAGAAACATATTCTTCGCAAAGTTTATCCAAAATGCCAAAAGCATATTTTATTTTTACATGCAATAACCGGCTGCGATACTACATCAGCAATGTATAGAAGAGGCTAAACTTCAGTAGTAAAATTATTCGAAAAAAAAATGCTCAGAAGTATTTAAAGAAAGTTTCTCCCCCCAACGTTGGCATCTGTTATTCAACACTTGTATCGAGTATTATACCTATCAAGTTCAGACATGGCTAGGCTATCAACTTAACCCAGAAGACTGGGGTTTGGAATTCATAGATAATACTTTGGTTTACTGCCACCCGCTCCAGAAAAACTCATTAATTCTATTTTTTGCAATTTGCAAAAAAGGTTGCAGTGGCAAATGTGGCTACAAAAAAGTACTGCTTGGCAAACGAAGGAAGACCCCTGAAATGCGCAGAAGATAAACAGAGAACTCAGATGTGTAAAGGATAACCATATATGACCTCTCTGCATTAACTAGGTAGTGGGGCTGGCTTGTCTACGGCGCATCAAAATCTCAGGGGTCTCCCTACGTTTGCCAAGCAGTAGGTTTACTGTGTTCTCCAGCATGTACCAATTGCCGAGGTCAGTCTTGCTCAAATGTCCAATTAAATACGACAGAGGAAGATTAATGTGATTTTGATAAAGAGGCAACCGATTCATCTTCATTTGAAGAATTGATGAACATCCAGCAAGAGGAAGGGGAAGAAGAAGAAGAAATCGAACAAGACATGACTGTTGAAGAGTAAGAATCAGATTAAAATATCAAAAAAAACTACAATTAAAGTCAATATTTTTATGTTATATATTTTACTAAATTCAAACTAGTTCATATCTAATTTTAAAAGCTTTAATCCATAAAACTTCATACTTCATGTTCGCCATGCATATCCTTTGATTCTCACTCCATCCGACCTGTCTCGTGTCAGATGTCAGGCCGTTTTTAGCGAACATCACATCCTTCCTATCTTACCGTTTTTTTTTCAAAGTCGGTTTATCTACCTTCAAGATTTTACAAATCCATTTTGGTCATCGGTTTACGTACCCTAGAGGAACGCCTCAGCTCCGTTTGTTGCAACATTTCGGATTCCGGAGACTCCGGTTCTAGTTCTGTGTCCGGAGCGTTAGGTAAGTATTTTTGAACATTGTCGACTATGTTTCTAGGCTGTGTTTCATTTGATTTTTAGATCGTGTGGTAGCATGTGTGTGAGGGTTTCTGGGATATGTGAGATAGGTTTGGGTATATTTGACAACAGCGAGTTTGGATGAGTGATTGGATTTCTTGTACTGTTTTCTAATGGTTTAAGCTGATTTTAATGTCCCTTGTATGTTAACTAAAAAACGATTTGCTCCAAGAGGGCGGACTGCTGTTGCCCTGACAACTGGAGTTCATCTCCTTCTTTGAATGAAAAATTTGACGAAGGGTAACTTTGATCTTTTGGATTTATCAACGACAAGTGGGTACGGGGCGTAAATTTTATCCATAACGCTGCAGGAGGCTGTCCTGTAGAGGCAGAGGTGGTGGTTCTATAGGACAGTAAAAATGATGATAGCATCTGGTTCATAGAATATGTAGAGCCCTTCTGTTGGAACAGTAGTTTTTTCAGTCCCTTTTTTACCGTTTGTACTGCTCTTTCCGCTAATCCATTGCTCTCGGGGTGATATGGAGGTGAAAAGCTAGCCAGAATATTGTTTTGCGAAAAAAAAATAAGAATATTCATGAGAATCGAATGGTGGACCGTTATCTGATACCATTCCTGAAGTAGAAAAGAACATCCTTAATATGTCTAATGTAGACTTTGTATTGCATGATAATAAGGGCCAAACTTCTATCCATTTGCTAAATGCATCTACCAAAATTAAAAAGTGATAATTCTAAAATTGAAAAAAATCTATATGACACCTCTGCATAGGGCGACTTGTCTTGGACCGAGGGATCGTTTCAGATGTGACAGGTTTGAAATTAATCAAGTTACAAGGTTCACATGATTGGCAAATAAGTGAATTGTCCGTGTTTAAGGAAGACCACCAAAAATTTTCTCTAGCAAGCATTTTGCACCTGACTATTCCTGGATGACCTGCATGAAGCAACTCTAATACTGATTTTTGACATGCATATCCGTTGATTCTCCCTCCATCCGACCTGTCTCGTGTCAGATGTCAGGCCGTTTTTAACGAACATCATAAATATCCATTATAATAGTTCGTTAAATAGGCCTACTGGGGAAACCATGTTAAAAAAGCCGCGTCGAGTAAACTACCTCACAGGTGGCGAGGAAATGTGTGCATATCATGTATAACGTGACTTTTACAATCGCGATATCTCAGAAATGGTCACTCTTAGAAAAAAAATCATAAGGACCACTTTTGTACATAATTTTAAGATCTACAATTTTGGTATGAGGTACTTTTTCGGTAAAACTTACCGTTTTCGAAAAAAATCCCATAAACCTCAAATTGTGACCTTTGACCCCGAATAACTTTTGTAGCGCACATGGTATACCCGAGCTCTCCACGAAATTTCAGCATTCCGGGAGTTTTTGTTATTTCAAATGTCTAAATTGACCGGTTTAATGTGTATAGTAAAAATAAAATTAAAAACAGTTAATTTGTTAAAAATAACAAAAAAGTGAGAACACTACAAGTAATTTTCACGTCAATCCTGGATCATTTTCCTACACATTGGGTTGCTTATACAATCTATGAAACTCCCAAGCAGTTTATTTTTTTATATACACACAGACAAAAATATCGCATATTTTATTTCTTTATTTATAAAAAATTGCTATCCATTATCACTTTTTTGCTAAATTCCTTACACAGCAGTGTTTTACTTGTGGTCAAATAAATTACATAGATTCGTAAAAAAACTAATAATATGGCCTGATTTTGGTAATAACATTTAATTAGAAAGATTAATAATAACGACGATATAACAATGCTGCAAAACAACATAATTACAAATTAGTACTTCGTATTTCCTTCTCTAGCTCTAACGTTAGCCTGCATCCTCCTAGGCATGCTCTGTAGAAGATTTTTAATTGATTTCTGTGGAATTCGACATTCTTCCTGTGTTAATTCAGCAATTGAATCAGTCGCTGCAATTTTTCGTTTTAGGAGGTCCCATATATGTTCAATGGTCACTCAGTTCCGACATCCTCAAGGTACTGGACCAACCACTGCATGGTCGCGGGCATTAGCAATAAAAACACATAATCTGTTGAAGAAAAAATTAAATGAAATATGCAATATTTTTCTCTGTGGGTGTAAAAGACTGTTCACAGCTCTTCTAATATTTTCCCTGTTTCTTAGAGTCTTTTGGTATAGATATGGTCTCATAATCTAACCTATTACCTTTTCTACCTTTCATTAAAAAAAATCAAACAACAAAAGTTTGAAACATTTTCAAAAGTGTATTTCTTGAACAACTCATTTGATTTTTATGATTTTTTTTGGGAACTGTAAGTAAATTATCCTGCAGCAATGAGTTGTAGCTTGAAGAGTTAAATTTGAAAATATACGGGGTGCACAAATCTCATGATGCTTTTTACCTGAAATTTGAAACACCCTTTAGGGTACAATAGGGGGAGTCAACTGGTGCAGAATGTAGCACCATGCCTTATGAACATTTTGGTTTTTATTCACATTATTATCTTGTGTTGCATCAAAAAATCTCAACGAATGGTATGGCCATTTTGCAGCCTTGAACTCAATTCTATTGAGCAACTCTGGGACCAACTGCAGGTCTAGAGGCATTCGTCTCTGATCCACTTTTCATTACAGCCTCCAAGATCTTTGAGTAGCACTACCAGAAGAATTTGATGCCATTCATTCTTTACTAAACTTATTAATTTGATGGGACTTCGATTGAATGAGGTCATTTTGGTAAAAGGACGATATTAGCGCATGGTATTTGATTATTTTCTAAAATCTTAACGTTTAACTCTACATCAAAATTTCAACCATAGTATTGTTACAGAAGAATTGACCTAATACAGTTCACAAAAATAATTTTACAAAATCAAATAGTAGTTCAAGATAAAATCACTTTTGAAAATGTATCAAATTTTTGTTGCTTAATATTTTTGACGGTCATGGACTATCAGAATTAACTTTTTTAAGAAACCAACAGTAAATTATTGTTGTTGAAACTCTACTATTTAAACTACATTTTTTAAATCGTTATCGACATAACGTTACATATTAATGTTGAAACTATTTCAAAACATCCTTTGTCGTAATCGTCTATTAGAGCCACATTTTTTGTATATAATTTTAAAATGTTATCGGGACATTTTAGCGATAATTAGCCCCGCAGGGAAATTATAGACATATTTGTGCAATGTTTTTGAAAAACTAATTTTCTTAATAGCCATGCATATAATAACTATGGAGGAAATATATGGAAAACATTTCGGCTTTGATAAGGAAATTTATCCTCACTATCTAATTGATTTAAGCTGTTTGAAACATACACTGGAAACAAATAAATAACTTGAAAAAAAAACCGTCTTGAACGAACATAATTAATTAAATTGAAATTCATTTATTTATACCAGGGACAATCTTACAGAGTACATAGTTACATATTTACAAATTTGTGTGGTACAAGTCAAATACATAATATGAACAAACAAATAAAAATACTGCAAACAGATAAAAATAGTACAAACACCAACAATACAAACAAGTGGTACTTAACATGTTTTGTAGTGTTTGCGGATATTGGCTTCATTTAGGTCATCCAAGCAATATGGCTCTATAGATACTAGAATTTGCTTTGTTTTCTTTTTGAATGTTAATGTGTTTTTTAAATTTTTCAAGTCCCTTGGTAACATGTTATAAAATTTAATACAATTGTAAAAGCATGCCTTTTCCTGAAGAGCAGTTTTATGTACTGGTAAATACTGTTGTTCTTAAAAACAAATAAAATACATTCACAAGTATAAGCAGTAAACACTGTTAATAATTTTAAACGTTTAAAGTGTCCTTTACATGTTTCTCTGAACTTTAAATTATCCAATATTTGTACTGCTCTTTTTTGGATAACGAAGACTTCATTACTGTGTGAACCACCCCAAAACATAATTCCGTAAGACATCAAGGTATTGAATAAACCATAGTATGCACAAATTAGATATCTCTGATCAACCACATTTTTTATTTGTTTTAAAGCTAAACATACCTTACTAAGTTTACTGCAGAGAGAGGTTACATGCTCTATCCAATTTAGGTGTTCCTCTAATATTACACCTAATAATTTTGTTGAATTAGAATATTGTAGCTGAGTGTTTATTATGACTATGCTTGAAGAGGATACAACTGGTTTTTGTTATGTTCAGTAGCAATGAGTTGTTACCAAAGCATTTTGAGATATTTTCAATAACATTTGAGGTATAATTTTGTAATCTTTTTTTGCCAGTAAAACGTTTGTGTCATCAGCATAATTTGTGAGAACAATCGTAGTATCTGTAATAATATTTGGCAAGTCATTTATATACAATATGAACAAAATAGGTCCTAGTACACTGCCTTGTGGTACACCTAATTCAATATGTTTGGAATCTGAATAATAATCAATTGACTCGTATTTTAAACACACTTTTTGTGACCTATTTGAAAAATATTATTTAAACCAGCCATGTGCCCTTCCATATATTCCCATTTTGTACAACTTATTAAGAAGTATTTCATGGTCCACACAGTCCAAAGCCCCTTCGTCAGATCCAGAAAAACTCATTATTTTCTCCACAAAATTGAAAATGGCAGTTATAGTTGATTTCCGTTTCTGAAATCCATGTTGAGTATTTGTGATAATTTTATTTTTTTCTAAAAATGGTAGAAATCTTCTACAAGTAGCAATCTCAAATACTTTTGAGAAGCATGACAAAAGACTTATTGGTCTATAGTTCTCTAATAACAAATGATCACCTTTTTTGAAACTTGGCCTTACTACTGCACTCTTCAACCTTGCTGGGAAAATACCCTTCATAAAGGACTCATTAATGATATGACACAAGGGATGTATAATATAACCGTAGATAGATTTTAGCATCATATTACTTATGTTGTCATTGCCACATACAAAAATTGATTTTGAACAGTCGCTGACATTTCTTAAATCAGCATCACTGACCACCCCATTTAATAAATTGGTGGCTACTGAGACAAAAAAACCATTAGAGTGATTACTGATTGCACTTGGTGATCTAACTAATTGGCCATTTATGTTTATTCGATCCATAGATTCATTTTTTGCTTTCCCTCTACCTAACTCAGTGTTTACAATATTCCAGAGAACCTCCTTTTTTAGAAGTTAAAAAATTGATTTGTTTTGAAATTTAGGTTAGATCGGCTCTTCGTTCTTCTGGAAACTGGCAGTTCGTCGGTGACACGTTCTGCGGCTGCAAAACAACTAGGGGAAGTACAAAGATTATATCCACACGAATTGAAAACGTTGTTATCTAGAACAGCAACTTACTTAAGATCTTCTTCTTGGGAAACTCGAATTGCCGCTTCTGAAGCAGTTAGAGCTATTGTAGCTAACGTAACTCAGTGGAATCCACAAGGAATTGAATTGAAAACAGGTAAATTTGTATTTTCAAATGATTGAAACATTGCATTGAGTTATACAAGGAAAACAAGAAATGTTAATTTTTTATTATTGCCTGCAACACGCTTATTTTTGAAAATATCAAAAAGTGGTATATGAAAATTTTATTTGGTTTGACATTGGATAGCTTAGTAAGTAGCTTCCTTTTTTCTACGACGTTTCGTTTACGTTTATTTTTGAAAATATCAAAAAGTGGCAAAGGAAAATTTTATTTGGTTTGACATTGGATAGCTTAGTAAGTAGCTTCCTTTTTTCTACGACGTTTCGTATCTTCAAAGGAAATCATCAACTTTTTTTCTCAAACATGGACTTGTTGTTTTCGAGTGCCAAATACAACTATGTAAAATAGTTGATCATTTTATGACTTCAATAAGTCATGAGTAACAAAATACCCATATTTCAATTTAGGTCTTTTTTTAAATAAGGACCTACAACGATATAGCATATGCGATTTTTAAAAAATAAAAATAGTGCAGCCAATAATAAAAAATTGACATTTTTTGTTTTCCCCATATAACTCTGAAAATAAAACACATTTCAGACATGTCTTGGGCACCTATCTCGTAACTTTTACAGTTTCCAAAATTGAAATTCTGGTATCATTTAAAATAATAATAATAATATTTATTAATCCTTCAAGACATTCATACAAATGTATAGGATAAGTCAAAAGTGATAGGCGACATTATTAAATTGGTTAAATATGATATAAAATAAAGTAGATAGACATATAAAAAATAAAATATTAAAGTAAAAAACAGATAAAAATGGTTCATAGAGAATCTTCAAGGAATTATTTGACTGAATAGTAGCATTTAGTTAATTATAAATTTTTAATTTCCTTTTTGTATCTGCTGAAAGAGACAATTTCCTGGAATTCATGAGGTAATTTATTGTATAACTTTATTCCCATAAATTCAAAACTATTTTCTAATTTTGAAGTTTTACAGTGGGGTATTCGAAGGGCGTTTGAATGTCTTCTATAGTAATCATGTCCATACGATTTAGTTTCAAAATTAGTGAAATTTTCTTTCACAAATATCAAAAATTTTGTTGCTGTCAATAGAATTTCCCCAGAGTAAGATGTTGTAACTTAGATGACTGTAAACAAGACCATAATAAATATTGGTAAGTACTGATGTTGGAATGGTATCCTTTATTCTAGAAATGGCATAGAAAGATTTATTAAGCTTTGTGTTAACGGCATTAATCTGATCAGTCCATCTCAAACTGTCATCTATATATAAACCTAGAAATTTTGTTGATGGAACTGATGTAATAAGTAAATCTTCAAATCCAAATGATAATGGAAATATATTTTTAAGGACATGTTGGGAATTAAAATATACAAATTGAGTCTTATCAAAGTTAACCATTAAACCATTTGCTCTTGACCAATTTACAAATGATTCAAAAACAACTTCCAATGATGACATCAGTTCCTCGTGACAGGATGCCGAGATCGCTAATGCAATCTCAGTGAACAGCATGTATAAGATTGTTAAAAAAAATTTCAAATTAACAATATTTTTATGGTAACAAGTAAATTTGACGCAACGATTGAATAATATTAATAATTGAACTCTCATTATTATTCAAATATTCAACTTTTCACTTGTTCAGTATGAGATTCTCTGTAGCACTAGCTGGTAATTTTTAAATTTCTAGCGCTGTACCAAACATATATTCTAATTATTATTTTAAATGAAACTAACTGTTTCTAATTAATTCCACTATTTGTATGTATGTATGCATGTATGTAAATTGGGGTGACATTCACTGAGACCTAAAAGGTGCCCCCTTACTTCTACTTAGTTCCTGATGAAAGTCTCAGAGACTAGTAGCTCCTTTAGTCCTATTTCCCGGAGGAATTATTTCCACTATTTTACGGTCTGTTCTTTGAAAAGTCTTTTTCAAAAACTTTGTAAGGCCTTATAATAGTATTAAACTATTACCTTTGACATCTATTGATAACACGCTTTACTAAAAAATGACAACTGTAATTAAGTAAATAATTAATAATAATCGTGAAACGAATCTTTTTTCCCGTTTAACTAAACTGGTTTAAATAATTAAATCCACCATTTTGAGCTTTTTCAGGTGCCCATTCAGGCGACAATGTCCCGTTAAGATCCCTGTTAAAACTCTTAGTGCAGTTTTACTTTGACTTATACATTCATTTGATCTCAACAGGTTGTAGTCACCCAGAAGTATCTTTTATTGTATAAGTCTTACTAGATCTTTCCAATGGTCAGATCTTCCCTCTTTTTCGGCTTTGCCTATTTCTTCCAATATTACATTGGAGCTGATACCGCAAAAGGGTTCCGACCCCCAAAAGGGTGTTTCAGTCCCCCTCTTAGCTATTTCATTTCCTTCTATTCCAGTGTGTCCTGGAATCCATAGTAAGGTATATATTGTTATCGCCTAGTTAATTGAGTTTGCCTAGGCGTTACCACACCATTTTGGAACTGATTACACAAGAGCTCAGTTCTTTAATAGCTGCTTGACTATCCGACATTATGATAATCCTTTGCCATCTATATCCTTTATCAATATTGAGCTGGGCACACTTTCTCATCGCATGAATTTCCACTTGAAAGATACTTGGGGTTTTTACCAAGTTTTCAGAATGTTTGGTTCCTGGCCCATACACTCCTATCCCAGCTCCTTCCATTGCTTTTGAGCCATCTGTGTTTCTTTGAACAGTTATATTCATAGTCATACCATCTTGTGGCATGTCCCAGGTTTTCTGATTTCTAAGAAGTGAGGAGGTGGTTTTTTTTTAATGATTCCCTCTCTACTTAATCTGTATCTTGTTCTTTCTGCAACACTTTCCACCACCATATCTAGTGGTGTGAGGTTGATAATCACTTCCATGGCTGCCGTTGGACATGTTCTCATTGCTCCTTTAATGCATATACAGGCTAGTCTTTGAATTTTAGAGAGGTTTTCTCTCAATAGGCTACTAATTACTTAAACGAGTTTAAGTGTAAATGGTACATACGGCCATGAATCTGATTCATTATTAGACATTTCCCTAATGGTACCAGAGATAACATTGTTACTAATAAACCAAATACACTGACTGTTAAATTTGATATATCGATTGAGTAATATTCAATTTTATATAGTAAGATTGATAATAATCGTACACTTAACAAATATATTAATTAATAGTTGTGGATAAAATTATTTATTGTATAGTGAGGGATAAAAGTTGGAGAAAATTTGACATTTTGCTTGTTGTAGAAGACGATGACCAACCACAAACATTATCTGGAATGGGAAGGCTGCGCTTTAGTAATTTTAACATACATACTGTACTGGCAAATAGCACACATCTTATGGCTTCCGAAGGAAAAGAATTTGACCCAGAAGAGGATCCAACAATTGGTATGTATTTCGAATAATTTTTAAAAGTGATATTTCCCTATTCCAACTTTTTTCAAAGTTCAAAGAAAAACGTTGGAGTAAGAACTTGTAAACAATTTTGTTCATAATTACAGATTGTTGATGCTTAACTTCAGCCATATGGATTATATTTTGGCGCAATTCACTTCGATTTACTCAATTGGGAATAAGGAAATTTCTTGAAGTTTATCAATGTGAAGCGTCCACTTTTGCTTTTTCATTTGTGTAGACGTAGACCAATATATAATGTTGCCCGAATTGTCTTTATTCCCAAACCAGGCAAAGTTATTCAGACCAGAAACTCTGTTTTCTTTCAAAAAAAAAGTGAAACTTATCGATAGACATGTAAGGGAAAACTGTCTTATTTAGAGACCACTACATTATAACCAACAGGCCTATCATTCAGGAAAATTTTGTGAAACAGATTTACACTGGTTTCCAAAATTGCGACTCTCCTAGGAAATCAAGAAAAAGTATTTGGAACATTCCTTGGCATAGGAGGGTAAACAAAAAGGGGCTCTACACTTCTAAGCCTGATAAGGCCAACTCGTTTCTTCACATAAAGGGTACAACCAAAAACACAAAATGCCCAAAGGCTGAGGTGCCGAGGACTCGACGCCTCTGACTGGTGGTACCGTACAAATCATGTTGCTGTACTCTGTTGTAGACTACTAGTAGATTAGATTAATTCTATAATATGTTGAGAGTTTTTTGGACAAGATATATATTTTTTTAATTTACAATAGGTACTTATAATTTAAAATAGAAATTGGAGTCTTTCAGAAATTTGAGCCCTTTTTCACAGTTTTCACTTAATGCGCGGTTCATATTAGGCGGAATATTGTTATCTGTTCTTAAATTTGCACAATCCAACAGTAGGTATTTGTTTCATGGTTAGAGGCACATCGCACGTTAAACACTGCTTTGGTGGTTCTTGATTAAACAAATGCTGGTGTGTGAGGGCTGAATATCCTATTCTTAACCTGTTTAAAAGAACTTGGTCTGTTCTATTCTGTGGAAGTGTCAGTCTGGATTTTACTGATGGCATGATTTCTTTAAATTGCGAATTTGTTTCTTCCCATCCTTTTTTCCAGATATCCCATACAAAATCCTTTATATTAAGGGTGACAATTCATTTATTAAGAGTTGTATGTTAGGTAGGTGGGTGAAGAAACGTTTAGGTTCCACTGAAGAACAAAATTTGAGTTAGCCATTATTTTATCTTGAAAAACCAGAATGTGAAGAGATATCTCTTTCTTCGTCTGTTGATGTTAGGTCAGCATCTTCCGTCAATTTTTCCTTGATTCTTGTTCTATTATTTTTTACAGATGTATTTTCGATGTTTTTATGAACAAAAGTTAGTAGATTTTTCAATTTGGATAAGTCGTTGGAGTAATTTTTTGCTATGCTTGCAGCTTCAGATTCGTTAATTATAAAATCGCATAATTCAGTGAAGTTCATAAAATTTGGCGGTTTGAATGTAAGTAGGAGACCTTTTATAGGGTATAAAATGTGAGTTATTTCTTAAGCATTTTTAGACGTCTAAACGATTCTTCATTAGTTTTTTGGTTTTTTTAAATCAGGTGAGGTAGGAATTTGACGTTTACAAGACGTAGAAAGCGTCTCAGTTTATTCTGATTGATTCGGAATGTCAAGTGATAAGTTTGATTGCCTTTGCGATTGTTCTGGTGGTTTTGGAATTTCAAGTAATGTGGTTGATGGTTCATCAACTGGATAGAAAACTGGCTCCATATCTGAATTTGGTATACTTATACGGTTGGTAGAGCATTCTATTACGTTAGAATCCATCAGGTTTTCTTGACTAGAAATACAGCTTGATGGTGAATGTGCAAGAGTAGGGATATTTGTTGGTTTGACTTGTTGTCGAACAATACCATATTTGGAAGTATTTTAGAGTGATAAAAATTATTTGCTGTATGGCCAGATTGTTTACAAGTAAAGCAGATATTTTTGTACTTTTGAAATAAAAATATCTTTTATTAATACTGAGTTGAATCATAATTCATATACTGCAGTAGTTAAAATACATATTAATACTTTCAGATTCCAAAGAAAAAATGGCTAGACAACGTCAACAGCTAAATGCTAGATTAGGATTAAATATAGCTGCGCAAATGGGAATAGACACGTCAAATATTTTCACAAATGAAGATCTGATTGATAATTCTGAAAAAAAGAGTAATTTTCAAAACAAGGTAAGGATCACATTATTATTCAATATTGTTTGCTGTAAAGGGTTCACGATAGTCTATTGTAAACTACTTTTATTTGTATTTAGTTGAAATTATATGATGTTCAATGTGTTTTCGTGTATTTTCATTAAAACTATAACTCTTTTCTTGCATGAATATGTTCAAATTGTCGTTGATATTCTACATCATGTTTTATTTTGCTAAATCTATTAATATGTTTTTTTTGTAGAAAAATGTACAAGATGTAATATGCCCTTGTCCATTAAACAAAGAACTGAGCTTGAGAGAAATGAACAGGGCGAAAAGAAAAGCCAGACAGGCTGTGCACAAGCAAAAATCTAGAGATAACTTAGATGAAAGTAGTTCAGATGAACCCGAAAAAAAGAAACTCAAGACTGAACTCAAAGAAGAATGTTCCATACAATTCGGTAACTTTGAAATAATTAATGCCAAATATATTCGTTAATTTATTTATTTTTTTTAGATTTAGAGGCAGGCGATGCCGGCGATTGGCCCTTGGAATGGTTCTGCGATCAATTGAGTCAAGATTTATTTAGCAGCAGTTGGGAAACTCGTCACGGTGCCGCTACGGCTCTTCGAGAAGTTCTTTCCGTTCACGGATCCGGCGCGGGAAAAGCTATATACTTATCGATACAACAGGTAAACGATATTTTTGTAATTTCTCACAATTTGAAAAACATTTTAATCTATAAATTACAGATGGAAATCTATCACGAAATATGGTTGGAAGATATGGCGATAAGATTGTTGTGCGTTTTGGCGTTGGACAGATTTGGAGATTTTGTTTCGGATGCTGTGGTAGCACCAGTAAGAGAAACGTGCGCGCAAGCTTTATGCGCAGTTGTCAAATTAATGAAACCACAATCTTGTCACGAGGTTTTAAAAGTTTTATTAAACCTGATGGACCATAACGAATGGGAAGCTAGACACGGCGGGCTGTTGGGGTTAAAATACCTTTTAGCCGTTCGCGATGATATGATAGAAACTTTTCTTCCGGAAAGTTTTCCGTTCATACTCCAAGGTCTGTCGGATCCAGTTGATGACGTTAGCGCCGTCGCTGCTTCTTCTCTTATACCCGTAACGGAGAAATTAACCGAATTAGTACCGTACCGTATATCCGAGGTGGTTACTAAACTATGGGATTTGTTATCGGAGCAAGACGAATTGGCGGCGGCTTGTAACAGTTTTATGGGTTTGTTGGCGGCCATTTTAAGTTTACCGAAAGCGCAGGCGCTTTTGCCGCCGCAGCCGTTAAACGACGTCGTACCGAGATTGTGGCCGTTTTTGAGTCACGGCACTAGTTCCGTTAGAAAAGCCATCTTGCAAACGTTAGGTAAGTTACTTAAAAGGTTATGAGTTATGGTTTGTATTTTGAATTTATTTCAGGAACGTTAAGCGAGAAACCGAACGACGGTACGGAAATTCTTTGGGACGCTCAACTCTTACAAGACGCTCTGCGTCACGTTTATCAACGGGTTCTAATCGAACCGATTCCGGAAGTGCGACTAGTGGCCGAAAAAGTTTGGTATAATTTAGTGGGGAATTCTAGATTGGTCGAATTATTACACGCCGCTTGTCCTTTTATTACCGTTTGGTTGTATTTGTGCATGCAACCGGTTAGGATGCCTTTCGACGTCAACTATTTAATCCAAGCCAAGTCACACAAGAAAAAAACCGACGGTTTGAATAGTTTCGATCACACCGTCGTTCCTCCGAAGATGTTTATTGGAGGTAAGAAACAATTTTCTCTATATTTTCACAGGTTTTTATTAACATCTCGTTGATTTTTTTTCTTAATAAGTAACTAGGTACGACATTTTTACCAAACTTGGATTCAGAAATGTGTTTTTATAAAATGACAGTTTAGTATGTAAAGCAATAGACCATTCCAGAATGAAGTCACTGACAGGTCGGCCATATTGTTCGCTGGAGGACCCATGTCATATTCTATTTAGTTTTCATTGTTTACTGGTAAACAACGGATGATAATTAGACTTTAATTAGTTCTTAAAAGTAGGTATCTAAAATGCCATAGTTTTGTAGTGTTTATAAGTGTGCAAAAGATAAGGTATCTTCTTTTCAATTACCGGCTGTTTTAAAGAAGCGAGGTGACTATTTAATTGATCTCTCTGTGCAACGGCGCGATGCTTGGATTAGTGTTTTGAAACGGGGCCCCCAACTTTAAACTTGGCGTGTGTGTTCTCGACATTTTATCGAAGGTTAGTTGGTGCCTTAGAGGAAAACATGCTTCCTGACTGGATTCTTACCCAAAATATGGGCTACACCAATAATGTAAGTGTAAGTTTTTATTATTTAAATAAAATATATATTACATTGACATTTTTGTACAGAGTCTGTCTGACAACCAACTGACTAACAGCACATGCCAAAACACAAAAGCTTCAACTCAACAATATGGCCGACCTGTCAAAGTCAGGTGTTCTGGAATGGTGTATCAATGTTGGCTATATCAAAATCCCTACATTTTGTTGGTAATAATAATTATTGATTCAGTGATTATCTTTTTTTGTTAAAACCACAAAACTAAGTACTAGTTCTGTGTTTAGAACGACAGAACTTTGGCAGTAATCTATAGCTCGAACCTCAGAACTAGTCTCTAGTCAAAACCACAAACATAGGCACGTCTGTAGTTAGAACCAGAGGGTTAGTTACTAGCCTGTAGTTAAAACTACAAAACTCTGCTTTAGCCCAAAGTTGTAGATCAAATTTGACAATCAATTCACTTTTGGATCAAATTTAACGGTCATTTTGTACATATATAGTAAAATTAATACCTATTTAGAGGTACCAGCCGTTTTAGTAACTTAACGTATGCGGCTTCTTGAACCATCTGAACCCGCATGAAAAAAATTAGGTTATGACATTTGTCATGTCAAATGCTTGACATATTGCATTGGCGTAGTGACTTGAAATTTCATATTATCAGTGGCGGTTTGTAATAATACAAATTAATTTTATGAAATTCATAAAATTCTAAAGATGTTGACATAATAAAATAATATAAAAGAAGCGCACTAATTTTAAAAACATTGTTTTATTTACTAGATACATAGTTTTCTTAAAAAAATATGGCAATTCAGAGTTCGATTAAGTACAAATTCTAGATTTTAAAAAAATTACAACGTGATCTTCAAGGCAAAGTTTAATTAGTTTCTAAATCAGAATAACTTTCGGAAAGTGCTAGTTCATCATCGGATTCATTGGATACAGAGATCACCATAGGTTCGATGTTTAGTAGGTCCAGTTTGTTTTCTACTTCCCATGCTTCAGAAATAATTTTCTCTGTATGATTTATGTAATTCTGCCAGTGTTGCTCCGGTACATTTTTTACAACGTCATTCCATACTTTTAAGACTTCAGTAGGTGACCTTGCAGTTTTCGTAATAGCTTGGTCATAATGCCTTTTAGTTTCTGAGCATACCATTTCGATGGCATTAAAATGGCAATGATAGGGTGGTAGCCTGAGAACACAATGACCATGCTCGGCAGCGTATTTGTCTAAATGATAATTTTTTTCTGGCAAAACTTGCTTTTCAATTATATTCCAAACAGCATCCTTTAAAATGTGATCTGGAAAAGGAATATTCTTTTTTTTGAGCCATTCTAACATGCGTGTTTTACTCCAACTTTTTCTTGGGATTTCTTCATCCAGGCGACTGTGATACGTTGCGTTATCCATTATAATTAACGATGGTTCTTCCAAGTTTACAATTAGTTGCTGTTTAAACCAATTTTCAAAATTTTCGGTGTTCATGTTATCATGGTAATCGCCTGTTTTTTTATTGCATTTAAAAATAAGCGATGCATTTGCCACAAAACCTTTTTTATTACCGGCGTGAACAATTACATATCGTGTCCCACTTATCCCAGTTATTTTTAAATCACTGTGTTTAGTACCATCTTGCCACATTCTTCTGTCCCCGCTTTTACTAAAAACCCATATCTCATCCAGAAAAACAGGTGTAAAGAGCTTTTCGCTTTTAGCAGCATGGTATTTGTTCAAAAATAATATTCTTTTTAATCTGACTGCAGGCATTTCCAATAAATGTTTTATTCCATCCTGTTTTTTGAAATGAAAACCCATTTTTTTAATTCCCAAATATAACGAACCTTTGGAAATCTTAGTTTCTGGAGACTCTTCGATAAATTGCCGTAAAATAGTTTCTACTGTGATTTTATCCTTTCGCGCATACATTTTATAAATTACTTCCCTCAAACAATGCAGGGTATTTTTTGTAATTCGGGTTTTGCTCCGGGAAACGCTTGCAGACATATTTCTTCTAAATTCGAAATCTATAGCTCTGTTTGGTTTTTCAAGATTATATAATGTGCTTTCTGGAACTTTTAGTGCTTCGGACGCTTTTTGAATTGCCTTAAATCGAGATCCTAAATCGTTTTGAAAATAGTTTACTACATTAAGCATAAGTTTTTTGGATTCATCAGAATATCGCATTTTTATATCTTATTTTGCGTTATGACATTAACATGAAATCAAAATTTGACGTAACTTCAAAAACGTGACATCTAATAAATTAGTTACGACGTTCATTTTTGTTGGTAATTTTTTGTTTCAACCGATTTATTAATAATAAATAAGGATGGTCTTATTCTAAATGGGTATAAAATTTACTATAGAACCAGAGAGTTAGTTACTAACCTGTAGTTAAAACTACAAATCTTAGCTTTAGCCCATAGTTGTAGTTCAAATTTGACAATCAATTCGCTTTTGGATCAAATTTAATGGTCATTTTGTACATAGACATCAATTTTTACAGTCAATTGACGATGATATAGCTCGAACCACAGAACTAGTCTCTGGTCAAAACCACATACCACATAATAAGCACGTCTGGAGTTAGAACCAGAGAACTAGGTACTAGCCTGTAGTTAAAACCACAGAACTTAGCTTTAGCCTGTAGTTAAAACTATCGAAATGGATCAATGTATGTGCAAAAATGAAATAAAGAAACATGAAACTGAAATTTTATAAACTCGGCATGTTTTCTTACCTAAAATTGAGTGGTACTAGTTTGGTTAAGATGTTTGTGCATCTAGGTGATGTTGGTAATGGGATTTTTGTGGTTTTTTAGGAATTGAAACAACTTCGACGGCTATTAGAGAACAAAATGCCATTCCAGTTCGTTGTGCAGCTTCAAGAATGTTGGGTTTTTTGTCGCGTTACATTACAAAGCCGGCGCCGGGTATAGATTACGTCACTAGCGGATTGGAAAATCCAATAGATTCTTATGTGAAGGTTTTGTTGGTAAGTTTTTCTAATTTTTATTGTTATTTTGTCAAAAACTGGCGTTTATATAAAAAATAAGACCAATACGGCATTCTATAACTGAGTGATGCGAAGTACTCCTAGTTATTTGTAGTATTATCCTCACGAAATTGATATTTGGTAGTTTTCTTGTTTTATATATTTAATTTTAGCGTGGAGTAATGAAAAAAATCATGTTTTAATAGTTTTTTCGTCTTAAAATTTGCGTCTTTTTGGTCATTTGCGTTTTGGAACTTTCTAGCACCAAGCCAACTTTAGCTTAGATTAGGGACTAAGATTGATGAAATTAAAAAAAGCTACGCATTCATTATTGAGAAAATTGCAGAAATGTAGTTAGTCGACTTTGGAACGATTTTTAAATTCTCAAGTACCGCTATGGAACGATTATATATATATAATCACTTTTTCACATTGTCGCATCCCCCACAATAAAAGTTTGACCTAACTAGTATCGGCAACGAACTATTTCCTCTATATATATATATATATAAAACCAGAAATATTGGGGAAACGGCAAGTTTATAAAAGTGATCTCTTCTTAGTAATTTAACAAGCTTTCGGAAACTTTTATTTCCATTATCAAGTTACAGTAAATTGAGGATTGATATAAAATGGTAAATATATATTAAATGCTAAAATTGGTATTTGAATTTTTTTTAAAATTTTGAAATATGGTCAATATGACAGATAAACAATTTCATTTTTTTCCTTCTAATAAGTTATAAAAATTATGTCAAAAAATGGAGAGTGTAGGTTATGATAATGTCAAATTATTATAAAAGTTTTTTTAAATATCTCAAGAACCTTATACTATTAACAAGAAGAGTGACCATAAGAATCTCAGTGATATTTATCACTACTTACTATCTATTGATCACAATAATAAGATTTCAAATTTTAATTCTTAATCAAAAATTATTTTTTTATTTTTTTTAAAAAAACTTTTATAATAATTTGACATTATCATAACCTACACTCTCCATTTTTTGACATAATTTTTATAACTTATTAGAAGGAAAAAAATGAAATTGTTTATCTGTCATAATGACAATATTTCAATATTTTTAAAAAAATTCAAATACCAATTTTAGCATTTAATATATATTTACCATTTTATATCAATCTTCAATTTACTGTAACTTGATAATGGAAATAAAAGTTTCCGAAAGCTTGTTAAATTACTAAGAAGAGATCACTTTTATAAACTTGCCGTTTCCCCAATATTTCTGGTTTTATACCTAATTAGTCGGCAAAGACTATCCTATATATATATATATATATATATATAAAAAAAGAAGCAGTAGGGTAGTTACGGCTGACTAGTTGAAAAATAAACTATAAAATTTTTTATGGGGCACAGCCAAAATGATTTGTTGATGGTAAAGAAGACTCTTTTTTACTAATCCAAGCTTTCGATAATGTTTATTATCATTTTCAAGGCTAAAATTATAAATTATTTGTTACAATTTAGATAAAGAATATATTTTTTATAACAAACTTACTAGCAAGTGAGTTAATTCCTTTGAGAATGTAAATTCGTTTGTAAAACATGGAAACTAATCTTAACAAACTATTATTGAAAATTGAAAATTTACACATATTTTTTTTTTAAAGTTTATATATATATATATATATATATATATATATATATAGGATAGTCTTTGCCGAAAGCTTGTTAAATTAGTAAGAAGAGTTCACTTTTATAAACTTGCCGTTTCCCCAATATTTCTGGTTTTATATATATATATATATATATATATATAATGTTGTCATTTGTCCAAGTCTCTCTTTTTAAAATATACAAGCGAAATTTGACTGTGTCTCAATATTTAGGTACATTTAAATTCAAAATCAGCTCTACAACGCATGGTAACCGGTCTAGTCATAGCCGAATGGGCAAAAGCCGATCCCGACATAAAATCTTGCCCGGACGCTCTAAGATCCCGCCTATACAACTGTCTCAACGAGTTTCTCTATTTCGACGAGATCGCTCACAGTTTCACCCGTTTGGCACAAGAAACCAAAGACTTTTTAGCCACCTTGAGGCACTACAAAGTACCCATCGAAGGAAATAACGAAAACGTACTGACGCTCGATCAAATCGAACAAGTTACAAATTCCACCACTCAACAAATTCTAGTCAATTTCAAGCTGAAACTGAAAGTCTTCGAAAGCTTGGAAGAAAGAAGGCGGAATATCCATAGTTCGGCTGCGTTGACTAAAAATGATCAAACGAGACTCAGTTGCAGCACCATGGGTAAGTAAAATCGGGAGATTCTGTACGTTGTTTTGTTATTGAATGTTAAAAATTCCAGCTACTTTAGCGGGTGCTTCGGTGATGCTCGATAATTTACCGGATAAATTGTCTCCCGTTATAAAACCGTTGATGATGTCTATGCACCAGGAATGCGACGAAGATCTTCAGAAAATTGCCGCGAACCATTTAGCGATTTTAATAGATGTATCGAGAACCAGGGAGAATAATCCGAACGATAGGGTGATTCAAAGACTTTGCAATTGTTTAAAGTGAGTTTTTGCTTCAATTCGAGTTTTATCAACAGTTGTAAGTCGAAATTTTTTAGTTCCGACCCAGAATTCACACCGGTTATCCACAAACACAACGGAGAAAACAGTTCTATGCACAAACCAGGAAATTATAACGGTATAGTTACCTTGAATAATCAACAGAGAATCGCTGAAAAAGCGGTCATTCGACGGTCTAACAGCACCGGAAGAGGTAAATTTTTGACAACTTTTTAAATACTTATATCGACAGATACGTCGTTTTGTAGGTCCCGGTAGACCTCCGGCTACTGACATTTCCATGGACGAACTATTCAAAGAAGAAGACGAAACTCAGAAAAATAATTTTATACAAAGAAGAGGCGGTACCGTTGCTTTCGTAGCTCTTGTTAGACATTTTCAAGAGAATTTACCAACGGCATTGCCGACTTTATGGGAATTCATGGTTGGACAACTGGTGGAAACCATTGATCCGTTTCATTTTAACGCTACCGATTACCTGAACAAAGACGACCAAGCAGAAAAGCTTTTAAGAGCTTTGCAGGTAATATTATTTTCACTAAGATAATTATTGTTGCTTTCTCTGACACATCTTTGCCTGTAATGACATAAAAACAAAGTTTTTGTATTGTATCCCCAATTAACTTGAAAATTGGCAGTTTGTGGTGAAGAAATCTCCCATTTTCGTTTAAAATTTGTTTTGGACCAGAAAAACAACGGAAACGTCAAACTTAACCGAGACCGGAGAGCCTACCACTCTTCTAATTTTACCGACAATTTACATGCTCTGTTTGATCGCCAAATTTACATTTCCGTTAAAATCTGAACTACAATTCGTCTTTTTGGTTCAACTTGGCCTTCAATTTACATTTTTAGTTCACATTTGATGGTGAATTCACACTTTTGATGAAATTAAACAATCTTTTCACAATGTCGGTTCAAATTTGCACACACAGTTTAATTTTTACCGTCAATTTGTATGTCAAGTTTACTTTCGATCAATCCATAATGTTGGTTCAAATTTGTATTTGAAGTCCATTTTTGATAGTAAATTATTCGTAGATGTAGTTCAAATTTGACCGTCAACTCACTTTTTGATCAAATTTAACGGTAATTTTGTACAAAGACATCATTTTGTACACTCAATTAACGATTCTGGTTCAAATTTAATCGTCAATTTGCCTTTGGAATTAGTTTTTGACCGTCAATTTACGGTAGTATTTCAAATTTTCTCAACAATTCACACTCGTAGTTCAAATTTTACCGTCAACTCACTTTTGGATCAAATTTAACCGTTAATTTGTATATACATATACATTTTTACAAACAATCTACAATGCTGGTTAAAATTTTTCATAGTAGTAGTTCAATTCACACTAATTCTTATTTGACCGACAATTTGCTTTTAAAGCTCATTTTTTTCTGTAAATTATTTGCACGTGATGCTCATGCATAACCCTCAATTTGCACATAATGCTCATGCATAACCGTCAATTTGCATTTCAAAGTACATTTTTGACCGTCTAATCGTAATAGAATTTCGCATTAACCCGTCAATTCACGCTCGTAGTTCACATTTTACTGCCAACTCAGTTTTGGATCAAATCTAACCGTCAATTTGCACATACATTTCAGTTTTTATAGTTAATTTAGAATTCTGGTTAACATTTGACCGTCTTTTTGCACTTCAAGTTCATTTTTGACCATCAAATTGCACTTCAAGCTCATTTTTTACCGTCAATTTGCACTTCAAGCTCATTTTTGACCATCAATTAGCATTTCAAGCTCATTTTTGACTGTCAATTTGCACTTCAAGCTCATTTTTGACCGTCAACTTGTACTTAAATCTATTGTTTGACCGTCAAATCATAATCGAATTTCGCATTGACCCGTCAATTCACGCACTAAAATTTTACCATTATTTAACCTTTATCGTCATATTTGATGGAAGCGCATTTTAAATTTATTCAATTTGTTTATGTTGAAAAATGACCGATATCTAGTTCGTTTTTCATCTCCCTTGCATTTTTTAATATCCGAACAACATCAAGAACGACAAACACTGCAGAAGTTCAAACTTTAGCTGGGCGTTCGAATAAATTGCCAATCGGTGGATAATCTGAAATGTTTTTACATTTTGGTAGTTTTTTTTAAATTGCTATTGATGATTGCTTTTATATATTAGTGACTCTAATAAATTTTTTTTTAGGTTTTGGAAGTGACAATTACAAGCTTGCACAAATCTTTATTACCGGACGTCATGCAAAAATCTCTTATAAGACTTTGCGTTCTACTTTCGCATCCCTATAGAGCTGTAAGACATTTAGCGTCGCGTTGTCTAGCAACGTTTGCAAAATTAAATTCCGTAAAAGTATTGGAAATGGTCGTTAATATAGTCCTGCCGAAATTGGGGGCGACAGATTGTGATATTGACAGGTAATATTATTCCAATCGACAAATTTAGAACAATCTGTATATATTTTTATTTTCAGACAAGGTGCGGTCGAAGCAATCGCTTGTATCGTGGAAGAATTAAAATTCGACATCATTCCTTACGTCGTTTTATTGGTTGTACCGCTACTGGGTAGGATGTCCGATCAAAATATGTGCGTTAGATTAATGGGTACTCACAGTTTTGCTACTTTGGTACAATTGATGCCGTTAGATGGAGGCGTTCCCGAACCTCCAGCGCTTAAAGGTAGTATTTTGAACGTTAGACGAGATAAGGAACGGGAATTTCTTCGACAACTTCTCTCGCCATCTTCCATACCCGATTACCATATTCCAGTATCGATCGACGCTCAATTGCGAAGTTACCAACAAGCAGGAGTCAACTGGCTGGCTTTTCTTAACAAGTAAGAACACAATATTCGCAAGAGTCAAGTGCAAAAACAGTTCAAAATGCTGCATAAATTCAATATTTGTAATATACAGCTGCATTTTACGAGTCAATATACTGTAATTTTGGTGAAAGTCCTAAAAAAACTTCATAAACAGAACTTTTTAGTTGATCTAGTGGCCACAGTAACCGAACTTACGTCAATATACTGTAATTTTGGTGAAAGTCCTAAAAAAACTTCATAAACCGAACTTTTTAGTTGATCTAGTAGCCACAGTTTAAAAAAAATGTAAAAACCGAACTTACTTGATCCAATTGCAGCGAACAGGTTAAAACGCTTCACAAAATAAGCCAGTGGCAGCGAAAATTTAAAAAGGCTGCAAAAAAGTTCAAAATGCTGTATAAATTCAATATTTGTAATACGCAACTGAGTTTTACGAGTCAATATACTGTAATTTTGGTGAAAGTCCTAAAAAACTTCATAAACCGAACATTTTAGTTGATCTAGTGGCCACAGTTTAAAAAAAACTGTAAAAACTGAACTTACTTGATCCAATTGCAGCGAACAGATTAAAATGATGCATAAATTCAATTAAAAAAGCTGCAAAAACCGAAATTACTCAATCCAGTTCCAGCGTATTGGTTGAAATGCTGCATAAAAAAAGTGATTGTAGTAAATATTTGAAAAGGTTGCAAAAATCGAACTGATTTAATCCAGTAGCCACAATTTAAATTTCTGCAAGAAACGAACCCTGCAATGGCAGCGAGCAGTTTGTTTGAACTACTGCACAAATTTAATATTTGTAAGTACCTGCATACGAGTTAAAATACTGTAATCTTAGTGAAAACGTTAAAAAGCTGCGAAAACCGAACTTACTTGATCCCGTGGCGGCGAACAGGTTAAAACGCTGCTCAAATTCAATATTTGTAAGAGGCAGCTGCATTTTACGAGTCAATATACGGTAATTTTGGCGAAAGTCCTAAAAAATGCAAGAACTGAACTTACTCAATTCAGTTACAGCGTACAGATTAAAATGCTGCATAAAATAAGTCAACGGCAGCGAAGATTTAAAAAGGCTGCAAAAATCCAATTGATTTAATCCAGTGGCCGCAACTTAAATTTCTGCAAGAAACGAGCTGTTTAAAATACTGCACAAACTTAATATTTGTAAGGAAGTGGAGTTTACGGGTTAATATACTGTAGTTTTAGTGAAAGCGTTAAAAAGCTGCGAAATCTGAAGATTCTTGATCCAGTGGCGGCTGGTTAAAAGTTTGCACAAAACAAGATCCAGTTGCATCGAATGTTTTAAAATGATGCAAAAACCTCACTTTTGAGTAGATCCAGTCGTCACGGTTTAAAAAAGCTGCAAAAAACGAGTTTTATCCAGTGAATAGGTTAAATGGTTACACAAAATATGTCAGAGACAGCGAAAGTTTACAAAACTTGCAAAAACCGAACTTTTACTTGTTCAGTTGTGATAGTCAGTGGGATTGAACTTTTAAGTAGATCCAATGGTCACGGTTTAAAAAAGCTGCAGAAACTGAACTTGCATGATTCCGAACAGGTAAAAAAGTCAGTGGCAGCGAAATTTTAAATAGACTGCAAAAACCCAACTTTTCAGTTGATGAAAAAACGGATCTATTTATTGGATCCAGTGACCGCGAACAAGTTTAAATACTTTACAAACTTGAAGTTGCATAAATTTTAGCTTCTGTAAAGCCACTGGTCCCACTGCTAATACAAATAAAATAAAATGTATGATGTTCTCTAGGTATAAGCTGCATGGTATCCTCTGCGACGATATGGGATTGGGAAAGACTTTACAAAGTATTTGTATTCTTGCCGGAGATCAATACGACAGAGAACAAAAGTACAAAGAAACAAAATCGCCGGATTGTGCACCTTTACCTTCTATGGTGATATGTCCTCCAACGCTAACAGGTAAGTTCAGTGAAACGAGCTCGAATGGTTTGATCCTGATCAGTATCCGTTTTTAAGGTCACTGGGTGTATGAAGTCGATAAATTTTTGAAGCACCAATTCCTCCGGCCTCTACAATACAACGGATCCCCAACCGAACGGGAAAAATTAAGACAAAAATTCAAGCGATACAATTTAATTGTAGCTTCCTACGATATCGTCCGAAAAGATATTTCATTTTTCTCCGGCATAAAGTGGAATTACATAATTCTCGACGAAGGTCACATAATTAAAAATGGTAAAACTAGAACAAGTATAGCTATCAAAGCGCTCGTAGCTAACCACCGACTGATTTTAAGCGGCACACCGATACAAAACAACGTGCTGGAACTTTGGAGTCTCTTCGATTTTCTAATGCCGGGTTTCTTGGGTACCGAAAAACAATTCACCGCTCGATATTCCCGTCCGATTTTAGCTAGCAGAGATCCGAAATGTTCTCCGAGAGAACAAGAAGCTGGAGTGTTGGCAATGGAAGCGTTACACAGACAAGTCCTACCGTTTTTGTTGAGGAGAATGAAAGAAGACGTATTGGATGATCTACCGCCGAAAATAACGCAGGATTATTATTGCGAACTGAGTCCTTTGCAGGAACAATTGTACGAAGATTTTTCCAAGAGTCAAGCGCATCAAACTCTACAGGTAATTTATTTTTTAGATGTTATCAAGTTGATGGTTTGATTATGTCTTAATTTTCAGGAATCTATATCTTCAGGTGGTACGGGTGGTTCGGTGCATAATACTCACATATTCCAAGCTCTACGGTACCTTCAGAATGTCTGCAACCATCCGAAATTGGTGTTAAACGCATCACATCCGCATTATCAACAATTTAACGCTAAATTGCAGCAGCAAAATTCGAAACTCGACGAAATTCATCATTCTGCCAAGTTGCCGGCACTTAAGTGAGTTTTTTTTTTGTTTGTGGGGGAGTTTTTGCTACAAATTCATTTTTTAAATACAAAGCAAGTAAATAAACGATAATTTCTAGGCAACTTTTACAAGACTGCGGGATAGGTGTTAACGAAAACACTGACAAAGAATCTACCGATATCGTAATCAACCAACACCGAGCTTTAGTATTTTGTCAATCAAAAGCCATGTTGAACATCATAGAAGAAGATCTCTTCAAAAAAACCATGCCCAGCGTATCATATTTGAGATTAGATGGTTCCATACCGCCGGTACAGAGACACTCCGTCGTTACAAGGTAAGTTTTATAATTAGGTAGGTACCTTTGAAGAAAAATAATCCACATTTGATCCATTTCAGGTTTAACAACGATCCTTCCATTGACGTTCTTCTATTGACCACCCAAGTCGGTGGATTAGGATTGAATTTGACTGGAGCCGATACCGTTATATTCGTCGAACACGATTGGAATCCCATGAAGGATCTTCAAGCCATGGACAGAGCTCATAGAATCGGACAAAGAAAAGTCGTTAATGTTTATCGACTCATTACGAGAGCTACTTTAGAAGAAAAAATTATGGGGTTAGTATTCGGGACGTAGATGTCGCTTTTGTTAGTTTTTTTGGTCGATTTTATTGTTGTATATGAGCGGGCTTCACGCACGTTTAAAGTGTCAAATTTTCTATTTTTCTTAAGCAGACTCTGATCACAATGTTTATTCAGCCTTATTTACCTTCCTACGATTAGCTGTCACCTTCTGTTGCTATCATACATAGACTGATAAGACGCGTCAGATCGTTATCAATTTTAATAATCTATTGAATATATAAAAGTTTAATTGTATTTTTGTGTGCATAGTTTGCAGAAATTCAAGCTCCAAACTGCTAATACGGTGATCAGCGGTGAAAATAGTCAATTGGAAACGATGGGAACGGATCAATTGTTAGATTTGTTTTCGCACAAACCTACGTCCAACGGAGAATCGTCTAGCTCTAGCTCGAAATCCAGTACTAATGGTATAAAAGCCGTTTTGGATTCCTTGCCCGAATTATGGGATAGTAAACAGTACGACGACGAGTACGATCTGTCTCAATTTATGTCAAAATTGAAATAGGAAAGGTAAGTTTAATGAATTATTAAAATTTTTTCCCTCCTTAGAAGTTCTCTCTTAGGTTTTGGCAACGATGGAGTATGAATTGCGATGGATTGTGTCGACTTTGTAAAAGTTCAATAACGTACGAAATTGTGATTGAAAAATTGTCTTGTCTGTCAAAAGAAGGAATCAAGTCGGGAGGATTTTCGTACCATAAGTTTTTTTCTTCGCATAACTGAATATTTATCATTTGTTTTTTCGGCATAACTGAACACGTATTGCATTTTTTCGGCATACTTGGACAGTTTTCGCTTTTTCGCCATAACTAGAAGTCTGTCGTATTTCTTACAACAAAACTGTCCCATTTTTTCCACATAACTTTGCAGGTGTCCATTCTATGGAATAACTGGACATTTGTCGTCTGTTTCCAGCATAACTGGATATTTGTCTCCTTTTTTGGCATAACAGAATATACTTCGTCTTTTTTGGCATAATTGGACATTTGTCGTCTTTTTTTCGCCATAACTAGAAGTCTGACGTATTTTTTACAACAAAACTGGATATTTGTCCGATTTTTTCCACATAACTTTGCAGGTGCCCATTTTATGGAATAACTGGACATTTGTCGTCTCTTTCCAGCATAACTGGATATTTGACGCCTTTTTTGGCATAGCTAGATATTTATTGTCCTTTTTCGACAAAACTTGACATTTTTTTGCCTTTTCTCTACATAACTGGACATTTTTTGCCCTTTTTTCAGTATAACTGGACGGTTTTTGCCTTTTTTCAGCATAACTTGACATTTTTTGCCCTTTTCAGCATAACTGGACATTTTTTTCCATTTTTCAACATAACTCGAAATTGTTGGACTTTTTTCAGCATAACTGGACATTTCTTGGCTTTTTTTCATCATAACTTTCATTTCTTGCCTTTTTCAGCATACCTCGACATTTCTTGCCTTTTTTCAGTATAACTGAACAATTTTTTGAACTTTTCAGCATAACTTTACATTTTTTTTCATTTTTTCAGCATAACTGGGACATTTCATGCATTTTTCGGCATGACGACATTTTTTTGCATTTTTTCAGCAACTGGACATTTTTTTGCATTTATTCAGCAACTGGACACTTTTTGCATTTATTCAGCAACTGGACACCTTTTGCATTTTTTCAGCATATCTGGATATTTTTTGCCCGTTTTCAGCATAACTGGACATTTTTTTGCCATTTTTCAGCATAATTGGACATTTTTTGCCCTTTTTCAGCATAACTGGACATTTTTTGCCCCTTTTCAGCATAACTAGACATTTTTTGCCCTTTTTCAGCATAACTGGACATTTTTTGCCCTTTTTCAGCATAACTGGACATTTTTTGCATTTTTTCAGCATAACTGGACATTTGTTTTTTCGGCATAACTGAACATGTATTTTTTCGGAATACTTGGACAGTTTTCGCTTTTTTCCAGGATAACTGGACATGTAGTGCATTTTTTCAACATAATTGGATATTTATCGCCTTTTTTGGCATATTTGGACATTTGTCGTCCTTTTTCGCCATAACTAGAAGTCTGACGTATTTTTTACAACAAAACTGGATATTTGTCCTATTTTTCCCACAAAACTTTGCAGGTGTCCATTTTATGGAATAACTGGACATTTGTCGTCTGTTTCCAGCATAACTGGATATTTCTCTCCTTTTTTTTTGGCATATTTCTTGTCCTTTTTCGACAAAACTTGACATTTTTTGCCTTTTTTCAACATAACTGTTCATTTTTTTCCCTTTTTTGAGAACGGACGTTTTTTGTCTTCAGCATAACTAGACTTTGTTGGCCTTTTTTCTGCATAACGAGATTTTTTTTGCATTTTTTCAGCAACTGAACATTTCTTGCCTTTTTCAGCATAACTGGACTTTTCTTGCATTTTTCAGTATAACTGGACATTTCTTGCCTTTCTTTAGCATAACTGGACATTATTTCGCCCTTTCTCAGCTGAACTGGACATTTTTTGCCATTTTCAGCAGAACTAGACATTATTTGCCCTTTTTCAGCATAACTGGTCATTTTTTGACCCTTTTCAGCATAACTGGAGATTTTTTTTGCATTTTTTCAGCAACTGGACATTTTTTTTTGCAGTTTTTCAGCATAACTGGACATTTCTTGTCCGTTTTCAGCATAACTGGACATTTTTTGCCCTTTTTCAGCAAAACTGGACATTTTTTACCCCTTTTCAGCATAACTGGACATTTTTGGCCCTTTTTCAGCATAACTGGACATTTTTTTGCATTTTTTCAACAACTGGACATTTTTTTGCATTTTTTCAACAACTGGACATTTTTTTGCATTTTTTCAACAACTGGACATTTTTTTGCATTTTTTCATCAACAGGACAAATTTTTGCATTTTTTCATCAACTGGACATTTCTTGCATGTTTTCAGCATAACTGGACATTTCTTGCCTTTTTTCAGCAAAACTGGACATTTCTTGCGTTTTTTCAGCATAACTGGACATGTTTTGCATTTTTTCGGTACAACTGAACATTTGTCGCCTTTTTTCGGCATAACTGAACATTTGTCGCCTTTTTTCGGCATAACTGAACATTTGACGCCTTTTTTCGGCATAACTGGACCTTGGTCGCCCTTTTTCGGCATAACTGGACCTTGGTCGCCCCTTTTTCGGCATAACTGGACCTTGGTCGCCCCTTTTTCGGCATAACTGGACCTTGGTCGCCCCTTTTTCGGCATAACTGGACCTTGGTCGCCCTTTTTCGGCATAACTGGACCTTGGTAGCCCCTTTTTCGGCATAACTGGACCTTGGTCGCCCCTTTTTCGGCATAACTGGACCTTGGTCGCCTTTTTTCGGTATAACTGGGCCTCTGTCGTCGTGAACAAATATTTCAAGATGTACGTGCGTAAAATTGTATGAACAAACAAATTTTTCCGTCAAACCCTATACCTTTCCAAGGGAAGTAATACTTACACAATAATCAATCTCATAAATGGGACTTTTTATATAAATTTTTTTTTAATATCTAAATCGTCCAATCTTACCCGTAGAAACAAACATATCTTCGAAATTCGTTTCGTCATAAACTTGATATTTTCCGGAAAACTGGAGTAGGTCTTTCCGGGGCTCCCGTCCTAGTTGCCGACAAAATTTTAGATATAGGTCATTGTGTTAGTGGATTTCGATGCAATTCGAACGTAGGAAAATGGGTCATGAACGTGCCGTCGGCCTTGACACATATCGCATTCGGTACGCGGATTCTCGCTGTGTGATTCAGAGGAATTTATTCTGTTTTAAATTTGTATAATAAAAACATATTTTGCATCGAAAATGCATGTATTGTTTTTAAAATACGCTCTAAGGAGGAGATTCACTCCTTGCTTGCCTTGCTTGCAAAAGTTTTTGTAATATTCAGACAAAACATTTCATTTGCTTCGTGTATTGAGGTTTTCGATATTTCTTCATCACCAAACGAGTATTTAACGACAAAAATCTCAAGTTTAATTTTTTATTTTCAGAATTTTTTGCTGTGAATTTCGAAGCAATAACTAGATAACAGCTAGGTCTGTACGGAAAATTGTACCAAAGAATTTATTTATTTTCGCTTCATACATTGTTTAAACCCATCGTCGATCATTTAAATTTATAATTATTTTTAAAATTGTACGTGTACATTTTTAATCTTAAGATTAAGTCCTACAATTTGGTAATTGTTGATAAAGTTTGTCCAAAATCAATTGTAGAAGCTATAACACGTGTTCGGCGCCCTTTCCTTTGATCGGAATATGCTTATCAACTGAAAAAGTCGGCAAGAGCGTTGAACGCACGTTTTAGCTTCTGCAATTGATTTTGCATAAACTATATAAATGTTTTATGAATTACAGTATGTCCCTTATTTATAAATTATGTTTTTTATTCATAACGTTTTGGGACAAGCTGTACATTAATTTTTGAGTGTACCCAGTTTTAAATAATAACAATCTTAATTTTAATACAATTTTATCCTTTTTAGAGTTTTACGAAAAATATTTAGACGAAAATTTTTATCTCTCCATCAAATAGAACAGATGCACAACTAATATGATAAATATACGATTATTTACCAATAATATTCCGTATTTATTGGACAAGTTGTCTTAGTGATAAAAATGGTGTATGAAATAGGGTAACTGGAAATGTAATGGTATAATGATACTTCTGTATCATCTAAAGAAATGGATAGAACAAGTTCATCTCTGTAATGTAGGATTATTGGAGTGGGAAGAAATAAGTTGACAGCTGTATGATATAGGGTGATTGGAAATGTGCAGAGTGGGGTTACAGCCTTGTGATATAAGGTAACGCGAAAGATAAATAATAGGGTTACTTCTATATGATGTGAAGAGACTGGAAATTGATGAAATTATGTTACTTTTGTGTAATATAGGGTAATTGGAGTTGGAGTGGTAAGAAATAAGGTTAATGCTGTTTGATATGAGGCAACTCGAGAGATAAATAATTGTGTTACTTGTATGTGATGATCAGATACTGGAATTCTGCGTAATATAAGGTAATTGGAGAGGTAAAGTATGAGGTTACAGCTGTGAGGTTATTATAATGTATAAAACGAAGCTGTATCCGAGTAGTATTAGGTAACTAGGGAAGTAAATAATGGGGTTACATCTATATGATATAGGGTAACAGGATTTGTGAGGAATGGGGTTACAGATGTGTGAAATAGGGCGACTGGGTATGTAGTTGGTTTACAGCTGTGAGGTAGAAGGTGACTCGATGTATAAATAATAGGATCACTTTTATTTGATAGAAGCTGACTGAAAGTTACTTCTGTGTAATATAGGGTATCTGGAAATGTTTGAGGTTACGTATGTGTGTTATAAGGTCGATGTATAAATACTGGGGTTACGTTTGAGCGATATAGGGTGACCGGTGATGTGTAAGATGGCGGTACATTTGCATAATATAGGGTAATTGGATGTGTAAGGAATGGGCGAGATTGAAATTAGTTTATTTTTTGAACAAAGTAATCAAATAAATTAAAAATATTAGTTGTGTGTTTTCTCTGTGCTTTAATTCGTCTCTCCGGCGAACTGATAATACTATATTATATTACCACGCATTTGATTTTTTTTATAATACCTACTAATAAATGTAATGTTTTCAATATACAGGTACCAGCTATTTTTTTAACTGTTGAAATATGAAAAAACGTTTATAACGATGGTACCAAAAAGAAAAATTAACAATTTCGTTATTGTTGACTTGAATGTTCAATAAGAACTGTGTGTAGTATAAGCAATGTTTTCTATATAAATTCAATACATAATGTCCCAATCTAATTTTTGTAACTTATTTCATATTGTATCTTAAAAAGCAATAAATGTTTATAACAATATAATGGAGAATGAAGTTTCGATTTAATTTTCCCACTTTTACACTAACGATATTTGACAGATTGTTCCAAGTGATTGATTGAGATTAAAACGACACTCCATCACAGATCGTGTGTTCATTTTAGTCGACAATGTCAAAAACTGTCAAAGTTTCGGTCGAACATGCCAAAAAAGATTGTTTGGAATTATATTTTGGCCGTAAATGAGAAAAAAAATGTTTAGTCGAAAATGAAAGAAAACTTTTGGGGCAAAATTTTGGTCGAAAATTGGAATAAGTTTTGAGTGCAAAAAAAAATTTTTTTGGGCAAAATTTTTGTCTTAAATGCACAAACAAATGTTTGGAACCAATTACTGGTAGAAAATTCCAGAAAAGATATTTGGGGCAAAATTTTGGTCGAAAATGCTCAAAAAAGATATTTGGGGCAAAATGTTGGTTGTACATGCACAAAAAAATGTTTGGGACCAAAATTCCAAAAAATGTTTGTTGGGGACAAAATTTTGGTCTAAATGACAAAAAAAAATATTAGTAACAAATTTTGGGAGAAAATGCTAACAATAAATGTTTATTGGGACAAAATTTTGGTCGAAAATGCCAAAAAAAAAATACCATTCCAAAAAACATGTTGGGGATAAAATTTTGATCGAAAATGCTCAAAAAAGATATATGGTATTAGATTTTGGCCGAAAATGAGAAAAAAATGTTTAGTCGAAAATGAAAGAAAAATATTTGGGGTAAAATTTTGGTCGAAAATTGAAAAAAGTTTTGGCCCAAAATGCAAAAAAAAATATTAGGGGTGAAATTTTTGTCCTAAATGCCCAAACATATGTTTGGGACCAAATATTGGTAGGAAATTCCAAAAAACATATGTTGGGGACAAAAATTTGTTCGAAAAAGCTCAAAAAAGATATTTGTGGAAAAATTTTGGTCGTAAATGCCCAAAAAAAATTAGGGACAAAATATTGGTAGAAAATTCCCCAAAACATATGTTGGGGACAAAATATTGGTCGAAAATGCTCTAAAAAGATATTTGGGGTAAAATTTTGGTTGTAAATGCACCAAAAAATGTTTGAGGCCAAAATTACAAAAACATATGTTAGGGACAATATATTGGTCGAAAATGCTCAAAAAAGATATTTGGGACAAAATATTGGTCGAAAATGCTCAAAAAAGATATTTGGGACCAAAATTCCAAAAAACGTATGTTGGGGACAAAATTTTGGTCGAGAATTGATAGGGAATTCTAAAAAACATATGTTGGGGACAAAAACAAATGATTAGGACCAAATTTTGGTAGAAAATGCTAAAGATAAATGTTTGGGACAAAATTTTGGTCGAGAATGCCAAAAAAATGTTTGGGACCAAATATTGGTACAAAATCCTAAAGATAAATGTTTTGTACAAAATTTTAGTTAAAAAAGCAACAACAAAAAATGTTTCGGGCAAAATTTTGGTGAAAAATGTCGAAAAATTGTTTTTAACTGTGCTTGCTTTAATAGCAGAGAATTCAGAAATTATGCTGCTACAGTTTGGCGTTAATTGTTATTCTGCTTCAGTAGCTGTTGTTGCTTACAGGGTGTTATAAAAATTCAAAAGACATTATTTTATTTTGTTGTCAATGTATGAAAAAGGGTGACATTCACCGAGACCTCAAAAATCTATTGTGCTCCCTTTCTACTACTTTGTCCCTGAGGAACGTCTAAGAAACTTGTAGTTACTAGTAGACCTATTTCCTGTAGAAATTTTAGGATATCCGCAGGCTTCAGTTTAGGTAAGTGTCCCTCTTCTATCCAGTACGCTCCTAGGTGTTGTGGATATTGTCAATGTATAATGATTGGTTAAAAAAAATAATACAAATCATCTCATAGTCAACTTTATTAAATATTAAATAAGTAAGTACATCAAAAAGTTATATTTTGATTCAGTCAGCAAATAGAATACTTTATATTGGATAGTCTACAAAGTTTCTAATGTTTACAGTTCTCACTGATATGAACAAGTTTACAATTACTAGTTACAGGGTGTGTCTCTTAATATCAACATTTTATTCAATTTACCAACAAATTACACAGTCTGGGATTTTTTTAAACAGAATAAATTGTTTTTTTCGTGAGTAGATTCTTATTTAAGCGTCTCTACTACGAATTTTCGTGATAAAGTTTTTTTTACAGAACGTGGAGACGAATCGAGGATGTGATGAAAAGAATCAGGTGTAAAGATAGGGATACATTTGATAGGGAAAGGGACTTGAGGAGGGAGAAGGTTCATAGACAATCAATATTGCAATATACAAATTTAAAATGGTCTATATAGACACGTCACGCTCGGAGAAAAGGAAGGAAAAGCAACGAGATGATTCTTAAAACATCTAAATAAGCCTAGTTCCAATTTATTTGGTACTTGACGCATTTTTCCAAAAAAATAATTTTTTTCTCTGGAACTGGAACTGGAACTACAGATCTGAAATTTTTTTCACATGATTTATAGGATATTAGTAATATTAGGATTCATTTTTATGATAATTACATGGCTAGTTCAAAATAAAAATTATTTCATAAAACGTGAAAAAAGAACTTTTTCGAAGAAATAATTTGGTTACTCGGTATATTTAGTAAAAAAAAATTATCAGCTTAAAATTTTTAAGCTGTTTATATATAGTTTGATTTTTGTGCAATTTCCAGACGGTTTTCATTTGATAGCAAATTAAATAAATTCAAAATATTACCAATTAAAAAAACTACAAACAATTCTATATGGTTCGTATAAAAAAGACTAATTCGTTAAAACAACTATGTACATTTTGTTTTTGATAAAAAGAACAAGTCTTAGAATGATTGAAAAAATATATCATTTAACAAATCTGTAATATATAACATTAAAAAAATGTACAGAAACGTTAAGTTTTATTTTAAACGTTGTTCTGTACATTTCGATCACCCTGTATCGTTCCTGCACACACAACCTATAGAGTGGCTACTGTTTTTTTAAACTACTAGTTCTACCTCAAAAGCGTCTATGCTGTAAATATTTTCACTTATGAAATACACCAAAATTATTATTTACCAATCACAGCTCTTTTAATTAACATTTTTATAGTTGAAGTATGCAAACTATTGAAAAAAAAAGTGCTCAATCGTTCGATCTGTTAAATGCAGTGTGAGCCAAAACGCTTTCTTTAAACTGGAAAAAGTTATCTCGCCTTTTGTAAAATATTGAGTAGAATAAAGAGAAAATAGGGCGTCGACCCAGCTCTGTAGTGGAACCCCTCTGATGCGATAATTACAGCCAAGCAGAGTGGAGCGAGGTTAGTACTTGGATGGGCCACTACTAGGGTGAGTAGCATATCACAGCTCGCAAGCATTATACCAATGAACACGAGGTATAATGTAGATATGCCGTCTTTCGGATGAGACGTAAAACTGAGGTCCCGAGTCCATGGATGTTGGGCTCGATTAAGATCCCTACAACTTGTCTGTATCTGTCACTAGTGGATAAAAACAGTGATTACATTGAATGAATTGCTTCCTCACCCACCGTACTTTCCAGATCTGACCCCCGACGACTACTGGCTTTTTGCAAACATCAAAATGATGCTGAAGGGGAAGCGATTTGACGTAACAGAAGAATATATTGATGAAACTGTGGTATATTTTGAAAGCAAAGACAAATCGAAAGGTTGGAGGAGCGTTGAGATGGATGTATCACTTTTGAAGATGAATATGTGTCATATTAAGAATAGCAAATGATATGCATCCACCATTGTGAGAAGAGGCACTTGCAAAAAGTAGTTGATCCAGACAAACATAAGAAAAGTCCACTGTTTGGAAACGGTGCGGTCCTACACAATGACAATTGATGATTTTAAAGGAGACCATTTTGCGGGGGAGCTGATCGTGACGCTATCTAGCGGTACGTGACGATAGTAGGTCTAAAGTAGAATAAGTAGGCATCGTAAAAAAGTTTTAACTGCTGAGTGTGTATATCTAAAATATGTGAAGTTTTGACATAATTTGGATTGCTTGGGATCATTCATTCATTTATTTGAGTTGTGCTCATCAGCACAGGCACTTGAACTGAATCTTTGTACCATTTCCCATGTTATCTACTTCCATTCCAGAAGCTTCGTCTCTTCTATAAAGGCCACTAGTTTGACTGGAGGGATTTTCAGTAGTTGTAATGGTTGTATTAATTTCTCTCCAAAGTGCTTCCGTCTATGTACTTGTAAGTTCTCGCAGAAGCAGAGTATGTGAGTAGGTGTTTTATCATCAAGTTCACACTTTCTGCATATAGGTTCACTAACTTTGCCAATTTTGTGCAGATGTTTCCTCGGGGTTCAGAATCCAGTCTCCAGGTCGGTAACTGTCTTCAAATGTCTCATACCCAGTTTCAGTAACTTGGTTGAGAGTTCCTTGTCTACCTTGTTCAGTAAACTCTTTGTATGGAGGTGCCCTTACGTCAACCTCCATTTGAGTTGGTGTTCCCTATCTAGCCAGTTCCCGATTTCCCCTCTTATGCAATCTTTTGTGATTTCGCAAAACGGTTCCGGACCTATGAAGTCTCCTTTAGCTAACTGGTCCGCCATTTCATTACCTGCAATCCCCTCATGTGCCGGCACCCATATTAGAGACACTTTGTTGACTCCAGCCTGTAGGGATTGTTTGCAGTTTTTCACCACTCTAGACCTAGTTGTTGGATTACTGATAGCTTTAAGCAGAGCCTGGCTGTCAGGTAGTTGTTTGGGATCATTAAAACCAGTATGAAAATTTAGACGATCAGAATTTTCTACAATCAGTTCGGGTTTAGACCTACTTTGGGCACTTACCGCCAGATCGCGCCAAAATGGTCGCTTTTAAAGCCATCAATCGCATCGATTCGTTGGGGCGATACTTTTTCAGGAGGGGCTAGTCGTAGATCTCACATCTTAGTCCAACGTTGCCAGTTGTGTTCGAGTTCAAATACTACCTAACTTTTAGGTAATATTTCACTTTTTCACATAATCATAAATACTACAAACTACTGTTTAACAACAGCTGCCATATTAGCGGACCAATCTAAAGTTGGTCAGGGTCTAGACTCTAGAGAATCTAAAAAAGCCACCATCGAAGGAAAGTGATTTTTTTCATTTAAATATTTTGCGAAACTAATTTCGGTACATTTCCAGAAGTGAAATATTTTTTAAAAAAGCTAACTATTGATATATATGTACTAATTATTGCGTTTAAGCGAACCACTGATAGCGCAAAGCTTTTTTTCTTTTTCTATATTTAATCACATCATTTGATAAGCATTTTGTATATACTTATTTCGAGTTTTATTTTTTTTTGTAAGTTTTTTTCAACGGCATACATTTTATTAACAATATCATTAACTTATGATAATATTTAACTACCGGTAGTACCTATTTTTTATTATTATTTAAGAAGTGAAGTTGAAACAATTTTTTCTCAACAAGTTTTGTACTATAAAAATAGTTTCGAGCCAAGAACGCTAGAATTGATCACTTTATACATGGTGCGGCAGATATACCGTCGATTAGAAAGATCTCAAGAACTGAAGGTGTCTGGATAGAGAAAATTGGTATGGTTTTAGAGATCTGTCTAATCGACGGTTTATCTGCCATACCCTGTATACACTTGCTCTATGCTAGGTTAAGTTACGACAAATATGGAGACTAACTAAATCAATAAAAGACCAGAGCGGCGCTAGTGTCGAGTATATTGAACAAGTGATTACCCGTTATCAAGATTATGAAGAAGTTTTACTTATGTAGCTTTTTAATTTCATCGACGGTGCCAAAGAAGATTTCATAAAAACATATCAGTTCATTGCTAGTAACGGAAGAGGAGAGTAAATTATATTTGCCATAAATATAAAGGGAAAAGGTAGTAGATGAAATTACGTGTGAGGGAAGAGCTTATGCTGCAGCAACGTCATCTTAGTGTACTATGCATTTTGGAATGATTCCATAAGTTTCCAAAGATATTAGACTGTTCGAAATAGGAATGGAAATAAGAGAAGAGGAAATAAGGTTTCTTGAATTTTTGGAAGGTTGCGAAGTTTGGAGAAGAAACGGTCGTCTTGGCCCGAAACAATCCTAGTATATCAGAATGCTAGTTTTACAGTAATAAAATAAACTTTTTTATACATACTCAATAGCTGGGTAATGGTTTTCAGTAGAAAACGAAAAAACAGTGAATTTTACCATAAATCGACAAGAAATTGTGAAAACCAGACCAAATTTCGAGGAATTGTTGATTAAAATGTGTTTACAAACATGTTTCAGCTTAAAATTTTCTTTAAATCACTTATTTTTTCATAATACCGTTTCTTTGTTCTAGTATTCACTCCAAATGAAAAAAATATCGATTGCCCTTCTCTTTCTTTTTTTATTTCGCTAGAAGCAGTTTATACACTTCCCTTTCAAGCATAAAAAACAGCAACATTCAATAGTATATTACTGGCCTAGGTATGTAATATACTAATTCCTTCCCATTGGAGATCAAGGACAATATCCCAACGCTCATAAGACAAGTTATTTTATCTTATTTTTTACAACAATGTGATAATAATAATTTTAAAAGCATTTTTTATTCTTTATTCAATTTCTATCATCTTCCAGGTTCCTTCTAGATAAAGTAACTTCCGTTTTATTTAAAAATTAGCGGCGTCCAACTTAATATTAATTGGATAGATATCGAAGAATAAATATATTATTCTAACGCTTTACAACAATGTTTTGAAAAATATTTTTCAAAAATAGTGACCGTTCAACTAAGAAGGAACAACTACTTGATGTCACTATTGTTACAACTTTAACATATAGGTATTGATAGTAATTTTAGTGTCAAATTCAGTCCGGGATTAGGCACTTAGAGTTCTCGGACGTATACCTTGTACTGATGAGACGCAAATACGCCGAAACGGGTCTCCAAGTTATGTTGTCCCTTCATCTAATTGCAAACCAGAATAGTTGGATAAATCTTGTAGATCATACCTACCCCGTTTGACTTTGAAGTATAATTCAATGTCTGCCAGGGAATATAGCCCGGGAAGTAGGTGTTTCTTCTTAGTTGAATGTTCACTGTTTTTTTAAAATATTTTTCAAAACATTGTTGTAAAGCGTTAGAAAAATATAATTATTATTCGATATCTATTTGTAACACGCTTTACTAAATACGACAATATCACAGGAAACTGTAATATTAATTACTCGACTAAAAGTCGATAAAGTCATTCAACCGTCCTCGATATCTGTTTAATTTTATGGCAAAATTCACGGCGTCGCTTTTCTACTATAATTTTCTATTAATAAAAAAATATACATTTTTTTTTAACTTAAAAGTCACCGAGACCAGCTCAGTCTGAAATTAATTAAAATTTTTATAGGAGTAGTTGAACGAAAATGACTCATAGTTATATACAGGGAGGTTCAATAAAATTAAATTTTAGTGCAAAATGTAAGGTCCAGCCTTTGAACTAAAATGCGCTCTTTTGTCGTGGCAAATAATATGTACAAATTTTAAATTTTTCATTGTGAACAAATCATTATAGATACCCTTAATGTCGAGGCATACGTTCCTGTGCGTCTTTTTGTCAAGAACTACGTCTAATTTTACGTTGTCGCTGTGAATCTCAGCGTTCGAATTAGGAGGATAAGAAGCCCGCAAAGCTGCACATACAGCAGGGATGACGGCACGTGAGCGTTCCTTGTTGTGATCGAGATTCCAAGTCTGAAAAATGATGCGCGATTCCCTGCTGATGTACGGATTAATGCTGTGACGCGGAGCGTATAGACATTGCTCCTTGTCCCATCTGAAAAATTGAAAAAAAAAATCGTATAGTTTAATGTTAATTTAAAAAGCATAGAATTATCCCTTCCCCTTCTTGATAATGTGGACCATGTCTATAAATCTAACTGACATGTTGTTTTGAAAATGCGTAAGTAGACATGCTCTACATAAGTAAATTATTTTTGAGAATGCAGTGTTGCCGCTTCTACTAGAAAATCATCGAAGCTTTGATTTTTAAATGGGACATCCTGTATATTATATTATTTTTAGTATTTCTATTCTTCCCCAATAACTTCACTTGAAGTTTATCTATATCTATCTGGGACCCTTGTATGAATGTATATGGGGGTGAGATTCACTGAGACCTAAAATATCTACTGTGCCCTCTTACTTCTACTTAGTTCCCGAGGAAAGTCTCAGAGACTAGTAGCTCCTTTAGACCTATTTCCCGGAGGAATTTTAGGATATCTGCAACTTCTAATCTTCTATCCAGTAGTCTACAAGGTGTTGTGCAACCGCAAGTATGTAGATGCAGGTTTCTTATTCCATACCACAGAATCTACATTCTTCTTCCTCCACTATTTTGAGCTTTTTCAGGTGCCCATTCAGGCGACAATGTCCCTTTACGACACCTGTTAAAACTCTTAGTGCAGTTTTACTCTGACTTAGCCATTCATTTGTACTCAACAGGTTGCAGTCACCCAGAAGTATCTTTGATTGTCTATGCCCTACTAGATCTTTCCAATGGTCAGATCTTTTGTTTTTACGGCTTTGTGTATTTCTTCAAATATTACATTGGAGCTGATACCGCAAAAGGGTTCCGGCACCCAAAAGGGTGTTTCAGTCGAGGAAGTGTTTTTTTTAATGATTCCCTCTCTATTTAGTCTGTATCTTGGGACTATAACGTTGCCAGGCGTCCGGATAAAGCCGGACATGGTAAGGTTTTTTGATTCCGTGTCCGGCCAAAATAAACGGTATCCGGCTTGTCCGGCTTTTTATATTTCGCAAACGAGCGAGTGCCGAGCGTGGACGAGCGCAGGCGAGTCGACTGTCGGTCGCTCGCTCCCGCAGTTAATTGTCAATTTCGAGTAGTGACTTGGCATTCGATTTTACTTATATTTCATTAGAACTTAACAAGATTTATGATAATAAGGTAATAATCAAAAAAGCTTGATTTTACAAACTATTTTTTTGTCGTACCTATTAATACTGAGACACAAAATCCTCAATAATGTAGGGTGTCCGGCCTTTTTACCCAAATGTCCGGCCAAACTGGTTGGTCTGTCCGGCTATTAAGTTTGGCGTCCTGGCAACCCTACTTGGGACCCTTTTAGAAACATTGATTTAATTTTTTTTAAACATGGCTTCCAAAAATTGCGATATTTTTGGACTTTCAGATTCAAACAAAAAAAACCTACAAAAGAGCAAGGAAATGCCTTGAACCAAATTTTCTCAAGTACTACTTAGGTGTGGTAAAAAGAAGATAATTGAACAAAATAATTGAAATCGATGGTTTTTAAATTGAACACACTGTATATTTTGATATTTTCAACATCCGTTTGAGGTTGACTGTGTCAAAAATGCCAAAACATACAGTATATCCCATAAAAAACATTTACTCACATTTTCACTATACAAAATTCCAGTATTTTTTTATTACCCTGTATGAAGTATCTAAAACTTGGCTCTAAAGTAAAAAGCCTCAAGACCTTACTTTATATCAAGTTTTAATTTGTTATTATCTCAAAGTCCAAATATATCAATAATTTTTTTAAATTATTAAAAATAAACAATTAAATTTATAGATATCGAAGAATAAATATATATTATTCTAATGCTTTACAACAAAATTTTGAAAAATATTTTTCCAAAACAGTAACCGTTTAACCAAGAAGAAACAACTACATCCCAAGCTCCCCGACAGACATTGAATAATTACATTTCTAAGTTAAACGGGGTCGGTATGATCTACAAGATTTAACCAATCATTTTGGTTTGCATTTAGAAGAGACAACATAACTTGCAGACCGGTTTCGGCGCATTTGCGCCTCATCAGTACAAAGTATATGTTCTCGTACTAGAGCTCTAAGAGCCTAATCCCGGACTGAATTTGACACTAAAATCACAATCAATAAATGTCTTCCAGTAACGGAAATGTTAAAGTTGTGACAATAGCGACTTCTTCACCTCCAACAGCACACCAAAATTCTAAAAATTTGACAACAAGCCGATAGCTGTTTCCTATAAAATTGTCTACAGGAAACTGTAATAATACTTTTAAATTTATATTTATCCCGAAAACGGTAAGAGAGCAAAGTTGTTCGAAAACGGGATAAGTATACCTCACCTAACGAAAAATGTAGTGATATTCAGGATGTCCCATTGAAAAAAAAATCGAAGATGTGATTATTTTCTAGTAGAAGCGACAACGCTGCAAATACTGTCCAAGTATTTTACTTAGATACAGCATGCATATAACCAAATTTTCGAAAAAATGTGTCGACTAACTAGTCTGAAGCATCTTATTTTGGCAAACCCTGTAAAATTATTTTCTATATTTCACGATCTCTTTTCTTTTTGTTCGTTCCTCCAAATTTTCCGTCTATACAGGGTTGCAAAATAGCGTAATTCGACACTCTTGCAAACAAGCAATTGGTCGTTTCAATTTAACAATATACCAGGGATGAATAAAAAGTAGCACTAAACAGAATTTTAATAATAGAACTGAATTAATAGATTTTGGTACGTCTCTGGTAAATTTGCTAAGAAAAATAAATCATAGAGACAAAAATACATCTAGAGTGTACGGGATTTCGTGAAAATTTTTTCTAAAAGTATCGAAGAAGATTGTTGAAAAGTAGACTAAGAAAATTTGTAAAATTGCAGTTTTTAAATAAAGGATTGGTAAATACACCATCAATATTGAATTTGAATTTATACTATATTCAAATTTCATTTACGCCCCATCAAAACAATATTCCTACGCGACAACAGCTCTAGCGACATACACTTTGTATTTTTATTGGTGGAAGGGTCATTAATCCTACAGGGTCGAATATGATTTTCGGTTTATGGTTCGATTAATGGTTATTGCTTTGAAATTTCGTTTTCCATAAGAAAATCGAATGGGATACAAAAAGGGATCAGTTCACGTCTGGTATCCCGTTTAAACCGATCGCCCTTTCAACAATTACGTAATATCAAATACAATATAGAATTATGTTTGGTAAGTAGACAAAAATAATATTAATACTTTTCAGAGTTTATCTCAGCAACATAACTTAAAGGGGATATACGATTAGGAAGCTGCACTAAAAGTATTACGTCAACTATATATATTGAACGATTATATTAGGTGGTACAATTTGGTTTCTTTAAGATACTCAATTAATAGTTCTACGTCCATTTGATCACCTAAAATAGCTTTGTAGTATATTGTGTCACAAGGGCAGAAAATCAGCTTTAGCAGCACGAGACTATTAGATGCACGAGCGAGCGTAGCGAAGCTAGGGAAGTTGATAGTTAAGGGCTGCTAAAGCGTTTCCTGCAAGTGTGACACACAACTGTTTTTCTCCTACCGAATAAACCAAAAAATCGGAAAATATAACAAAAAACTTTGACATTCACTGACGTTTAATTAAACAATTTACATGAAACGTCAAAGTACTCAAGTGACAGATGATGCAAAACTTCCAAAACCGTGGTGTTGAGAATTTTCCGCCCTAGGGCTGCTAAACAATACTTTCCGCCCTATTTTTGGTGTTCATACGATTGGTTTTCCTGTAAGGAAGGCGAAAAAAGTTATTGGGTATAGTCTATTTCAGAAAGGTATAGAGTAATAAAATGGGGAATTCCGTCCAGTTCGGCTCAATTTCGCTGTCGGCCATAGGCGTAGGTCTTGAAATAATATTGTTTGTAATATTAAAATTTCAAGTAATTGCGTAAGAGAATTAGGAAAAGTATGTTTTCTGGCCTGAAGTGTCAATATCGAAATATTGTGTAGGGATTACTTAGGTAGTAGATTATACAGTTACGTTTTGCGTTTAACAGGTCAAGAGGAGATGACAGTTCCTCAGATGACGAAGAATATTATGATTTTTTATAATTTAATTTCTGTATAATGTATTTTTTGTATAATGTTCAATAAAAAATAAGGGTACCTAATACTATGTACATAATGCCTAATTTGTATTCTGTTAAAATAAAATTCTTTCCTTTTTACGAACGAGTATCCTACCGGCACGCCTTTGGCACACTATTTTCAGTGTTTGTGAATGGATAACAATAGGCTAATCCCATATATTGACCCCAACCCGGATGGTACTACCTGTACTTGATAAAAAGAAAGAATTTTACAATTAAATCAATGCCAAACTATGAAAGTGGCTTAAATATTCGTTGGGTCACTCTGTGCTCCCTTTGCATACCTAATGAGGTTTTATTACTCTATACCTTTCTGAAAAAAACTATAACTTATTTTGTTGTCTTGATATCAGGTATTTGGAGCAATTACATATTATGTGTTTCACTGTTAAGTCTGTATTACATACATTGCAGGTTGGTTTGTCTTCTTTCGTTATTAAAAATTTATGGGTTAAATTGGTGTGCCCTAATCGGATTCGATTGATTTTTATTTGGTCTTCTTTGTGTCCAGTTTTTTGTCGCCACGGTTTCACATGGCGTTTAATCTCGCGGAGCTTAGAGTTGGATTACCTTAAAAATCTAATACCGATACTTATATTGTTTGTAAATGTATTAGAGCAAGAGCCAGAAATGCCAGACTTTCGTTATTTTATAAAAGCTGAAAGTTTTTCTATGTATGTTCCCAACACAGGTAATAACGATCCTCAGCTATAAAGTTTTGGTAGTGGTGGCTTTGGCAGGTAACTAGTAGGAAAGGTGTATAAAATTGTACCTCACTGTAAATTTTTATATAATTTCATTTAAAATAATATTAAAAATGTCGCCGTACAATGCCAGACACTTAGTCCGGCTCCAACCCCTTGCCAGACATAAAATACAAAATAAACGACAGATGATGCGGCGTAAAAGAGCGCAGTACCCCAAACATTCTATCTTACTCGCACCCACAAGCATGTATACTCCTCGTGCTCGCACCTACGTAAGGATTTAAATGTGTCTGGCAAGATGAAGATTCTATCGAAATGGTCTGGCGACTCAGAAAACATCTTTAGGTAGTCCCCCCAGTAACATATATAAAAATTAGCTTTAATACTATAACGTGAGTATAATCAAAAATGAGTATAGTTTGAGGGTTGTTTCATTTTTAATATTATTTTAAATAAAATTATTTAAAAATTGAACTTTATATGATGACGAAAGTGAGGTACAACTTTATATATCTATATATATCTGCCAAAGCCAGCACTACCCAAACTTTATAGCTGAACTCTCCAAAATGATGACGCTAGTGGCTTTTAGTAACTTGGATTTATCTCTTCAAACTAATTATTTACTAAAACTTACCATAGCTCAATTTAACAGCCTACGTGCTTTTGTTTACATCGGACGTAAATGAAATCTGAACAAAGATCAAGATCTTTCAAATGAAATATTTAACCACTTTTTAAAAGGTTATACACTCGTTACAAAAATTGAATATAAAAATAAAAATTTTTGTGATATTCTCACCTGCCTTGGCACTGGAACGTCCCTTCGGCGTTACATATGCTTTTCATGTCATCGTCGTTTCCACTGCACGCCCTATTGAAATAACAGCCATGGTATTTATTCAATTTCAATTTGGCATCTAATTCGAAAAACAGATCGTTAGCCGCCTTTAGCGGTACATTATCGTTTCTGTTTTTCAATTCGTCTTTGGTTTTGTAGAAATACGATCTAATTCTATCTTGAGCTCTCTTGAACATATATTCCTCTTTTGTTTTCGCGTTGCTGTTTATGCCTGCGTATAAAACGCTTACCGGTATACATTACGAAGTCAACTTTATTCAATTCAATAAAAAAAAATCAAAATAATAAATTAAATAATTACATTTTGGATGTGTAACATCTTTCCGCTCGGTTCCCTGCAATTTGTAGCAGTGATTTCGTGAAATGGGACGGAAGTGTATAACAGGAAGGCAGTGAAGCGCGCGCTATTTGATTTGACCAATGAGCCTGAGCGGTGGTAAATTTCGCCGTCGTTATTTAGCTTTATTAAATTTGTCTGTCATTGTTTATTGGAGAAAATTGAAATGGACACGGATCGAAATGTTTCAACAACTAACAGTGGTACGGTTATTGACGGAGTTTTTCAACGTTTTTTAAATATTTTGAAATCACAAGTATACGTCTCATATTTTAGTTATCATAAGTCTATTCATACTCTCGCTTTTGATACATACACCCTCGCTTTCGATACACTTTTTCATTATTACTACATACTCTCGATACATATATCCTCCGCTCTCCCCCCAAATTGAACAAAAATAAAAAATTGTGTTACACCTAGTTTTTATTAAATAAAATACAATTTTCATTGAAAAAATGATTCTTCGGTACCAAAAATTATTTCATATAATACCTGAATCATTTTTATCAAGATTTTATTTTAATGATGCCTATTACCAAGGTGAGTTACACATCATTTGCGACTACTGTGGGGCCATCCATAAATTACGTCACACGAATTTTAGGACTTTTTAACCGCCCTTGTCACAGGTTGTAACATTTTTAGAACCCCCTCCCCCCGGATATGACGCCACATATTTTTCAATTTTATATTTAAAAATAATCAAAAGAAAAAAAATTATTTCATTTTTTTTTCTTATTTTTTTGCATTGCAACGCTGCTCTAGAAGTTGAATGTTGTTGCGTGAGAGATAATTTCATATTAAGTATTAATAAATATAGATCGAGTTCATAGATTTTTAAAGTTTTTTATTCACATATAAATTTCGCGTTTTAGTATTTCAAATTTTAACATGTGACGTCTCAGAACTTTTAACTCCTACCCCCTGCCCCTTGTCACTCAATAACACATTCCGGTGATACCCTCCCCCCTTAACGTGTGACGTAATTTATGGATGACCCCTGTAAGGATCGCTCGTTTTTTTTTTCAATTAACCCTCGAGGTTTGTTCTCACTAGAACTGTAAACAATTTGTCGCAGAAGAAAGTTAAAAATTGTAACTATACCTATATTTAAATGATATACAGAGTTGTTTTTGATGGTGCTTCATCGCAAAACGTCGAATTGGGTTAACCGATGCACTACCGACAAAAATGAAAACTTAAGTAAATTTTATTGTACGCCCATGGTGAATGGAAATTGTGACAAATTAATTAATTAATCCCCTGGAAAAATTTTATCGTACGCCTACGATAGAAGGAAATTTTTACAAAGAAGTTAATCCCCTATAAAAATGTTATTGTTACTCATCCAAAGAGTTTCCAATATGTACACCATAAGTTTTTACTAGAAAAATTATCACAAAATTGTGGAAAATTCGCATTTTGCTGTCTTGTGATTTTTAGTAGCCATAGTAGGATAAAAAGTGGCAAAATATAGTGGAAAAGGAACTTTTTGGGAGTTTTGGGTCTTCTTAGTGTAGTAGAGCATTCATTTAACTGAGTACTGATTTCCAGATTTGTTATTCTGGATCATAGCAACTAGTTTAATTTTTAAATGAAGTCAGAAGACACTTAAAGCATTTTTTTTATTGACACTTTGTCGATCTCTTAAACTCCTTCAATGGATTGCATTCTCAATATCTCTCTTTATTTTCCCCTCTCTTCCTCAAACTGTCTCTTTTTCTCGCTCTCACTCTCCTTCTTACACACTATCACTCTCTTTCCCTTTCGCCTTTTCTTCACCTCTGGCTCTTCTTCATCTCACTCGTTTTCTCTCTCTCCGTTTCGCTCTTTCTCCCCTTTCGCTCTTTCTTCTATCATACTTGTTCACTCCCACTCTTTCGCTCTCTCACACACTCTCTTCCTATCACTATTTCTCACAGTCTATCTTCCCTCTCACTCTTTTCCCCTCTCCTACTCTCTCTCTCACGTTTGCATAGCACTTTCCATTTCCTATATCTACAGGGTGTCACAGAATAACTATTCCTAATTTTCAGAAATTATAGAGGGCACTTAAATAACCATACTTTATTGATAAACTAGTGTCTGGAAATTATCCGTTGTCAAGATAAACTAGAAATCTTTAAAAACAATTACACCAGGAAAGAGTAGTTGCTTACTAAATTGAAGCAATTAAGTTAATAAACATTATGTTAGAAATAATACTGCATCAAACTTTATAAAAATTGTTCGAAGTTACGACCACCATTTTCGATACACAAGTTTTAACGATGTGTAATCGACTGCCGAATTCTTCGAAATAACTGAAGAATTTCCGGACACTAGTTTATTAATGAAAAATGTTTATTTAAGTGGAATAGTTATTCTGTGACACCCTGTATATTACTTTTTTTGTTTTAGGATGAAATAATCTTGTCTGATTAATGATCGAAGGCTTGGTGCTTGGTAGGCAACCAAAAATACCTTAAAAGGTGTTGTTTAGACAATTGGATTGTTGATGTAGGGGGATGTGAATAATGCAGGGAAAAAGAGAAAATTTTGAGATATTTCAGACAGTTTTCAGTTGGTAAACATAAAATGCATTGTAAATACACATTTAATGTGAAAATAAAATTGTTATGAAATTCTTTTCATATTTTGAAGTGGGTAACTAAAGATATGCCTCCGTATTGTTGCGTTAATTTTGTCCAGGAGAGTATTTTTCCGAGTATATTCTTTCTAAAGTTAATGTGACGACATGAGAAAAAAGCAATGTTGTCACATATATTTTCTAAACAAAACTAGACAAATGTTTTCCTTGCTTCAATAAACTGTTAGTTCGTGGCGTTCTTAGAAAGCTAGGAAATGATCAAAAAAATATACATAGTTATACATTTATTAGTTAGCATTAAAATATGGCGTTTAAAATTACTGGAAAAAATAATTAATTAAAACAACATATATTACCGTACTTAAGAAAATTTTGAAGAGCCGGTAACAGTCTAACATGGCTGATAAAAGAAAAGAACTAAAGTGACCCAATCACAGTATTTTGCAGTTGATTATTCATTTATGCGGCCACTGTGTCGTTAAAATGATTTACATTAGTTATACCCGCCAGTGGCGCCGTGACTTGTGATATGTTTAGAGGTGTAGAGCAGTATTTTGTTTTTATTATAACTACACACATCAAAATAATCTAGGGAACAAGAGATTTAATGAACAGCACGGGGACGGCATCAATGGAAGCCCTTATTGGACTTCCTTCTCTAGAACTTTTTATAAGGGCGGAGGCAATGATGGCAATTCTTAGGCTGAAATCGGGAGACCTATGGCCCCGGACAATGTTCGAGTAGGACACACTGATACAACTGGGACTTTACTTGACGAACCTATATTTCACATGAGTTTTGATAGCATGACACCAGAGAATATATTTACTGAGCGAATGAATATCATCATCCCATCTAGGGAACAGGCGATGCACAATTCTGGAGAAATCATCTGGTTCACCGATGGCTCCAAAACAAACCATGGCACTGGGGCTAGTATAAAAGGACCTAGAAAGAGAATGTTCTTTAGCATTGGTCGACATACTACTCTGTTTCAAGCAGAGACCATTGCTGCTATAGCCTGAATTGATGAAAACATCAGAAGAGGATATACCGGACAAAAAATTAAAATATTCACTGACAGCCAGGCTCTGCTTAAGGCTATCAGTAATCCAACAACTAGGTCTAGTCTGGTGAAAAACTGCAAAGAATCCCTCAACAGGCTGACAAGAGACAACAAAGTGTCTCTAATATGGGTGCCGGCACACGGGGGGATTGCAGGTAATGAAATTGCGGACCAGTTAGCTAAAGAAGGCTCTAAAGGAGACTTCATAGGTCCGTAACCGTTTGGTGGAATCACAAAAGATTGCATAAGAAGGGAAATCGGGAACTGGCTAGATAGGGAACACCAATTCAAATGGAGGGTGACACAAGGGCACCTTCATACAAAGAGTTTACTGAACAAGGTAGACAAGGAACTCTCAACCAGGCTACTGAAACTGCACCTTGAGGAAACATCTGTACAATATGGGCAAAGTTAGTGAACCTATGTGCAGAAAATGTTAACTTGATGATGAAACACCTACTCACATACTCTGCGTCTGCGAGGACTTACAAGAACTTAGACGGAAACATTTTGGAGAGGAATTATTACAACTACTACAACTACTGAAAATCCCTCCAGTCAAACTAGTGGCCTTTATAGAAGACACGAAGTTTCTGGAATGGAAGTAGATAACATGGGAAATGGTACAAAGATTCAGTTCATGTGCCTGGGCTGATGAGCACAACCCAAATATATGAATGAATGAAGAGATTTAAACTTTTTTGGTATGGCATATATAAATTTCAAAATGTATGTGGGTGGTACTGATACCATTGCCGTTGAACCCATAATCAAAGAGAGAATTGTTACAAAAGTTCAGAAAAAAAAGACAAACAATGAATGTTAATCATTTTAATAAATTTGGTACGATGGTATAAAAAATATTCAAGAGTCAAAAGGACCTCAATAGGTTGTATGGCCTCTTCTTGCATTAACCATAGCCTGGCATCTGTTAGGCAAGCTGAAAATGAGGTTGTCGATCTCTAGTTGGTTTATGGTGGTCTAGAGATTATAAAGACAATAAAAAATCTGTTGTCTCGTGTGGAAAGCTCCTTGATGAAGCAAAAGTCTTCATCCCATGGATTCCCAAAGATTTCGATGGCCAATGCGCATTTTCCAGATATACGTTTACTAGGTGTGCTGTGTGTGGACGGGCATTGTCATGCATCAGCTGGAAATTCGGGCCGACTTGTGCATGGACGCACAATGGGTTGCACAATGTTGTCACGATAACTGGCGGCATTCAAATAGCCTTCCAGTAAAACGAGGTCAGTTCTTTCTCCAATACGAATACCGCCCCATACCATAAGTGTATCACCTTGGTAACGGTACACCTCCTCGACAGCGGCAAGACGTTCCAGATTTCCAGGTTGTCTCCACACACGAACTCGACGCGTATCACGATGAAAACCAAAGCGAGACTCATCTGTGAAGAGCACAATGCGCCATTCTTGATGTCCCCAGTTTACCTGTTCATGTGCCCTCTCTGCCCACGCTAATAATCTTATACCGCGATTGCCCCTAGTTAAAGGGGGTACCCGAAGCGGTCTACGGGCGTTAAGGTTGTACACTTGCTAACTGACCTACTGTGATTGTCCGATTTCGTAATGCCTGTAAGCGAATCCCTTCTATAGGATTCGTTGCTCATGTTCGGCCAGTATGTCTTTCTTTAACATCACCAGTCCCACGGTATCTTCTCATCAAACGACAAATAACATTGGGTGATGAGTTAAGGTCTCCAGCTACACTTCTATAGTTTCGACTCTCTTCAACCATCTCTACTGCTATCTATTGCTCTTCGCGGATTAAATGTCGTCTTTCCATCTTTCTCCACTCACTGAACACTAACAAAAATCACTCTAAACTCTGTACACACCGATAACAACAAGGAAACACTGCTACCATATTTTTGCCAACAGTACTTACAAAAAACACTTATCAACTTTTTATGAATTTATGTACACAAAATTTCAAGATAATACCGGGGCTCTTACAAAAGTTATAACAAATGTAAATCTTGTTCCCCAGATTACTTCGATATGTGTATTTGCTGAACAACCAGTACTTTTTATAAATATAATTTATTACTCTTTAATTAGTATGGCATTTTGGAGAACATTTCAAACAACAATTCTAATCTAATAATTTATAAAAGTTATATGCACGCCATTGGGAGCACTTCACATTGACTTTAGAAAGAGTATAACTAGACCTTACATATTTTTCACAGACGCAGAAGTTTAAAATTTTATGATGGCTTGAAAAATTTGTTTAAATTTGTTGTCTATAATGATTTTCACTTTTATTTAAATTTATTTGTATAAAAAAATTAACAAACATACCTTCGAACCATTCGGGATGATCAGCCTTGGTGCTGTATTTTCCTTTGTCGGCATCTAATCCTTTGAGCACTTCTGCGAGTTTGAATACTTTGTTTTTCATTTTTTCCGTAAAAAATTCTTGCACTTTTTCTCCGGCCGTTAAATACTCGTCGTTGACTTCTCTGATTGTTTTGTAGAGAATTTCAGCATCCGTGGCGGCTCTTTCGCCGGCTTTCACCCAAATCAATAAAGTTTGCGGCGGTAAAGTCTTGAAAAAAAAAATAATTAAAAAAAAATTATTCTGAAAACAGAAAAAAATTTGTTACCTGAAAATATTCTTCATTTTCAATGATGGTACCGTCAGTAGTTTGGAAATCGATTTGACCCGGAGAAAATTTGAGTTTGAACTTGTCGATGGTTTTCTTTTTAAGTTCTTCCAAATTTTTAACGGCTATGCCCACTCGAGCTTTTCTATCTGAGTCAGTTACTCGAAAACCTTTTGTGGTAGTCATTTTCCTTACTATAACAAAATATACATTTTGAAGCTTCACCTTTATAGACTTGTAGCTCGGAAACGAGGTACTTATATAGTTGCAATGTTGTCAGATATATTTTCTAAAATTGTTAGGCTCACTATACAAATGTTCTCCTTACTTCAGTAAACTGTTAGTTCGTGACGTTCTTAGAGAGCTAGTTTGGAAATATTTAAAAAAAAACATAATATAAATTAGTAAGAAAAAAAAAGTCGCTTAAAATTGCTAGAAAAAGAAGAATTAATTAAAACCACTTTATGTATGTTACTATATTTAAGAAAATTTTGAATAGCTGGCAACGTAGCAACAGTGCAATGGGAATCGAATAATCCAACTCCAGCATTTGGCATAATATAACGAAGTAACCGGTCAGTTATTAATGCGGTCCACTGAGTCAAAAAATATTTTAACGTCTTCACGGAACTTCATCCAGGGGTGTGCGTGAGTTGTGTTGCAGAGAAATATTATTAATATAATATCTATTTGTTGGTTGAATGAGTTTAGTGGCGTTAGTGGATTGTGTTGTAGAAAAGTGTAGTTAATCTAGGGTAGACAAGAATTATTAATATAATATTTATTTGTTGGTTTAGTAAGGTTAGTTGATTAAGTGGCGTGAGTGAATTGTTATTAATATAATATTTATTTGTTCGTAGACGTTAGGGTAAATTTTACAAATATTATTTATTAGTAATTAATTAGAATGGCATTTTTGGAGACCATTTGAAACGACAGTTCAAGATGTTGTATTGCGCGTTGTTTTAAATATGTATACTTGTAGGTAAAATTAATTTGTTGGCGAGTAAAGAAATCTAGAAGCAGAGCCGGTTTCAGACTCATAATGTGAATTTGCGAAAAATGATTGCCAAATGTCAGAAAATATTACAAAAAGTATAATAGGTACCCAAAATAGTAGAAAAATTAGTTAATCATCCCGTGAGCCTTCTTCCTCACTCGATGTGTCATCCAGCTCAATTACAAATGACTGAACAGGAAAACGTTGTCTATAGGTTTCTTCTACATCTTTTACATGCTTGTCGCAATTATACCACACATCGGGGCTCACTTCAGAACAAATATCTCTAATAAGTTTAATCACACTTTCAGATAGAGTTGGCGAAACATTTTTTTTCTCATTCCCTGTTTGATGTTAGACCAAATTAGCTCTATAGGATTAAACACACAATAGTAAGGGGGTAAACGAACCACTTCATGACCATGCTGCTTGGCAAATTCATCCACTACTAATTTTAGCAAATCTTTTTTTAGCCACTGTGTTGGAATGCTGACACCCATTTTTTGCAGAAAATCTGCAATTAATTGTTTCCTAGCCTTTGCTTTAGGAATTTCTTCAGTTTGCCTGGAATAGTAAGGAGCATTATCCAGAAGAACCTCCCGGGATGTTTGGAATTAACTGTTCCTCGAACCATTTCTCAAATAACGCAGCATTCATATCTTGATGGTAATCCGCTGAACAGCTTGACATATTTTTGGCAGATAATAATAAACCGTTGTTAACGAAACCATGTTCATTACCCGCGTGGACAATAATAACTCGTTTTCCTCTTTTCGAAGGGGCATTTAATGAATACTTTGGAGTCCCATCATGACAACCTTTTTTGAAAACATCATGGGTATCATACCACGTTTCATCGAGATATATTATATTTTTCTGTAATCGTCGACAATGCGTAATTGTTTCTAAATAAGAATGTCGAAGCTCTATTATTCTCGAGGATTCCATAATTTTTTGACGTCTATTTAATTTTCTAAACCGAACCCCACAAGAGTGCAAGATATTTTTAACGGTTCTATCTGCTTTGTAAGGAAACCCAGGAATTTCCTTTAATCGTCTTAAATGTAGGAACGATATTACTGGCGTAAAACTCATATATTTTTCTTCAAGATTTTCCATTATTGCGGTATCCACATGCACTAGCGATTTCTGTACTCTCTTTTTCCGATGAGTAATAGTTGTTTCACCGATAATTGTAATAATGGATCTTTTTGAAACTTTTGTCAATTTATGTATTCTTTCAGCAAATCCATATTTTGTCCCATTATTTTCTTGTTTCAGTTGCCTGTACATATTTTGTATCACTTTTTGCGTAGAAACATACCAAATTTATTTTTGTCTATTGTCTCAAATCCCTCCTCTTCACTTTCAGAACCTTGAGTAAAAAATTTTGACAATATAATTTTCTTGTTTTGTACATACAGCAATCAATCAACTCACTATCTTTACTGCAGCTCACATCATTACTAGCAGATGGAACTATTTCAGGCTCTAAAATACAATATATCAACAATTAGAACCTAATTTTGTTGCATTTGTTGAATACATTTTTTCAGTATAAAAGGAGAAATATTTCCTATCCATATTTATAAAATACATACCTATAACAATATCTTCCTCTTCGAATGGTCGCCAAAAAGCCATAATTTTGATAATTACCAACAAAATAGTATTAATCAATAAAATAATTCTAATCACCCAAGATCTTAATGACAGAAATAGCTAACAGATATATAATTCTTATTCAGAACACAATGTCTCGTAAATAACAATAATGGTTTGTCCATGTGGACTCGCAGTTGAAGTAAATTTTTCATATACCAATCGGAAGTTACATTACATTGCGCCAATGAGAATCAATTGTACGGTTGTGGGTAGGTCAAGACTCGAAATGATTTATGGATTTTTTTTGGGGCTTTTTAATCTTCACAGAGACCTTGCCGTCCACTGATATTTTAACCTGAAACGATGCAAATTAATTTTACTCACAACTATACGATCAGTGCCATTTTCCTCATCAGGTATTTGTTCTTCATCCCATGCCGTTTTGATTATTCCGAGTAGATAGCTCATTCCATTTTTTGGTTTAAGAGATACGGTCAATTTTATGTCCTAATGCACACCTATATTGGTCCATATTGAAAATTTGTTGTAATTTTTTTTTAAACCGGTTTGACTTTTTTATTATCGTTAATTATTTTGTAGCTCGTTTTTTTCATCTGTTAATGGAATGTAGTTATTCATTTTTCAGGGTTTTGTTGTAATTTTTACTTTTGATAAAGTTATGTTCCTTTTCATTAAAGTTTTTTATACATAACAATGTAAAAGGTTATTTAAATAATTGAACTTAGTCCGTGCCTGAAGTGTGCATTCATTCATTCATTCATAAATTGGGTTGTGCTCATCAGCCCAGGCACTTGATCTGAATCTTTGTACCATTTCCCATGTTATCTACTTCCATTCCAGTAGCTTCGTGTCTTCTATAAAGGTCACTAGTTTGACTGGAGGGATTTTCAGTAGTTGTGATGGTTGTATAACTTCCTTTCCAAAGTGCTTCCGTCTAAGTTCTTGTAAGTCCTCGCAGAAGCAGAGTATGTGAGTAGGTGTTTCATCATCAAGTTCACATTTTCTGCACATAGGTTCAGTAACTTTGCCCATATTGTACAGATGTTTCCTCAAGGTGCAGTGTCCAGTCACCAGGTCGGTAACTGTCTTCAAATGTCTCTTACCCAGTTTCAGTAGCCTGGTTGAGAGTTCCTTGTCTACCTTGTTCAGTAAACTCTTTGTATGAAGGTGCCCTCGTGTCACCCTCCATTTGAATTGGTGTTCCCTATCTAGCCAGTTCCCGATTTCCCCTCTTATGCAATCTTTTGTGATTCCACAAAACGGTTCCGGACCTATGAAGTCTCCTTCAAAGCCTTCTTTAGCTAACTGGTCCGCCATTTCATTACCTGCAATACCCTCATGTGCCGGCACCCATATTAGAGACACTTTGTTGTCTCTTGCCAGCCTGTTGAGGGATTCTTTGCAGTTTTTCACCAGTCTAGACCTAGTTGTAGGATTACTGATAGCCTTAAGCAGAGCCTGGCTGTCAGTGAATATTTCAATTTTTTGTCCGGTATATCCTCTTCTGATGTTTTCATCAATACAGGCTATAGCGGCAATCGTCTCTGCTTGAAACACAGTCGTATATCGACCAAGGCTAAAGAACATTCTCTTTCTAGGTCCTTTTAACCAGCCCCAGTGCCATGGTTTGTTTTGGAGCCATCGGTGAACCAGATGATTTCTCCAGAATTACCTGGGTGCATCACCTGTTCCCTAGATGGGATGATGATATTCACTCGCTCAGTGAATATATTCTCTGGTGTCATTCTATCAAAACTCATGTGAAATATGGGTTCGTCTAGTAATGTCCCAGATGTATCAGTGTGTCCTTCTCGAACATTGTTCGGGGACCATAAGTTTCCCGATTTCAGCCTAAGAATTGCCATCATTGCCTCCGCCCTTATAAAAAGTTCTAGAGGAGGAAGTCCAATAAGGGCTTCCATTGATGCCGTCCCCGTGCTGTTCATTGCCCCGGTAATACCAAGAAGCGCTTGTCTTTGGATTGCAGTTAACATATTAACTGCAGAGGACACTTCTGTCCTCCTCCACCAGACTATTGTTCCATAGGTGATCGTTGGCCTTATCACAGTTGTGTAGAGCCAGTGAACCACCTCAGGTCGTATTCCCCAGGTTTTGCCCATAAATCTTCTGCATTGCCAGAAAAGCCTAGTCGCCCTGGTAGTAATTTTTTCCAGGTGTGCCTTCCAATTCAGTTTGGAATCACGGGTCACTCCCAGATATTTGACTTCTTTGGATATTTCTAGTTCTTCTCCGAACAACAGTACTCTACCCTGCGGGAGAACTCTTCTATTCGTAAAAGCAACTAGTTTGGTTTTTTTTGGATTAACTGAAAGGTCCTCTGTAAGGCACCATTCCTCCTCAATTCGCAGTGCTTCCTGTAGGACATTCATAACCACCTCCGGGAATTTCCCATTGGTGACAATCACTATGTCGTCCGCAAAGCGCTGCGTCCATATGCCTTGATCATTCAACCTACAGATCAAGTCATCCACAACTAGGTTCCACAAAAGTGGTGAAAGTACTCCACCTTGAGGACATCCTTTAGTTGTCCTAACAGTGTATGTTTTATCATGCATATGTGCTGTTATTCTCCTATGCTCAAGCATGGATCCTATCCATTTGCATGTGGTACTGTTGATCCCTCTGTTTTTAAGGGATCTGAAGTGTGCAATTATGGTGTTCTTCTAAACGCATTTTTTACAACAAAATTTCAAAAATTTACCTTGACTTTTTCATTGAAAAAAATTATATGTTTAACGAAAAATCATTTATTAAGAAATTATAAACGGTTAAAATTTTATCAAATTCCAATAAGCCATTTAATAATTATAAATAAAAAAACATTTTCAATTCTCAACTGTAGAGTAAAGGGCTGAATTTTATTGTTACTAAATATTCACATTTAATAGTTAAAAAAAATCATCAAGCGCGCGTGGGAGCCAGTCAACACCATTTTTAATCCTATTTTTATCTCCAAATTAAAATTAAAAATATTGGTGGTGGATTTCCAGGAGGTATGACTTTTTTTTGAAACCTCCTGCACTTGAAAAATCTTTGTTCGACCTAACAATATCTGCAATAGTTTCAGAGATATTTGCAAAAACAAAACCCCCTCTTTTTTTTCAAAAATTGTTTATAATTTTTGCAATTTATTTATGCAGGACTTTTTCAAAAACTTTCTTGATGCAATTGCGGATTGAATGATCTTGGTAGTAATTTTTTAAGAAAGCGAAAACGACATATTATGTGATTATAGACCTAATAACTTGGGACATGTTGTATTCAACTTTATTGATTTGCTCAAAATTTGCTAAAACCATCTGTTGTATATTGTACGCTTTCCGATTTACGAAAATCTACGGTTCTGAAATAATTTAAAGGTCACTGGCACGACCTAGGCATCACTTGAAGCCCGACTGTTGGAAAAGCATCCCCAGAAAATCGATTGAAAAATGAGTTCTGTACGTTTACAACGTAAATACTAGTATAGGTATTACATGAACATTGAAAAAAATTAATACTCTTATTAAAAAAAGATTTAAAAAAGGTTGATAATTTAAAATAAAGAATTTTTTTAATCGGTGTACGAGGGAAATCATAGTATTATAGTTACGATATATCAAAAGTATACATTAGACTATTTGAACTCTTAATATTTATATTGAGAGGTGCCGCATTGATAATTTCTATTTTCCATTTAAATAACATGGAAACAAAATCTGGAATTTTATAGCTCACATGGGGAGCAATACTTTGGAATTACTAAGATATATTCTTGTAGGAAATTTGCTCTACAAAAAAGGTCTCTCATAATTTTTTGATATTTCAACTTCTTTCAAAGTTATTCAATGTTAAAGTTAACTTAGTAATAAATTTTGACATTGTTTCTATTTTTCGTCGCTACAATCAAGTTTGGAAAAAAATTTACAGGATATTTTTTGTAAAGCGTTTTATTGGATATAATTTATCTCTATAAATTTTTTTATATCTCTTATGGGTCGTAACATATTCGCATTAAATTGAAAATTTTCTTAAATAATCATAATTTTATTGTTTATAATTAAGTATATTAATTGTAATTGTTAAACTAAAAGATTTTTATTACAATTAGGAAATTTCTTCCTTTATTGACTTATATATTATTTAATGCGAATAACTTACGACCCATTAAAAATATAAAAAAAATTTTAGAAAGATAAATTATAGCCAATAAAACACTAAAAAAAATATCCTATAAAATTTTTTCATAACTTGATTGTAGCATCGAAAAATTGAAAACATGTCAAAGTGTATTACTAAGTTAACTTTAACCTTGAATAACTTTGAAGGGAGTAAAAATATAAAAAAAATTATAGGAAACCTTTTTTGTAGTGTCAAATTTCCTACAAGAATAGGTATAGCTTAGTCAATCCAAAGTATTTCTCCCTACGTGAGCTATAGAATTCCAAAGCACAAGACAATTTTGTTTTCATGTAATTTAAATGGAAAATAGAAATCATCAATGGGGCACCCCTCAATATAAATATTAAGAGTTCAAACTTTTACAGAATTTTATTTTCGTCAAAAAAAATAATCGAATTTTTAAAACAGTATATTATACATAATCATGGTAAACATGAAAATGATGCGTATTTTTATACTCTTTATTTAAAATAATAGACTTAGTATAAAGAGGGAACATATGTTAATGCATTCAAAAAAAATTGATTTAAAAATAAAATCTAAAATTTAATACTGATAATGGTTGAATGTTACAATTGGACCAGTACAACTCTGTTAAAATGTATATGAACGGTCTATAAATGACTTATTATTTATTTAACGGCAACCTTCAGTTAATTCGAAAAAAAATACCTAACTTTTATGACTTGATTATTTCCTGAAGACGGTTTTAATATTTTTTCAAAATAAATAAAAACGTATGTATAGTTTTTGCAGTCAGAGTATAACCCCAAAAAAAATTCAAAATTCCGCTTGTCGTCCGATTCTAGATAAACTATAACGATCTACATTCTCCTTCAATATTTTTGTAAATTTCACCTGACAAATCAAAAAATAAATAAATTTGAAATAATTATTTTTGGTATGCATTTTAAACCTCCTTCTAAATAGAATTGATACTTTTTTTTATTAAATAGTGGTTCATTTAAAACAAAAACACATCTAAAATAAGTGAAGCCGGAAAACTCAAAACGACCTTGAAAAAAAAAAACCAAAGTACTTACCGCCTGAACGTGATAAAAGAACCAACGTATATATTGGATCTTACCAAGTCGAGAGTGCAAACTAAACTGGAATTCAGTTTGTGTCGTCGTGCACTTAAATGCAAGACCGCTTCACCAAAAAAGGGCAAAACAATTAGGCCAATGTCATTGTCAGATGAATTTCCCTTTCTCTGTCCGAAGTTCCTTTTCCGGGATAGTTGGTGGAGAGCATGCGTTTACGGGTTAGTCGGAAAATCTATAAATTTTGTCCAGGGAGGCAGAGATTGAGATTTCAATATAGAAACGGTTTATTTATTTGAGGGTAAAACAGAGGGAAACGGGACAAACTACCCACGTATGCAAACAGTTCTAAATCAGGAGTGAAACGAGTAGAGAACAAAGACAATAAGTTTCTCTTATTTGAGTTAGTAAATTCATTTATTCATATTTTCTTTTCAACTCAATACTAAAATAATTTAGATAATAATTACAGAAGCTATTTCGATGGTTCGATATAAATTTAACTATTTTTTTAATCAGTCTTACGTCCCAGCTATATTATTTTTCCTTATAGCAGCGACTATAAAAAAATTATTAATTATTATTACAGTTACTGCTTATAGACATAGAGCTCAGTTATAAATTTTGGTGGATATTAGGTACAACTACCCTTGTTAAGCTTAAGTCCCCATGCGTACGAATTGCGAAATCCAAATTACGATTCGCAAAAAATATTCGTACGGAAAATTGTATGGTCCCCATACACACGAAAGCCACATGGAAAAGTTTCGCATTTTGTGGGGAATTTTATTGTTATAACCAAATTCACGTTGGTGATGATCACATATGAGTATGACATTTGAATTTAAAATTAAAATGGAGCTTTTTTATGCATGTGAAGGTAATAATAATTTACTGTGAAAATCATAACGTAAAATGTAGGTAAGAAATATTTTTTAAAAACGTCAACAACAATTTAATTCAAGAAATGCGGCTGGGGGACAAGGAGAATCATTTTAATTATTTTAGAATGTCTGCACAGCAATTTGACTTGCTCTTAGGTATTGTTTCACCTCACATTACAAAACAATATTATGTTCGTGAACCAATATCTGCAGGAGAAAGGCTGGCTTTAACATTAAGGTTTGCTTGGGAACTCATAGTTATTAGGCAATTTGTTCATATTTAATTATCCTCTTCAGATATTTAGCAAGTGGGGAGGGACAGTATGGTGTCCATGTCCTACGCATTTAGGATAGGGAAAAATAATAAATGAAACTTGCCATACACTCTAGAATTCGCTCCAAGAAGAAGTGTGGAAAACTCTATCTGAAGATCTATGGTTGCAAATTTCTGATGGTTTCCAAAAACAAATCCTAAAGGGTTGTCTCTGTCCTAACTAAAAAATTTGAACACCACTTTTGGTAATCGTGCATGCTGTACCACAATAGGTTTTTATATTATTTCATTCAAATAAACATTAAAATAGGTTCACAGAGACATTTGAATTCCAATAAAGGCCCCCAGGTTTAAAGTCCCTCAAACACAGATGGCTCAAAAGCAATAGAAGGTACTGGTACAGATCAGGAACCAAACACTCTGAATGCTTAGGAAAAACCCCAAGTATCTTTCAAGCGGAAATGCACGCCATAAGAAAGTGTGCCCAGTTCAATATTGAATAAGGATATAGAAGGCAAAGGATTATCATAATTTCGGATAGTCAAGCAGCCATTACAAGCACTGAGCTCTTGTGTAATCAGTTCCAAAATGGTGTGGGAATGCCTAGGCAAAATCAATGAACTAGGCGAGAACAATATAGTCACTACCTTACTGTGGATTTCAGGACACACCGAGATAGAAGGAAATGAAATAGCAGGTGAACTGGCAAAGAGGGGGACTGAAACCCCCTTTTGGGGGCTGGAACCCATTGAGGTATCAACTCCAATGTAATATTGGAAAAAATAGGCAAAGCCGAAAAAAAGAGAAGATCTGATCATTGGAAATATCTAGTAGGACTTAGACCATCAAAGATTCTTCTGGGTGACTACAACCTGGTCAGATCAAATGAATGCATAAGTCAAAGTAAAACTAGTTTTAACAGGGATCCTAACGGGACATTGTCGCCTGAATGGACACTAGAAAAATCTCAAAATAGTGAAGGAAGAAGAATGTAGATTCTATGGCATTGTGAAGAAACCTCCATCCATATAATTACGAATTGCACAGCAATTCAGAATCCTAGAGCACAACACCTTAGAGATTACTGGACAGAATAGGGCCATTTACCTAAGTTAAAGCCTGCAGATATCCTAAAATAGGACTAAAGGAGCTAAACGTAACTAGTCTCTGAGAATTTCCTCAGGAACTAAGTAAGTAGAAGTAAGGGGGGCACAGAGCACAATATCTTTTAGGTCTCAGTGAAATGTCACCCCCAATTTACACACATACATACATACAAAGTCCCTCAAACACAAAGGTTCATATTATTTTACTTAGTTTATTTAACTACTTACCTTTACAAATGCTATTGATAATATTTCTATTAGTACTTAACTCAGACATAAAATAAGATGGATTGTATTGTATTATTATATCAACGAACTATAAAGTTCAATTCACTTAATCACAAAATACCACATATTCTGTTTTTAAAAACAATAAATAAAATAATAGTATTGTTAATCAATATTATGGATTTCATCATTTGCTGAGTAAGGGATTAACGATAGTGTATTAGATATATTATAAGATTAAATACATGTTCTAAATATAAAATAACAGGTTTATTAAAAATAAAATGTTAATACCTACGTTTATTGTAAATAAAACGAAGTATGAATCATAATATTTCCATTGTTTTCATTTTGCACAAAAACAAAAAACTTTCAAATAAAGGGATACAAAATACGTAACTGACTCATGGTAGATCTAATTTAAATTTATTAGTCGATCTCCACCAATAGTTCGACAATCTGTGTTTTGTTTAGCCAATAAGGACCAACAAAACAAATGCAAACGAATCAAAAACTTTTATAATTTAAACACGAGTTTTGACCTTTCAAAACATTTAGCGTTTAGGGAAATTTTCGTGAACGTAAATATAAGTACGATTTTGTTGTTACAATTCGGTTGTTATTCTGTCTATCTTCTCGTTAAAACTCGACTTAGTTGACATTTGACAGTAACATGACAGAACGAGGGAAAATGTTTAAACTTAACCCCTAAATTGAAAGTAACTAAAAGACAAATTAATAGTTTTCCATTATTCCAAAGTTAACATGAGTTCAATAAAAAGAGGTGCCTTAATAGTAATTGAAGGTGTTGATAGGGCAGGGAAATCTACGCAGTGTAAAAAGTTGATTCACGCTTTAGAAAAGAAGGAAATAAATTCGCAACTAATTACTTTCCCAGATCGTTCCACGTTAACAGGAAAATTAATAGATGAATATTTAAAAAATAAAGAATGCAAACTCAATGATCAAGCTATACATTTGTTGTTTTCTGCTAATCGTTGGGAAAATGTAGAAAAAATGAAATCTTTACTATACAGTGGAGTGACATTAATAGTTGATAGATATTCTTATTCTGGTGTGGTGTTTTCAGCTGTAAAGAAAAGTAAGCAATTTATATTTTAAACTCAGTATTTACTCAATACTCTACTTTTTCTAGATATGTGTCTTGACTGGTGTCAGCAACCAGAAAATGGTCTTCCTAAACCAGATTTGGTACTTCTTTTAACTTTAAGCATGGAGGATATGCGCAGCAGACCAGGTTTTGGGAATGAAAGATATGAAAATACACAATTTCAAACCAGAGTTTCCACACTCTACAATAAACTATGCAATGAAGAGGACAACTGGTTAAAAGTAGATGCTGCAGGTTCTGTCGATGAAGTTCATAAAAAGATTTTCGAAACATGCCTAAGAAAGATAGATGAGATTCAGATGTCATCTCTAAAAACTTTAGATTTTAGTAGTAATAGTTGATTTAAATTTTTATAGAGTAATTAAGTAGTAGAAAACTAATTAGTCGTAAATTGCATTTTTCTCAATTGGATTTTATATATGTAAAAAGTACAGATTTTTTAAAAGAATCCACTTCTTTATTTTGAAAAACTAAAACATTTTATGTTAAACTAGCTTAAGTTGCATTTTTGAATATCAAACAAAACATTTTATTTTTAATATTTATTTGAAATAGTTTCACAGCAGTATCATATTATATGTAAATGTAAGTTTTCAAATAAGTAAAATTTAAATTATTGTCTACTATGGCATAAAAATGTATGCAGCAGCCCATTGAATGTAAGAGTTATAAGTAATTACAACAAATGGGAAAGTGTTTTTTTTTTGTAAAATATAGGATAAGGTGTTCCACAATTCAATACTGACTCTTCTTCTGGATTTCAAATTTATGACATTCTGAATAAACTGATGGTATATTTTATATTAGAATCAATGTTTGATTGTTGAACACCTTTTCTTTGATTTTCAAGATATTGTGATAACATCCTGACTTACAGATGTTTATTAGCTTATTTTATTTATAACTTATGGTATTTTTAAGTAGCAAAACCAAGAAATGTATTTACAATAACAGATATACCAATAATTATTTTTGCAAATAGTGTTTTTTATTTACATTCTATTTGTCAATAACTGAATTTGGTTTCAACTTTCATTTTTATCAGAGGTGCAGATGGCGCAGAAGAGAAAATAGCCCTACAATCACTAGTATGAAAAAATAGGCATTTGGTTGTTGATTACTTTTTTAAATTAAACTAACTGTTTATAATTAATTCCACTATTTAATGAAAAAAATGTACTGTCATTCTGACAATGATATGCAAATATTGAAATAATTAAAAATGATATTTTAGAGTTTTCATTGTTTTTTTCATTAAATAGTGGAATTAATTATAAACAATTGGTTTAATTTAAAAAAGTAATATGAGTAGATTCCACAAAGTAAGGGCCCAAAGAGTAAATGATTGTTAATTTTGTATCATCAAAATGAGAGCGGTGAAAACTTTAAGAAAAGCTATTTCTAAAACCAAACAAAAAACTTAAATAATTGGATTCAAGAGGAAATTTTACCCACATGTAGAATTTTTGAATCAATATTTCCAAGGACTAAGACAAAAACGAAGCCAATGCCAATTTTAATGGAAGCAAATACCTTGCACTGACGGTGATGCAACAATGCTGAAACGAGTTATGTTGCCCCTATAAGTTACAAACCAAGAGGATTTAATTCTATGGAAACGTTCAAAAATTTGTTTTAAATAGATTCAAAATTCAAAGAAAAAAGACCACCTCATGTGAATTCCAGTTGAAAAGAAAAAAAATATCTCATTAGCAAAAGTATGAAAAAACTTAGCAACAGTAGTTCAAATGTACAAGACAAATGTTTATTAAATGATAACACTTTAGATGAGAAGAATCACTCGAAATAAGTTCATAATCATGACTTTACACTGAAAAATGAAATAAAATTCTAAAATGAGAAAATAGCTTTAACAAAATCACATTATACAAAGATCAGAAGCATCTTCCTTGCACTGACAATGGCACAAAAACGCTAAAATTAGTAATGCTGCCCCTCTAAACTGCAAACAAAGAGGATTTAATTGTACAGAGTAGTTCAATGCTTGTAGGGACATTTATTTCATTGGGTAGTAGACTTAAAAATTATGAAACAAGAATTTTTAATTACATTAAACAAAACAACAATTTAGAGTGATGGGTGGACCAAGTATGTCCTTGATTTAGGAACTGGGATTGAAAAACCTAACAATACCTCCATCACTATAAATTTTGATTGTTTTCTTGATGTATCTTCAAAGTCCAAGGTCCAACACCCATGAAATTAAAATGGGACCACTTTGGAGGTATACTGGATCTAATGCAAAAAGTTACATTGAAATCGGTTCATAAACAAAGAAGTTATGCCCGAACATACATTATAAAATATACACTTCGAATTGTGAACCTCCTTTTTCGGATAAAAAATTTCAAAAATTAGTTTTAAATGGTTTGAGAAGAAAAAAAATCTCATTTGGAGCAGAATTGGTAGTATAAAATTCTGATGGATGAAAAACTTACCCAACAGTAGTTCAAATATACCAAGACCACAGAGACGTAAATTTTATATTCTAAAATAAGAAAATAGATCAGAAAAACACCTCTTTTGGCGATGGAACCTATTCTAATAAAAAAAGATCAAAATTCAGTGTAGATAATAAGAATCACCAAATTTTTAACATGAAATGTACACTATTATTCATATTCTTACAAAATAAACTTGTAGTTAAAGAAACATCCAATTTGTCTAGTTCTGGTAGATGAAAAGCTGGTGGCCTTCAAAGCTCTAACTCATCCCACATGATTTGTATGTTTCCTATCCATTAACAGTCTTCAAAACGACGAATTATCGCACATAAAAAAATTCATATACACACTTTCAACGTTCAAGTATCTACACTAGAATTCTTCAGCTACGAACTACTAGCTACACTGATATTACTGTTGCTGGTGGCTCTACTGCTCGATAGCAGATTAGTATCTTTTTTAAAAACCGCCAGACCAGATTTAACCAATTCTTCGGCTATATCGATATCGTGTTCTTCGATTTCGTATAAATCCACTCCAGGAACTGGAGAGCCTTCGCGTTTCGCTCTCGTTTTCTCCCGAACGCTGTATCCGTTCATTTTCGCTGAAAGCTTCTTCCATTGAGCTACATGTGTCCATTCTTCAAACCGATCGACTGCTTCTTCAGACCAAGATTCACCGTTTGGTTCTAAAAAAACATTGAATTATTATGAGTAGCAATAAATAACCACTAACAACTTACCGACTCTGGCTAAAAAGCATTCGATGGCTTGAAAATGTAACCTCAGAAAATCTGTTCTGAGTTCGTATAAATCTTTACAAGGTACCGTATCAGTATCACCATAATCTACATAATACAGTTCAGCTTGCTTTTGTAGAGGATCTGATTCGATAATGTTCAGCACTTCAGCTCGATACCTACAAAAATTTATGTTAAATATAAATATATGTATTCAGTTACACATTTTTTCGCTTACCATTTATTATCGTACATGAATGTTGAGGCTACAAGATCACCTTTTTTTACTTCATCTAATAAATGTAAACTTCTATTTTCGGGTTTTCCGTAATATTCGGTCATTTCTTCCACAAGACAATCTAATTCAGTTGCTTTTGGACCGACTATTTGCACCCAAAACCGGGAAGGATCCACCATAGCCGAAACATAAATTTCAAATGGAGCTTCAGGTTGTCCTACAATATTTATTTACAAATACAACTCAATAATCAACAAAATACAAGTTTATTTACCTGGTATTGGAGACATGCGTTCAACTTTTGGACTTTCTACGGTTTTGGCAGCCACATCTGGAGATTTTGGAGGTAATCTGGGTTCTCTTTTGGCCAAAGATGCTTCCAAATGTTGTTGTTGCTGCATAGCTTTTTCTACTACATCTTCAATTAGAGATTTAGCAACATTTATTTGTTCCTTGGTACCTGATACAATAGTTATTACGTTATATATTATTATTTTTCAAAAATAAATATTAAATATGATGCTGAAACTGACAAGAAAACTGAAACTGTTTGTTTTGATTATTAGAGTACTGAAAGACAGTTTTATCAAATTTTTATGGTGCATATAGAAAATAGAACATTTTCTGTGGAAAATAATTGCTTCTTGTGGTTTCCTAATTTTAAAGGTAATGACAATCGAGTCCAGCAACCAGTTTCAGTGTAATATATTAAATATACAACAAACCTTTGATTGTAATGCGTTTTGAGTTAAGAACTCTATCATCATCATTAATGGAGATTTTTGCACCTGATAAACTCCTCAGTTCAGATATTTTATCCCCATTCCTTCCAATAACTTTACCTACAGATATTAATGGAACCCATATATCTTCACTTTCTAAAATTGGTTGGTTCATAATGAATTCCTGAAAAAGTATGAAAATGTTAACAATGTTTCACATTCCTTTTCCATATCACTATTTCTTACCTGAATTAAATTTTCAGCAATGTGACATGCTTCCACTGATCCTCTTATTAAACATATCTTATCCTCACAACCATCAATGTCTCTAAAATTAATTTTGGTACTGGTCTGTTCTTGAATTTGTTTGATGGTTCTACCATTTCTTCCTATCAATGAACGCACCATATCTTTTGGGACTTTAATTTCATGTGTCTTGAATTTAGATGCTTTGGCAAATGTGTCTGTATAGTCATCTTCATCTTCATCCTTGTGGAAGAGGAGATACAGAACATAACCAGAGACACCTAATGCTGTTAGTCCTAGAACTACTGTTAAAGATTTCGTAACAGCACTGAAATTTGAAAGGAATTTCCTCAATAGTTTTTACACATTTTTAATTGGGAACAAAACTTAAAATTTATATAATTTTTCCAAATGTATAAAAATATCAAAAATTGTTAACTATTTTAATCAGGTGTTAACTAGACAATTATTTATATCTTATATTATACAAAAGACCTTCACACTTTACTAATAGATAATGATGTCATCATTTATAATAAAAGTGAATGTTAGAAATAAATCAAAATGAAATAACTTTTAAAAATACACAAAAATAACTTTATGTAATCTTATACACTGTAAAGTCCTAATATAGTTTTAAAAAATTAATTGTTATAATTAAACATTTTTATATTTGACAATACTAATTATTTATCCATACTGCTAAGTATTTACATCAATATTAACAGTATTTAAAAACCATGTATTAAAAATTTGTTACACAATAGTTACCAACAGTCATATTATTTACAAGTAATTACAACATTTCAACCTACTTATTTATAAATAACAAATGCACTCACCTCATATCTTATTATCACACTTGCAATTTTTAGTTAGTTACTTTAATTTTAATATTAAAATTTACCAATGTTAACTAACCACTAACCCTACTTTTCTAGTCTGTCGAAGAGAACTAGAGCCACAGATCACCTACCTAACTAGAGCTAGAGAACCATAGATAACACACATTAGAGACCATAGACGTCTGAGATATGTCTAAGCGAGTTTGTGTTTGTACCTTTTTTAACACTGAGTAGCTCTGACATTTTGATAACGGGAGTATAATACTCGTGCATCTTTAAACAGTTCTATGGTTTAGACACTAAACTTGCATTACAAACTTTCATATCATCACATATCATATCAAAGTATTTCGTTTACGCATAGTAGGCATTTCAAGGCAGAAAACTCACTATTAAATTCTTATATGACCCACTCTTTAAGATAAAATTAAAAAATCAGTGGCTAAAACCAAACTAAATCACATCCAAAAATAATTATGATCTAATAAATATATAATTCTTGATATCTATTATGAATTATAATAAATGATGACGGTGTATTAACGATTTTTAGGTGAAGCACTTCAAACGGTTATCACAGTTAAAAAGTGCTGCTAAAAAATCACTTGAAATTTAAAATGAATTTTTGTATTATATCATCTGTCAAAATTGCAATGATTTGAAAAGCGGAAAAACAGAATCACATTCATAATGAAAGCCGTAGCTGTAAAAAAATCTGTGATAATGCCGTTTCAAAAATTGGGTATTTCAGTTGAATCCATCGAAAAATCCGAAAAAAGCAAGGTAAAATAATGAAAATCGTTTCTCAATTTGAATTTAGCGCCCCATCACATGTCTGCCCCTCCAAAGCGTCAATTTTCTGGCGTTTTAAAGGTTTCATGATCTTCTATATGTTGAAGATATCGCCATTTTGGTGTGTTGTATTTGTAATTAGAAAAAGATTTTTAAATGATAATATTAAGGATAAATATAAATAACTAGTTTAGTGTCAATTTTGTGCATTTACTTGTTAGTAATATAATTGTTTTATTTCAAAGATAAAAAACTTAATAACAATGGACGATAAAGCTTCGTGTAAAGAACTGGATCAGTGGATAGAACAGTTAAATGACTGCAAGCAATTAACCGAAAATCAAGTTAAAACACTATGTGATAAGGTAAGTTATACTAAAACTATAAATTCTTTTTTATAAAGTACTTAGTTTCTTCATTTCCTGGTATTATATTACTCATCTAGGTAATTATCTATAGTACACAACCTAGTTCCGACTGTTGAGTTCCATAATTTTAGATTATAGATTATTTTTAGATCAATTTTCACCCGGCATTTAATGTTATTATAATTTGTGTATGTTTCAAGAAAAGATTTTTATATAAAGGACCAGGTATTGGATTACTCATCAAACTAGGCAATACTCAAAAAAATTCATAAATTGTTGAAATACCATAGTTAAATGATTATTCTAATCAACTAACTCATTACGTTTTATTCTTACTAAATAGATGTAACAACTGAAGTCACTTATTATTTAGATTATTTCATTATCCAGTATATAGAGCATATAAATTTAATTAACATCACTAATATACATTGGATAATTTGACCTCTGAACATGGTCTAAGAAAAATTAAACATGTACTTAATATTGAAAAAAGACCATTTCTATATTTATAGTTTTAACATTTATTTAATAGAACCTTCTCAATCTACAGTGCTGTTGTAATATTTCGGTACTTCTGGTAAACGAAAAACATTTTAGACTGATTTCTATTGGTCTACACTGTTCTGTTTCCTTCTATTATTTATAAATATAACATAATAGTGAATTAACCGTTTGCTCTTCAAAACATTGGAGTGTATTCATTTGTTATTGCAGTTTCAAACAATATCCCCTTTCTTCCTATCTTCTGGATGTTCCTTGTGATATATTCATTAATATTTTCATTATATAGGGAAATAAAACCACAATATTTTTTTTATATCTCTACTTCAATGCTTTGGTAGCATTCCACCTATGGTTATCAAGAATACTTGAGTTTTTAAAATGTTTGTTCCTACCTAAAACTTAAAAAAAATACGATTTTAAAGTTTTAGACTGCAAAATATATTTACTTGACAAAAAGATTATTTTGTAATAAACTTGAATTTGTTAATATTCATCTTAACTTGCTCTTATCAAAAACTGTAATTAACAGGTTAATTTTGCTTAAATAATCTAAATTAAAAGAATAATACAAATAAAGGGTATCAGTAAGTTGTATTTATATTTCAAAATATCTTGTAAATTATTTTTAAAACGGTAAAACTACCTAAAACATTTATTCTGTATTTTAAGGAAGAACCTATTGAAATTGGAAAAAATTGTAATACATCTTTTACAGTTAGTTATGCCTATCAAATTAAGTAGGTTGTAAAAAAAATCAATTAAGATTCAAAGCCAACATTTTGAATGTTTGTTAGCTTGTTATAAAATATCCAAACTGAAATTAGATATCATCTGGCCAACCCTAAATCTATTGAAAGTATTCTATAGGTTTGTTCCAACTGGCATTTATGAACTGTACTGGAATCCTGTCAAGAACTGTATAGTGCACAAACTTGAATTAGGGATGGTCCTTGAACTTACACATCAACTTTATAACCCCTTTCAGAAGGTAAAGTCTGTATACTGTTCCAAGAATGATACTTTAATCAGTTGGAACGTGAAAGAAATACAGCACTTGCGCGAACGATACCAAAAACGGTTCTAACGCCTTTGGAACGAAGCTTGTAATATTGAGGATTGTTTTTTTAAATTTCCTGTTACCTTTGTTTATTTTTAAATAACATGTTTTTTGTTAATTTCAGGCTAAGGAAATATTATCTAAAGAATCAAATGTACAAGAAGTAAAATGTCCCGTAACCGTTTGTGGGGATGTTCATGGACAATTCCATGATTTGATGGAATTATTTAGGATAGGGGGTAGGAGTCCAGATACAAATTACCTATTCATGGGTGATTACGTTGATCGTGGGTACTATTCCGTTGAGACTGTCACTTTATTGGTAGCATTGAAAGTCAGGTATGTTTTTTCTATTTTTATAAGCAAACTAATTTATGACTTTTCTCAGTATTAAAACTAATCAATTTAACAATTTATATTTGTTTACAGGTACAAAGAAAGAATTACTATTTTAAGAGGTAACCATGAATCAAGGCAAATTACACAAGTATATGGTTTCTATGATGAATGCTTGAGGAAGTATGGCAATGCAAACGTTTGGAAATTTTTTACCGATTTGTTTGATTATTTACCATTAACTGCACTTGTTGATAGTCAAATTTTCTGTTTGCACGGTGGTTTAAGTCCTAGCATTGATACTTTGGACCACATTAGAGCATTAGATCGCTTACAAGAGGTACGTTCATTATTTATCAAAACATTCTATAAATTTATAATTATCCAACATCAAGTTTATGTGCACTAAATCAAAATATTTACATTAAGGAAAACACCTATATTTATTTTTTTTATATTGAACATGCGATAGTTGTAATTTTTCGAGAATTTATCCAAATACAGTATAAATAAATCACATCAATGTGTAATCAAACATTGAAACAATAAGTGTGACGTCCAGGATTGTCAAAGATAAGGTTCTTATCTTTTAAACTTTTCCCCAATGATTAATTTCAAATAATATGTGAAATGATTCATTTTTAATTCACCCTGCTTGACAAAAATTATAATATAAAATTGTTAGGTATGCTAATGTAATTATTTTCAATTATTCGATGTGTTTGTGTGGGAAAATACAATGAAAGTAGTAGTGAACTTTATAATAAGAGATATAGTGAGGTGAAGCTATTTTATGTAGGTGGTTTCTAGTTCTTAGTCTCTTTGGGTGGAACAACTACGGGTTGGGCAAAATTTCTAGAGAGATGACAATATATTGATTTTTTTTTATATATTATGGTGCTGGAGGGAATTTAAAATTATTTCCAATTATTCCAAAACAAAAATTTACTGTAAACTTGAAGATAGTTAATTTAATAATAATTAATAGTCAATTTCTTGCTTTTGAATTTACCGAGATCCGATAGGCATAAAATGTCTGAAAGAAGACAATTTAATTTATCAAAATAATAAATGAATATTTTTGGTTAAATCCAGTTAAATTTTTATATTCATCTTCAACAGTCTGGACATTATTCTTAATGTTTTTTTAATTGTATATATTGGATACATTTTAGATTGATATTGTGTTTTAACTAATGTTTTTCTGTTATTTTTTGGTATTATTCCACCAATATGCAATAATTTAATGTAGTGAGTAGGTTTTGGAATAATTATAATGTCACTGAACTGACACAACGAAATATCTAAAGTTAATTAATTCTTATTTGATGACATATTTGTTAATTTGATTTTAACAATGGTACGAATTTATTTCTCTGAAAAATTGGATGTTATGTTATTGTATGTTAAATATGAATTAATTGTAAAAGTTTTTTTTGATGTATTTGAAAAAAAAACCCATTTCTTTTTTAGAAATTTCCAGAATACCTTTTTTTTCCAAAGAATACCCCTGGTTTCTTCTGTAGAAAAACAGTATCTATCACTGAATTCATTATAAAAGCCTCCTTTTTCTTCTGAATTCACTATAAAAACCCCTGATTTTCTCTGGTCTCGGGAAAAAAATCACATTTTTTATCATGAATTCACCATACAAATGTTTTTTCACGGAATTCACTAGAAACTCCTTATTTGCCACGGAATTCACTAGAAACTTCTTATTTACCACGGAATTCACTAGAAAATCCATTTTTTCTCTCACTGAAATCATAAATACCTAAACCGTTTTTTTCTCCTGAATTCACTAGAACAACTTTTCCACTAAATCCACTAAAAAATAAATTTTTTCTCCTAAATTCAGTAGAAACGCATTATATGTCACTGAATTCAATAGAAAACCGATTTATTTCTCTTCGAAATTCACTGAAAAACCAATTTTTTTCTCCTGAATTCACTAAAAACCAATTTTTTTCTCCTGAATTCACTAAAAAATCTTTTCTCTCTCCTGAGTTTACTTAAAAGTAATTCTTTTCTGTTTTTTCAGTTCACAAGAAAACTTTTTTATCCTAAACTCACTAGAAAAACCATTATTTTTACTGAATTCGCTGGAAAACACGTTATATCTCTTGATTTCACTAGAAAATTTTTTTCTTTTATTGAATTCCCAAGAAAAGAAACCTTTTCTGTTGAATTTACCAGAAACCCCATTTTTTCTCCTGAATTCAGAAGACAACCTTTTTTTTCTCCTGAATTCACTAAAAACCTTTTTTCTCCTGAATTCACTAAAAACCCATTTTTTCTCTTTTGTTTTTTTCAATTCACAACAAAACTTTTTTTATCCCAACTCACTAGAAAACACGTTATATCTCTTGAATTCACTAGAATTTTTCTTTTGTTGAATTCACAAGTAAAGCTTTCTTCTCCTGAATTCTCAAGAAAAATGTTCTTCTAAATCCAATAGAACTCATTCTTCTCTCTCTTGAATTCACTAGCACTAGAGAAACCTTTTCCGTTTAATTTACCAGATACCCCATTTTTTCTCCCGAATTCACAAAACAACCTTTTTTTCTCCTGAATTCATTAGAAAACCTTTTTTCTCCTAAATTCACTCGAAACCCCACTTTTTTCTCCTGACTTTATTAAACAAAATATTTTATTTCATTTATCAAAAATTAATTTTCTTGTATTTGGCATTTATGAAGAAAATTTCCCATTTTGTGTAGGTACCACACGAAGGACCAATGTGCGACCTCCTGTGGTCGGATCCGGATGATCGTGGAGGTTGGGGCATCTCACCACGTGGAGCTGGTTACACGTTCGGACAGGATATATCTGAAAGTTTCAATCACAGCAACGGTCTGACTCTGGTATCGAGAGCCCATCAACTCGTTATGGAAGGTTACAATTGGTGTCACGACCGAAACGTCGTTACCATCTTCAGTGCACCCAATTATTGCTACAGGTGCGGCAATCAAGCGGCCATTATGGAATTAGATGATGCTCTTAAATATTCATTGTAAGTATTTTTCATGATAATATGGAGTAAATTTTTGTTTGACGTATTTTTCTTTTTTCAGCTTACAGTTCGATCCGGCACCGAGACGCGGCGAACCGCACGTTACGCGTCGAACTCCAGACTATTTCCTTTAAATATTCTTATTAATACCGAATTTTTTTTCTGATCATAAAAAAAACTGCAATATATCATACAACAACAACAAAATATACAAAAAAGGAAGCTTAGTTATAAATAATTATTGTATTTGTAAAACAAAATATCATATATAGAATATTGCGATAAAGTGGCGCGTTAACTTTTATTAGAACCACCCCTTTGTATATTTTTTTTAAAGAAATTATATTGGCCCAAATCAATTTTTTTTCGATAACGATTTAATAAATTTACAAGTATGTTTAGTTATCGACAATTTGTATTGGATTTTATTTAATCCTTGTAGACCCCGTTTTGTGTTTGGATCGTTATCAAGACTTTTTAAATTGAAGATCAGACGGGTTTTGCGCCGATCGCAAAATATTTTTTTCTTTTTTTATTCGACATGTCTGAGTTCATTTTTTTTGTACAAAGAAGCAAAAAGAAACGCATCTAATGATTTTTTTCACTAATATTTTTTGTATATATGGGGGGGGGGGGGATTTTTCTTTTAATCCATAACACCATCTGATTTTATGTTTTTTTAATATTTTCGATTGAATCGCTGTTAAAAATGAATGAGGTAGGTTTTGTGGTTCACTATGGTTGAATTGTTTCTTTTAACCCGTTTTCAATCGATATTTAATAACTAATATCTAAAATTTTCCATGGTGGGACTTTTTTTGATAAATATCAATAACATTTGGAGAAATAACCAGGGTTAGAAAATTTGTTATTTTTGTAAATATAAAAAAAAGTGATATACAGTCTCTCCCAAAATTAACTACTGTTCCATTGTGTAGTAACAGTGAAATTTAGTCTTCTATGTCTAAAAAATTATTTGAATTTTCATCGTGGGACGTTTTTTCATAAATTTGTTTTGCTGTGTTGAAATAATGATAAAATTTGGTGAAATTAACGAAATTGATAAATTTATGTGTACCTCTCTTAATTGTGTCCAACTGCAAAATTGAGTCTTATTTTTGTTGATTGTATAACAAACACCATTGAAAAGTTATTAGTTTCGGAAATTTTCCGGAAAAAAATCTCAAATTTTGTCAATTTTCCAACATATTTGGCAGATTCGATATCTACAGTATTTGATGAAATTAACTGGAATTTGGAACTTTATTAACATTAATATAAAAAAATGTGATAAACTGTCTCAAAATTAACTTCCACCAAATTGTGTACACACAGTGAAATTTAGATCTACGAATCATCATTTATTAAATCACTTTTCACAATCTGAATTATGACAAATCTCTATATGGACTGTCATTCTCCACGGTTATCCCGGTTTCCTCTTAGGTCGACTAACTTCTCAGTTGTATCCTGTGGAGTACTTCTGCCTGGTAGTGAGAAATTTTAAGTCGCTTGAGAATGGAGTATTGATATTTCTTACATCTCGGTTAGCTTGGGGCCCATAGGAATCTAAAAATTTGTACATTTTTAGCATGGTTGATTTTTTTTGGCAGATTCGTTTTACTGTGTCGAAACATCGATAATTAGGGGATTGGACATTTTTTATTTCTATTTTATAGTCGCTCCAACCAATAAAGTTATTAGAGACAAATTATACATTTTGAACGATTATATTAGGTGGTACAATTTGGTTTCTTTAAGATTAATATTTCTACGTCCATTTGTTCACCTAAAATAGCTTTAAAGTTATTGGGCAACTTATTTTGTTGTCTTGATATCGGGAATTTGGAGCAATTACATATTATGTGGTTCATTGTTAAGTCTTTGTTGCAGGTTGGTTTGTCTTCTTTTGTTATTAAAAATTCATGAGTTAAATTGGTGTGTCCTAATCGGAGTCTATTGATTTTTATTGGGTCTTCTTTGTGTCCAGTTTTTTGTCGCCACATCGCGGAACTTAAGAGTTGGACATTTCCCATGCACTGAGCACTTTAGTTTTAATGTAGCCTTTAAAATCGCTAGGCACAACATTTGACACATTCACCGAACTTTCATTTGTTCAAGCTTGCCGCGCAAAGTGATCTGCCTCTTCATTACCACGAATACCAACATGGGATGGTACCCACGTAAACTCAATTATTAAATTTAGTTTTTTTTATATTATCAAGTTCTATTTTAATAAGAATCTGTTATTATTAATGTATTTGGTTGGCTGATATTTTTAACATGGTCTATTGCTTGGACTATGGAAAATAATTCATTGTTGGTAGTGTGAATTGGCTAGAGATGAGATTGGCTGAAAGGATTTTTTAATTGATGTGTGTGGATTTTCTGTTTGATTTAAGGTTGCGAGGTTTGTATTTATGGATGGAATGTGACTTAACCAGGTTAGGTTTGTGGTGAGTGGGTCTATAAGGCCCTCCACTGGGACTCACAAGAGTCTATTGTGGCTCATACCTATTCAGATTTCACCAAACAAATTCAGCTTCTTAACAAAGCCGATTAGTTTGTTTTGTGAATGATATTTCAGGTCCGAGGGCGAGAGATATCTGATTCGAGCCGCGGCGGGGCAGGCACAAATTATACGATCTGCTGTTTCATCGTCTTCCAGACAAAGACGACAAGTCGGATCTTCCGACAGTCCAAGTCCTAGCATATGATGATTCAGATGACAGTGACCTGTTAAACAACGTAGGTCATTCCTGCTATAGTCTAAAATTTTTTTGGAGACATTCTTCAAAGGATGTATAATGCCTTAGAATGAACCAATCCTGGTATATTATGCCAGAAGTCTAAAGCTCTTCTTGATATCCAGGTAGGTTCTGGTCTGAAAACGCGTGCGGTAAGAGCTAAGTGCTTTCAAAGCCGCTTAGCTGTCCGAGAAAATTTTTATTTATTTAGCCAAGGATGTGGGATTTGTTTGTTCGTGGTATAAAAGTTGGGAAATTGTTATTCTAGTCTGCTCATGTATTTCCGCACTCTTTCGTAGAATGGAGGGTCATATCTACTTGTTTTGTAACTCTCGCGGTATTTTGGTAATTTGGAAATTTATTAACATGAATATCGAAATACACTTTCTCCCAATATGAACTTCCTCTAAATTGTGTATAACCTCAAAATTGAGTCTTCTAGTTCCAATTTTGTCAGTTCTTTAACAACATTGAAAAATTTTCCGAAAGAAAATGGCGGAATTTCAAATTTTGTCAATTTTTTCAACATGGCTGATTTTTTTTAGCAGATTCCGATTTAGTGTGTGAAAATATGGATAGCGTTGTTTAACATTAATATCAAAAATGTTAATACCTCTATATTGTGTCCTAACTGCGAAATTGAGACTTTTAATTCACTTTCTGTTGATTTTTGAACACCATTAAAAATATTTTCGAAAATAACATAGGGGATCTCAAATTTTGTAAATTTTTCAACATGTAATTTTTAGGCAGACTCGGATCCTACTGTTTCCAAATATCGATGCCATTTGATGAATTTACGGGAATTTATTGACATTGATATATTTATAATAATATAATATATACTGCTAAACTGTTTTTATCTGTCAAATTGTGTATTTTAATCCCTTTTTGATCGATATTTAACACCAATGGAAATATATTTCTGCTATTTAAAAAAAATTAACAAAACCTCTCATTTTCTAAATGCTCCAACATTTCAGTTATTTTTGACACATTTTGAATATATTTATACAAACTTCAAAATATGGGATATGCATTGAATATGAATATTCATCTTTTGGGATTTAACTTTAATATGAGAAAATCAACTTCTTATCAATTGGCTTTATATTAAGTCGAAGTGTATCTAGGGGTATGAAACTTTTAAAACTGTTTTTCACTGTTGTCTATTCTGGGACACACTATATATCCAATTTTGGATCCAAGGTAAATATTGCAATTATAAAAACGATCGGAAAATTTTGTTTCATCATAAAACTATGACAATTATCAATTTTTATCATGATAATTATCATAATCGAAATTTTAGAACATTAATACGACTTGTTTTGATTGAAATTCTCGTCGATATACAGGGTTATTTCGAAAGTTCATTTTTTTTATTTTTTGAACAACTACCAACATTCTAAATACTTATACGTTTCCACTTGTATAGAAATACCAAATAAATAGCATAAATCAAAATTAAACAGTCGTGCAAAGTTTCATAACTTCTGAACTCGAAAATATATATTTTGCGATGAATTCTCATCAATATTGCAGCTTTTTTGTATTCCCGAGATAAATTGATATTTTTTGGAAAACTGTTATTTATTATGAAAGAAAGTGAAAAAACTTTGGATCTATTCTTTTTGCACTATTTGTAGGAAAAAAGGTAAAAAGAGAATAAAACAATGTTAAATATTCTTAGGTATTTTAATGCATGAAATTAGTATATACTCAATGCTTGAAAAAATAATATAAAGAGGCATTTGTTTCATTAATATTTTCCTTGGATTTTTGTGCGTGCAACACCTGTTATTTTACGAGGTATCTTCATATGCAACCATTAAAAAAAATGTAATCCCCTTAACTACATAATTTATTGTATTATTGTTTTTTTGCGTATAATGAAGATACCTTTTTGTATAAAACAAATTAAATATACGATTGTACAAAATTTTTTGCGACATTCTCGGTTATTTCCGTGTAAAAATTATACTTTTTTTCTGCTAAAACTGCCGTAGTTTGATAACTGTGCTATTTGACATAGAAAAAAATTGAGAATGTCGACGTTGTTTTTAGTGTTGCTATTATGTATATGTACTTGGTGTCACAATTTTTTTTTTTAGGTATATTGTGAAAATTGTAACAATGACACCTAATTAGTTTGGATCGTAAAACAAAACAGATAATAGCGTTCTAAAATGTCAGAATAGTCATTGTAGCCAACATTAGGATACGTTTGGTACTTTCCATCAAGAAATTGAATGAAGGCGAGAGTCTAAAAGACTGGAAAAATCACCTTGTTACTGATAAATAGGTTTTTGACGATGATATCGATGGAAACGAGTTTTTATTAACTGAATTTTCGGAAAGTGGTCATTATTAGATTGTTATTAAAAGTGTCATGTCGAATTTGACGTGTAAACTTCTTTTTCGGTTTCTTTCAACTTGAATCACTATCAAACAAGTTCTTTTTGGATTGTTTACTATCATCATGCCCATTTAATCGGATTTTACTATCTATAGGGGAGGATATACTCCTGGAAGTTGAATTGGTTTAATTTTCCTGTCCAATAATTTCAACTTTGAATCCATAACAAACAATAGTAGGCTTTAAAATTTACTGAGCTCATTAATTATCACCTCTTGCGTTCAAATTGTCTATTTTCTAAATTGAACTTCCCAAACAATACAAAATAAACACATTTAAAATTTTCACCGTGGAAGTGGAGATTTATTTGTAGTCTTGAAAAAAATCATTGAAGATGGATGAAATATCGAGTTTTATATATTTGTAAGAGTTATACGACCACAAAGACATTATTTTTTTTATACTGGATACATTGATATAAAATGTTCCGTGAATTGTACCTAGTTTTGTTTGAAAGGTTATTTATGGGCTACGATCACAATATATACATTTTTCTAACGTATGCTATTGAGATTTACTGAAATGTATGTTTTTATACGAATTATTTTCACACAGCCAAACTGGAGTTTTATTTTTATTTGATTGTTGATATTTGGGAGTCAAACTATGATTTAAGTTGAAAGGTGATGTGTTTTTTTAGAAGATCGACCCTCAAATATTGACACACGACAGATATTAAGACATGCAATCTAATTTCATTTAATTTTCATAAAGACTGCTCATTTGGCCGTTCAGTAAATAAAAGATATTTCTAATTATGTGTTCTTTATTTATCCCTTGGCCCCTTTCTTCTACTTAGTTCCTGAGAAAAATCTCGGAGACTAGTAGCTCGTTTAGACCTATTTCCCATAGGAATTTTAGGATATCTGCAATAGTGCACACAACACACACTTACTATTGTTATGATTGGCCGATCACTTTCCCTCACTGCGGCTTATTGGCTGATGTCTATCCAGCTTCGCGCCTTAATGCGAAAGGTCCAACCAGCGGCTGCGTTTGTCGCGATGTTCAACCGACTTCTCTTGCTATAAAAAAATATACATGAACTTCAATGAGCGAACCTATGCAAATTCTGACAGCCAGTTAATATTAGTCATAATACACCTAAAATGACGTCAAATTTTAGTCGAATTTGTGACATCTTATTATCGTAATAAATTAACACCAAATTTTGGCGTCGAAATGGGAAGGTTTAGTGACATTTTATATTTTGGTTACAAAATAGATCTGAATATGCCGTCGAAATATGGTTGAATAGTGACTTGGTTCTTTTTGGTGGCAAAACCCACCTAAATATGACGTCGAAATTAAGTCATCCGGTGATATCGACCAAAAAACGCCAATAATGACGTGATTTCACGTCACCTTCCCGGCTGGGTATATTGTTCTCGCCTAGTTCAGTGAGTTTGTATAAGCATTCCCACACCACTTCGGAACTGATAACACAAGAGCTCAGTGCTTTAATGGCTGCTTGACTATCCGACATGATAATCCTTTGCCTTCTATATCCTTTATCAATGTTGAACTGGGCACATTTTCCTATGGCGTGAATTTCCGCATGAAAGATACTCGGGGTTTTTCCCAAGCTTTCGTAGAGTTTGGTTCCAGGCCCGCACACGCACTCCTATCCCAGTTCCTTCTATTGCTTTTGAGTCTTCTGTGCACCATTGAATGGCATTCTTTCCAAGTCTGGTAATGGTATTTGGATCCCTTTCCTTCTTGTTGCTCCGTACCGAATTTCTTTGAAAAGTTATACTTTTTCATCATACCATCTAGTGGCATATGTCCCAGGTTTTCTGATATCTAAAAAGGGAGGAGGTGGTTTTTTTTTATGACTCCCTCTCTACTTAGCCTATATCTTGTTCTTTCTGAAACACTTTCCACCATTATGTAGTGGTTTGAAGTTGAGAATCACTTATCCATGTTCTCATTACTCCTGTAATGCGTGTACAGGCTAGTATTTGAATTTTGGAGAGGTTTTCTCTCGTCGTAAATAGGCTAGATTTACTTCTCTACGCAATGGCTTCATAAAAGTGATCATTGGTCTCACTGTGGCAGTGTACATCCAGCTCAGGATTTTTGGGCTACAACCCCAATTTCTCCCTGCCAGAATCCTGCACACAATTAGAGCCATTTTTGCTTTGTGTATAATCTTTTTTTCGTGTTTGTTCCAAAGGAGTTTACTGTCTAGATGAGTCAAACCTACATATTTGACTTATTGTCTCCATTCGAAGGCTATTAAGATGGTTTTGGTGGGGTTGATGCATTAACCTTAGTCGAAGCAGTAAATTTCTTTGAATTAAAACAAAAAGCAATATATATGTAGATATGTTAGTGACTATTTTTTTGTCCATTGAAATATTTTAAGGAAAAATGTTTTCTTTGTCAAAAGAATTAAAAATAGGGGATTTATTGATTATTTGTGGATTGAAGAACTCAAAAAAATATCAATTTATTAGAACAAAACTGAACTTAAACAAGGAAAAATGGGGATTTTTTTGATTCCATAGTTCGTCCATTAAAAAATTGAAATAAATGTATCAATGTATTGGAGCAAAACAATAAAAAAGATTATTTAAAAAAATCCATAATGTATACAGAGCTATTATACAAACAGTTTGAAACCACCCAACTAGCAATTCGACATCGTTAGCGAACTAACATATTTTATAATTGTTTTATTGACGCTTCGTAAAAACTTTTATGTTTTATAAAGTATTAATTCGCGATAAATTTGTTGCGCTTAACTGTTCTGTCACTAAAATTGTTTTGAAAACGTTCTTACAGCAAAATTATAAAATAATTATAGAATAAGTTATAGAACTATTTTATAAACATTTATAAAATACTTTTTATAGAGCATATTAGCTCTGAATGATACTTTGCTCTAAAAGCATTATATAATGGTGTTTTTTAGGATTAATTTATCGCTATGAAGGCAATAATAAAACTGTTTGGTTACGAACATATTTACTAATATTAAAATAGTTTTTTAATTGTTATTAATAAAAGTGAATTGCTTTCTGCAGCAGATTGGTATAAAAGCGAGTAATTATAAAATTGTTGTTTTATAGTTTTACAAAAAATAGTTAAAAAACAAATATGTTACATAAAAGGAGGTCTTTTAACTTTAAAATGTTAACACAACAATAATTATAAAACTGTTTTAAAATAGCCTTCATTTTTATTTGGTCTAATGATATTTTTTGTTTGCACGTACAAACAAAATGTCGTACAGTAGCTGGAAAAAAATTAAAAGAAGTGGTACATTTTACAGAAAACTTAAAAGTAAATATCATGATCGTAAGTGTTCCACAGATAGGAAGCACTAGTGGCTCTAGCTCTAACAATCATTCAGAGACCTTGAAAATTAGCAATCGAAATGACTATACTCCAGCACAGGAGACTGATGGACTCAACATTAATTGCGTTTCTCATATCAGGCAATACCACTGAATGATGTTGAATGGGAACTGAAATAAATAGAAGAAAATGCAAAGCTAAGAGAAGACATTAGGTCATGGGCAGTATCAAATAATATTTCCCGTTTATCCCAAAAGAAGCTTTTTGCTATACTTAATGAACTTATAACAAATTGTCTTCCTCAACATCCTCGAATTCTCTTAAAAACTGAAAAACAATTTTTTTAACGAAAATTGGTATGGGAAACTACTGCCATAATGGTTTCGAATCAAGTTTAACAACAATAAAATATACCAATCACCAACTATTTTAGGTTAGGAAAACTTTTTATCATATTTTGTTTTTAAATACCTTGATTATACAGGGTAGCTACTATTTTGTTAACACAGGTAGTAAAGAATAATTTTTAGTTATTTTTTTTGGTAAATGACTATACCTATTGTAAACTTCAATTTTTGTTTATTTTTCTTTCGTTTTACATACTAAACCAAGATGCAACCACATGGGAATGCCAGCAACTCTTCTTCTTCTTTCTTGAGATATTGGGCTTAACCGCTAGATTATCCACCCAGATTTTTTTGTTTTTGTCCTAATGTTTTTCCAGACCAGTGTTGCGTGCTTGCCGCGTCTGACTTGTTGTCATCACTCTCTCTGAATTCACTGCTTTTTTTGTTTACTGTAAGTTAATCGGTTTAAGATATGCATAAATTAGAGAAACACTAATACTAGCTGTTGGGTCACTAAGCATGCATTCTAAGCTTAAAGAGGAACTACTAATTTTTGTTACACATTTGGGCATATTGAAGCGTTTTTAATTGCACTACAAACAAACAAACAAAATAGCTTATTCCTTTCCCCTTCTCGAAAATATATCAAAGAATTTGTATTCCACATGAAGTTTTTCCAAAAGAAGGAAGGAAATAAGCTATTTTGTCATCCGCTGTTTTTGTGCGGCGCTATTTTGACTGACGCTATTTTAACCTAGCGCTATTTTGTCCAGCGCAGTATATATGCATCTCTCCTTTTGGGGTTTCTGTTCTTCTCATTAGGATGACAGGCTATTTATTTTTTTAGACAATGCAAAAAGTATCCCGAAAAATGATTTAACAATAAAATTTTCTTGAAAATTCTTCGAACATCCTTAAAAACAGAAATACAGTTTTATTTATATTCTTGTGTACCTTTTTCCTTTTACTTTTTCATTAAAATACTCAAAAAGACTAATAAATAAGGTTTTCAAAATAATATACTTTTATATTCACTTCTAGGCCGTCCGGTATATATAAATATTAATCGTAGATATGATAAACAACTTTACTTGTTTAACGGGGTGACTAATGGGGGTGACGAATAAATTTTGTCGATTTATATTCAGTAGCGTGTTGACTTTCGAATAGGAAATATCGGAAATATCGTTCGAAATTAACGGGTATCGTGAAGTGTAGTGAATAGTGCCTATATGGATTACTTGGATTACAATCTGATACATTTAAGGTAAGATTTCATTTTATTTACTGGTAGTTATTGGTTATTGTTTTTTAAAATATTTTAAATCACATACGAACAATTTTATTACTATTAACAATTGATTTTTAATATATAAATGAAGTATTTTACAATTGTTAATTAGATTTTAAATTTGCTATAATCCATTTTTGCTCTCTCTTACTATTTCTTTATACCAAAATATTTAAAATACTGAAAAGGGGGCCTTTTATATATTCCTAGCTATGACAAATGGTTCGTATATAAGTGGTTAGTCATGATAAACTGTAGATATTTCTACCTCGTATTGGGGCTCCTATAGGAAATATTAAATGACAATTTAAATGTGTATGCTTCCATTGTTTCTTAATATACAGAATTGATATATATTGTTTATTTATAATCCATTTTTGCATCTTTTTAATGTTTCTTTATACCAAAATACTCAAAATTCTAAAAAATCGGCCGGTAATATTCCTAGCTATGACAAATTGTTCTTATAAACTGTCCATATACTTCTACCTCGTATTGGGGCTCCTATGGGAAATATTAAAAGACAATTAAACTGTGTCCTGTTCCATTTTGTTTATTAACATACAGGGTCTTTAAAAATTAGTTAATTTTATTCATATAAAAGTTTAGCAGAATAGATTCAGAAAAATATATTAATTTTTGTACAAATGTTCAATTTTTAATAACTAATAACATTGTTTAATTAAACAATGCTAATAATCTTAATTCGTGTTATATTTTTAATAATACAACTGGTTTACCTACTTAATTTTTAAAACCGATTTTCAAAGTGAAAAAAGCTGTTTTGAATAATAAAACATCACCCTGTATAATATGTATTCAGTAATTCATAGGTATTTGCATTTTATCGAATTCTCTGACTTTTCTTATACTTTTACACAAAATTAAAACCTACAGTAGGTTCTACACATACTTTTTTCAAAAAACAGCTAATCTATACTCTTGTGTGTTCTCATATTTAAATATCTGGTTCTTTTTTAATGAAAATAAAATATTTTCTTCAATTTAAAAAAGATCAAACTGTATTTTTTTGTCGAAACAATATTCTGAGAATTCGATAAATTGACAATACTATGCAATTTGGAACATATAAACTTTTGGAATTGTACGCTTATTTAGTACCACCCGTCCAACCTTCATATCTAAAGGAAAACTTATTATTTATTATCTATTTGTATACTTTCTTAAATCTGGATAAAGGTTTTCAAAAACCAAATACAAGTTGGAATTTTATATTTGACATACCCCGTAGGAGAATCAATACGAGGTAGGAATATGTAGAGTTCCCCATGACTCATCTTAAATAACAGAATTTTCTTTAATATTTTATACTACATACAGGGTGTTTCTGAATTTATGCGAAAAAATTCAGGTGGTGATTGCTCGTATAAAATTATAATAGGTCTTTCATATGAAAAAATTTCCTCACTCCACTCCCTTCCAAGATATCACCCCTAAAAAGAGGATGAATGAAATTGAGTTTTTATTTCTTTTTTCTCAAATTTAAGTAAAGATGAAACTTTAAATTTAGTAAATTTCGTGCACTCGCAATTATTAACCACCGGTATTTTCTCAACATTCCTGTTACATTATAATGGAGTGAAATTATCAACCCTTACTTTATTTAATATCAAATATCAGATTTTAAATAATAATTTTATTTCACAAAACTCAATCTCGAAAAAAAATTTGATATTAAATAAAGTAAGAGTTGATAATTTCACTCCCTTATAATTTAACAGGAATGTTGAGAAAATACCGATGGTTAGTAATTGCGGGTGCACGAAATTTACAAAATTTAAAGTTTCCATCTTTACTTAAATTTTAGAAAAAAAAAATAAAATCTCAATTTTATTCAGGGCGATATGGGGTGGGATTAGGATATTTTGTCATAGGAAAGACTTATCATAATTTTATACGGGAAATCACCTTCTGAATTTTTGCGCCTAAATTTAGAAACACACTGTATACATAAATAATTTTTTAATGCTGATTTTAAACATACGAATTTATAATAATTTTACAATCTGCGTATTTTAATTTAATGCCCAAGATTCCTTTAGCTGAAATAACAAGCAAAAAAATTATTATACAGGGTGATTCTTTATAAAATGACCCTAAATGCCTTTGTTTTTTTAATCGTAAATGTTTTTGTTTTTTAGAAAACATGATTTTTAAAAATTATTAGTTTAGTTAAATTATTTAGAATCGTTCTTTAATAATATAAGTCCTTTATTATTTGTTTTAGGTTTCGTAAAATATTGGTCTACTCCAAAGGAGTGTGAGTATACAGTAATTCTCAATTTCTATCAAATGACATCATATCTCAGTATCATCCTGCCTTTCTTTTACAAATTGGTATTTTTTTCAAAAGACATAGGTAAGCTATGTCAATCCGAAAATTTTCTAAATATTATGCCTTTCGTTAATAAGTTGGTACTTTTCAAAAGCCATAGGTAGGTAAGCTATGTAAATCCGAACATTTTCTAATTACTATGCCTTTCGTTAATAAGTTGGTACTTTTCAAAAGTCATAGGTAAGCTATGTCAATCCGAACATTTTCTAAATACTATGCCTTTCGTTAATAAGTTGGTACTTTTCAAAAGCCATAGGTAGGTAAGCTATGTAAATCCTAACATTTCCTAAATACTATGCCTTTCGTTAATAAGTTGGTACTTTTCAAAAGACATAGGTAAGCTATGTCAATCCGAACATTTTCTAAATACTATGCCTTTCGTTAATAAGTTGGTACTTTTCAAAAGACATAGGTAAGCTATGTCAATCCGAACATTTTCTAAATACTATTCCTTTCGTTAATAAGTTGGTACTTTTCAAAAGACATAGGTAAGCTATGTCAATCCGAACATTTTCTAAATACTATGCCTTTCGTTAATAAGTTGGTACTTTTCAAAAGACATAGGTAAGCTATGTCAATCCGAACATTTTCTAAATACTATTCCTTTCGTTAATAAGTTGATACTTTTCAAAAGACATAGGTAAGCTATGTCATTCCTCATATTTCCAAAATACTATGCCTTTCGTTAATAAGTTGGTACTTTTCAAAAGACATAGGTAAGCTATGTCAATCCGAACATTTTCTAAATACTCTGCCTTTCGTTAATAAGTTGGTACTTTTCAAAAGACATAGGTAAGCTATGTCAATCCGAACATTTTCTAAATACTATTCCTTTCGTTAATAAGTTGATACTTTTCAAAAGACATAGGTAAGCTATGTCATTCCTCATATTTCCTAAATACTATGCCTTTCGTTAATAAGTTGGTACTTTTCAAAAGACATAGGTAAGCTATGTCAATCCGAACATTTTCTAAATACTATGCCTTTCGTTAATAAGTTGGTACTTTTCAAAAGACATAGGTAAGCTATGTCAATCCGAAAATTTTCTAAATACTATGCCTTTCGTTAATAAGTTGGTACTTTTCAAAAGACATAGGTAAGCTATGTCAATCCGAACATTTTCTAAATACTATTCCTTTCGTTAATAAGTTGGTACTTTTCAAAAGACATAGGTAAGCTATGTCAATCCGAACATTTTCTAAATACTATGCCTTTCGTTAATAAGTTGGTACTTTTCAAAAGACATAGGTAAGCTATGTCAATCCGAAAATTTTCTAAATACTATGCCTTTCGTTAATAAGTTGGTACTTTTCAAAAGACATAGGTAAGCTATGTCAATCCGAACATTTTCTAAATACTATGCCTTTCGTTAATAAGTTGGTACTTTTCAAAAGACATAGGTAAGCTATGTCAATCCGAAAATTTTCTAAATACTATGCCTTTCGTTAATAAGTTGGTACTTTTCAAAAGACATAGGTAAGCTATGTCAATCCGAAAATTTTCTAAATACTATTCCTTTCGTTAATAAGTTGGTACTTTTCAAAAGACATAGGTAAGCTATGACAATCCGAACATTTTCTAAATACTATGCCTTTCATTAATAAGTTGGTACTTTTCAAAAGACATAGGTAAGCTATGACAATCCGAACATTTTCTAAATACTATGCCTTTCGTTAATAAGTTGGTACTTTTCAAAAGACATAGGTAAGCTATGTCATTCCTCATATTTCCTAAATACTATGCCTTTCGTTAATAAGTTGGTACTTTTCAAAAGACATAGGTAAGCTATGTCAATCCGAAAATTTTCTAAATACTATGCCTTTCGTTAATAAGTTGGTACTTTTCAAAAGACATAGGTAAGCTATGTCAATCCGAACATTTTCTAAATACTATTCCTTTCGTTAATAAGTTGTTACTTTTCAAAAGACATAGGTAAGCTATGTCAATCCGAACATTTTCTAAATACTATGCCTTTCGTTAATAAGTTGGTACTTTTCAAAAGACATAGGTAAGCTATGTCAATCCGAAAATTTTCTAAATACTATGCCTTTCGTTAATAAGTTGGTACTTTTCAAAAGACATAGGTAAGCTATGTCAATCCGAACATTTTCTAAATACTATGCCTTTCGTTAATAAGTTGGTACTTTTCAAAAGACATAGGTAAGCTATGTCAATCCGAAAATTTTCTAAATACTATTCCTTTCGTTAATAAGTTGGTACTTTTCAAAAGACATAGGTAAGCTATGTCAATCCGAACATTTTCTAAATACTATGCCTTTCGTTAATAAGTTGGTACTTTTCAAAAGACATAGGTAAGCTATGTCATTCCTCATATTTCCTAAATACTATTCCTTTCGTTAATAAGTTGGTACTTTTCAAAAGACATAGGTAAGCTATGTCAATCCGAACATTTTCTAAATACTATGCCTTTCGTTAATAAGTTGGTACTTTTCAAAAGACATAGGTAAGCTATGTCAATCCGAAAATTTTCTAAATACTATGCCTTTCGTTAATAAGTTGGTACTTTTCAAAAGACATAGGTAAGCTATGTCAATCCGAAAATTTTCTAAATACTATGCCTTTCGTTAATAAGTTGGTACTTTTCAAAAGACATAGGTAAGCTATGTCAATCCGAACATTTTCTAAATACTATGCCTTTCGTTAATAAGTTGGTACTTTTCAAAAGACATAGGTAAGCTATGTCAATCCGAAAATTTTCTAAATACTATGCCTTTCGTTAATAAGTTGGTACTTTTCAAAAGACATAGGTAAGCTATGTCAATCCGAAAATTTTCTAAATACTATGCCTTTCGTTAATAAGTTGGTACTTTTCAAAAGACATAGGTAAGCTATGTCAATCCGAACATTTTCTAAATACTATGCCTTTCGTTAATAAGTTGGTACTTTTCAAAAGACATAGGTAAGCTATGTCAATCCGAAAATTTTCTAAATACTATGCCTTTCGTTAATAAGTTGGTACTTTTCAAAAGACATAGGTAAGCTATGTCAATCCGAAAATTTTCTAAATACTATGCCTTTCGTTAATAAGTTGGTACTTTTCAAAAGACATAGGTAAGCTATGTCAATCCGAACATTTTCTAAATACTATGCCTTTCGTTAATAAGTTGGTACTTTTCAAAAGACATAGGTAAGCTATGTCAATCCGAACATTTTCTACATACTATGCCTTTCGTTAATAAGTTGGTACTTTTCAAAAGACATAGGTAAGCTATGTCAATCCGAAAATTTTCTAAATACTATGCCTTTCGTTAATAAGTTGGTACTTTTCAAAAGACATAGGTAAGCTATGTCATTCCTCATATTTCCTAAATACTATGCCTTTCGTTAATAAGTTGGTACTTTTCAAAAGACATAGGTAAGCTATGTCAATCCGAACATTTTCTAAATACTATGCCTTTCGTTAATAAGTTGGTACTTTTCAAAAGACATAGGTAAGCTATGTCAATCCGAACATTTTCTAAATACTATGCCTTTCGTTAATAAGTTGGTACTTTTCAAAAGACATAGGTAAGCTATGTCAATCCGAACATTTTCTACATACTATGCCTTTCGTTAATAAGTTGGTACTTTTCAAAAGACATAGGTAAGCTATGTCATTCCTCATATTTCCTAAATACTATGCCTTTCGTTAATAAGTTGGTACTTTTCAAAAGACATAGGTAAGCTATGTCAATCCGAACATTTTCTAAATACTATTCCTTTCGTTAATAAGTTGGTACTTTTCAAAAGACATAGGTAAGCTATGTCAATCCGAACATTTTCTAAATACTATGCCTTTCGTTAATAAGTTGGTACTTTTCAAAAGACATAGGTAAGCTATGTCAATCCGAACATTTTCTACATACTATGCCTTTCGTTAATAAGTTGGTACTTTTCAAAAGACATAGGTAAGCTATGTCAATCCGAAAATTTTCTAAATACTATGCCTTTCGTTAATAAGTTGGTACTTTTCAAAAGACATAGGTAAGCTATGTCATTCCTCATATTTCCTAAATACTATGCCTTTCGTTAATAAGTTGGTACTTTTCAAAAGACATAGGTAAGCTATGTCAATCCGAACATTTTCTAAATACTATGCCTTTCGTTAATAAGTTGGTACTTTTCAAAAGACATAGGTAAGCTATGTCAATCCGAAAATTTTCTAAATACTATGCCTTTCGTTAATAAGTTGGTACTTTTCAAAAGACATAGGTAAGCTATGTCAATCCGAACATTTTCTAAATACTGCAGTCTTTCGTTAACAAGTTGGTACCTTTCAAAAGACATGGGTAAGCTATGTCGTTCCTCGTATTTTCTGTTCTGTTTTTTTTCTGCCCTTTCTCCCCTGTTGGTGTCATTCGGTTTGAAATTGTGAATTATTTTTTTATTGCAATTGTTAAGTAAGCCACATGTACCGACTTTTTTGTTTACGATTGACTTTTTCCCGCACGGATACATGCAGTATCACACTGTGAGAAAGTACTCGTTACCTAGGGTGTCGGTAAGCCTCGCTTGCAAAACGAGCAGTCATTCAGATGGGCGAGTACGCTTAAGTGTTTTCCGTTTGTCGAATGGGTATGGGTTGACAAGTAGGGGGAATAGTTGCCCAGTATGGGCTATCAAAATATCGTAGATTTCTAAGTTGGTATATGCAAAACGGCTATACTTGGCAATTTATTACTAACAATTTTTTTTCAGCGCTTCCTTTTCAGCACACTAACACTCTCTTACAGGCTTCAGAGATGTCATCAAATTTTTTGTATATTTTTTAATTTTGTTTGATTTTCTGTTCCAGGAATTTTTTTAGGGATGGATTTATTTGGAATATATGCATATATTTAAACTTGCTGATAGGCCTATCTTATAATTTTACTTATTTTTATGTCCTAGGGTTTCCATTAAAATTTTTCTTATTAATTTTATTTTTTGTTTTAGAATTCTTATTAGGAAAGGATTTTTTAGGTTACTAAAGTGACTTTGCAGTTTAGAACTTCAGAATTTTCATTAAAATTTGGTAAAGTTTTTTTTTGCATGATTGTTTCTTAGCTGCATGGGTTTAAAAGGTGCATGCATGTTGTAGGGGGTGGTAAAGTAGTGGTTATTTAGGGGGTTTAGTATTTTAATTATAAAATTTTGTATGTAAAAATATTTTTATGTTGTAATTCGTGTTTAAATTTTTCGGCTCTTATAAAAAAATGTAAATGTTAATATTTTATTGATATTCAACATATCTTTTTTATAATTGCTAAGTTTGCATTCATTTTATCCTGTTTGTAAATGTATATCTATCTGCACTTTGCTAGAGTAAAGATAAACTCTGGCTTAGTGCAGCCGGTAGAGAACATCCAGCTTTCAGGGGGGCGCATTTTCTAGTTTTGTCTGCGATTTCCTCCGCCGGCGGGGAATATTTTCCATCGGTTGTGAATATTTTAACCGGTTGATTATATTTTCTACCGATAAAGGGAACAACTTCCAGTCGAGAGGGCCAACTTCCAGCCGTGATGGGAAATGATTCCTTATATTTTTTTATAGATGGGTATTTAATTTCAGTTTTGTCAAAGTAATCTTTGGTTTTGTATCGCTTTGGTTATATATATTAGGTAACAAAACAAATATGATATTTTGTGTTATTGTTATATATTGAACTCCACTTTTACTTTAGCTGATATAAATGTTGTGTTCCTATTTGTCTTTTTTACAGTACTGTTCTACAATCTGAATTAAACTGTTACTTGAGAGATAACAGAACAGAAATCTAATAATAATTATTAAGATGTTATATATAATGTTATATACACCAGAGAAAATGAAAATGCTCGTCTGTATGGAAAGAAAAATGGATAGAAATGGTGACCAGTGTTGCAAAAAAATTGATGAGTATCTGAAGAAAGTAAATTGGAAACCAGTGAAATTGTAAAGAGTTCGAAAGACTGGTGTTTACCACATTTTGCAGTATGGAATATCAATAATCCAAACTTCAGTCTCTGAAGAAGATAACTTGGTTATCGAAACGCGCGTAAGATAGTGTAAAGTGTTAGTGTTGGTGTAGTGGTAGTGTAAACAGTGCTCAGAGTCAAGTAGCTCCAACTGTTCCAGAATTCCCGACTTATATGTGTATATAGATGTAAAACTCTGTCCAAACCCTCTATTAATGGAGCGTTTGTACATGTCACTATGAAATCTTGATCTTGATACAGGCTCAATAGACAACTAACTACCGAACTATTAGCTATAGCTAAATGTTTAATTATAAATTTCTCAGCAAGCCATATCATTTTCCATTTCAGAGGTATTTCACTAACCCAAACTTCTTCTTTTCTTCTTCAATTTCGGTAACTAACCTCTCTTATGATTATTTTGTTCCATGTGAATATATGTGACTAACTTCAACTTATACTAGTGACGTCAAAATCTAAAAGGCGGATTTTAAGAAATTTTTAAAATAGAATTTTCTAAATGGAGATAAAAACAAAACAACTCTATTGAATTTGACTACGTAATCTATTTTTAGTTGAACACCCTACAGCTAGGATTTAAAGATTCTAATTTATGGTGAAGTCGCCTTAGATAGACGCGATCGCCAAAAAATAAAATCTTCGGCTTAAGGCGGCCTTACACTGAGGCAACCGTAGGCAATCCAGTTGTCTGCCGCATGCGATGATTTTAAAGTGCGCTAATCTATTCGCCGCAATATCAAGACTCTACAATTTCCCCTTTTATCCCTGAAGTCTGCCGAGCAACAATTCTAGTGCTAAAGGAATGTATTAAGGTAAGGATGCAAAATTAAGATTAACCGGTAAATAAATGGTTAGTTAAATTCAGATTCAGCTTTTTTGGTATAAAAAGAAAGAAAAAGTAAAAACATCAAAGGGAAAGTAAATATGGTTTTGCCTTATTATTACCAATTCGAGATATTTTGCCTCAAAATCTAATAAAAAAAAATTTTTAATAAGGCTTTTTAACTAAGTAAGAATCGATTTTTACAAACTTAGTTCTGTTTAAAAAAAAGACAAAGTTCGTTAAACTGGAATTGGAAGAACATGAGCTAAACATATGTAACAGAAACACAAAATAATAGTGTATTTACTTAATTACAGTTACCTGTAAATAATTGTCATATTAGTAAAGCGTGATCTATAGACGTCAAAAAATAATAGTTCAATATTATTAAACGCTTATAGCCCGAGAAGTAGTTATTGCTTCTTAGAGGACGGTCTGCTCTTTGGAAATTAATGTTTCTAATTTGTAAAGCGTTTAGGGGGAAGTCGGGTAATTGTGCGCGGAGGACAATGGTCCGCACCATAATACGAAACGAAAATGCTCATTATTTGTTTAAATCTGTACACGTAGCGTTATCTTTTGGTTGTTATTGAAAGTTACGCTGTCATTCGGGCGATTTTCTGCTTAAACGACCGGGTTATGGTGTTTGCCGGTTTTTCAGGTTTATGTTTATTAAATTTGTCGGTGTGAAAATAAGCCATAACTTTTTAAATAAAAAAGTTTTTATTTCGGTTCTTAGACTAAGATAATCAGTGTAGTTCGGGTTATTATTGGAGTAATTTACTTGAGGTAAATAACATAAAGTTTTATTTTTGTGAATTTTTATTACCAGCAAGTTTTTGTCCGTTAATGGTGCGCAATGCGCACAATTAGCCGTCCTTTTAAATTTTAAAAGTTCTTATGGTATTAATTTGAAAATACAATGACACGTAGTTTTTATTGTTTCAGATGCCAAAATATACCCGCAAAACAAATAAAGCTAACTGGGACGCAGATTTAATGAAAAAAGCTATCTTATTTGTTACAAATGGAGGGACAATTAGAGATGCCGGGCGAAGGTTTGGAATACCTGAATCCACAATTCGCAAAAGAAAGAAAGACTATGATAAAGGCAATGACATCCAGGGTCCTCAATTGGGACGACACTCTATTTTTTCGCAGAAACAAGAAGGGGATTTGGCTAGTCATGTATTAAAAATGGCTAAACTCTTTTATGGCGTATCAAGAACTCAACTTCGGCGATTGGCGTATTCCTATGCATTAGCTAATAATATCCCAAACAATTTTAATGCTACAACGAAAATGGCAGGGAAAGACTGGTACTATCAGTTTTTAAAAAAAAACAACGGATTGTCGCTCAGAAAACCAGAACCAACCAGCATTAATCGAATATCCGCATTCAACGAAGCACAGGTTACACAATTCTTTGAGAATTTAAAGAAGCTTTACGAAAAATATCACTTCAAAGATGATAAGATTTTCAACGTAGATGAAACGGGCATTTCAACGGTCCAGAAGCCATCTAAACGTCTTGGTTTTAAGGAAACTGTTAAACCTTCCAAAGATCAACCCGTTCTGATAATTCTGGACAATCACTCCAGCCATATTTCTGTAGAAATTTATGATTTTTGTAAGCAAAATGGAATAGAATTACTAACCATTCCACCTCATACATCCCATCGCTTACAGCCTTTGGATTTAACATTTTATGGCCCACTTAAATCGGCGTTTAACCGCCAGTGTGACAACTATCTTTTACATTTTGAAAGAATAACACCCTACGATTTGGCAGAACTCTTTCATAAGGCCTATAGTCAAGTCGCAACTATTGAGAAAGCTCAATCGGGGTTTAAAGCTGCAGGAATATGGCCATTTCAGCCTGAAAAATTTACCAAAGAAGACTTTTTGCCATCAAATCATTACAAGCCGACATTGACAGTCGAAGAAGATCATCAAATTGGGTCCGTTATAGAGACTGAAGTTTCCTGTCCCAATACTTCTAAAGTTTGCAAGCAAGTTGAATCTCAGGCAAGCACTTCAACTGCTGGACAAACTATTTCTGGCCCAAGTGGCGTTTCAAGTTGCTCGCTTGAAGTTTCATTTGAAGAATTGAACCCAATTCCAACTCCATCTACTAGTAAAATTCAACGCCGTAAGAAACAGAAGTCCGAAATTTTGACAGAGACGCCCAATAAAGACGTTTTGCTAGCCAGCGAGTCACAAAAAAAAGTGAGACAAGCAAATTTGGAAAAAAAAATAAAACAAAAACCGTCAATAAAAGGTAAGGCTAGTGCAAAACATCCCGCTAAAAATAGAAAGGCCGTTAAAAGGAAGGTTTTTGAAGAAAGTGACTCTGAAGAAGACCTAGCTGATGGCCACTTATGTGATGATGATGAGATGGATGACACGGAAGCCAACCCCGAAGATAGATGCTTAATTTGTGATGACACGAGCAAAAAAGATGAATTTTGGTTTCAATGTGTTATGTGCGGCAGATGGGCTCATGAGCTTTGCAGTGGTGTTGACTCCCTCGAAGGTTATATCTGTGACTTTTGCGATCATTAATTTGTAGTTTTTAAGTTGCAGTAAATATATAATGTTCTTTGTATCACTTGTTTTAATTCTACCCTTTATATCCTAAAGTTTTTAGTAGTTTTTTGCTTGCGCACAATTACCCTGACCAGTGCGCACAATTAACCGCATAGGGTGGACAATTGTGCGCAATGTCAGTTTTTATCTTATTTTGTCCCTAGGCCCAAAAAATTGTTTTTGTAATATTTGGTTAATTTGGTATATAACCTATAAAAAGAAGAACATCTGTGCCAAATTTCAAAGCTCCATCTACCATACTTTAAAAAATATGTTTTTTTTCTTAGGTGCGCACAATTCACCGACTTTCCCCTAATAGTATTGAACTATTATTTTTTGACAATAATAGTGGTTTTTAAGCCAAGAACGGTAAAAAGCGACATTATTATTAGGGTATATATTTACTAATATACACTTTACAAGAAACCAAAATCCTGTGCTCCTAGGCGGGAGGCACTCGTAGTAAAAAGTAAATAATTGCGTTTTATTAAAACATTATACTAAAAAAACTAGTTAATTGTAGGTAAAACATATGTGATTTACTTTTTATACCGAGTACACCTCTGCCTAGATAAATCCTGTTTGATTTTTATAACAGCTACATGCAGAGCATAATTGTCCTGTTTCGGACAATTTTGATTTATAAGGATCGTATAAGAAAGTAGCCATTTTCTGAGGCTTCAAAGCGACATGCCATATATTTAAATTATATTATTTCGTGTCTATCCTAATATTTTATAAAAGATAAATATGCTGGACTGGCTAATTTATAATGTAGAAGGTCCTAATAAACTATTTTTTTATTAATTAAATTATATTTTAAATTTCCTTAATTATCATAATTCGGGAGGCGCGTTAAAATTTTATTAGAATTGTACCATATATACTTAACAGTAAATTTAATTTCGCAGCCACATCTGCTCCATGGGTGATATTTTTTGTTCATTCTTTTTATTAAGTACTTTTAAACGTACTTTTTATACCGAATCAGCCATTTGTCATTTGTTTTATTTTTGCTACCATGTTAACAGATTTTAGTATCTTTCTACAACAACTAAAGAGACTAATTGCATATTCACGAATAATTTTGTGTAAATAGGAATGTTAAAAAAACTTTTTTATCGTGTAACTATTGGCGCTGTAGCAAAAGTGTCTCATTTCATCCTAGTAACAGAGCTGTTATAAAACAGTTTCATAAATGTTTTTTTAAATTATTATTAGACATTTATAAATGTTCTAAAAACTGTTTTATTACAGCAACAAACATCTATAGAGCACGTCTAACAGGCGATTTTTTTTATAATCTGCGCCAATTACATACTTATAAGAGCTGTAAGAACATTGTGAAAGTGTTTATAGGACAGGGGCTGTTTTATAAAATACATTCTGTACACGTTCTAAAAGCCATTATAAAACTTAAATTGTTAGTTGGGTAACTCCATAATGGGAATTCCGTCGGTCGAGATGCTTCTCAAGTATAGCTTCAGGAAAAAATCTAAAGGTGAGGTGGCTAATCGCCCTATTCGACTGCGACTTTTTCAGCCAATTAGCCTCGAGACTGAACCTTTCATGTAATTGCTTGCCGGTGGCTTCTCATCGGCTAGTACAAGTAACCGCACATTCGCCAGGCAGTCGTACTGGCATATGATGTGCTCTGCAGTTTCCTCTTCTAGGTGACAGAATCTGCACATGGCTTCGTCTGTCAATCCCATTAGCTTTGTGTGCATGGCTTACAGTGCCCTGCTAACATACCTATTACGGCTTTGACAGTTTTCCTTCTTTGCCTATTAGGTCTGCCGTAAAAGTTGGCGAATGAAATGTTTCGCCTGTCTCTGTCCTGGTGAGATTACGCACCATTCTAAAGATTTCTGTGCCACCCATTTCCTTGTGGCCATATTTATTGTCGATATTGCGACGCCGCAGAAGGGGTCCAATGAATGACATTGATGAACCTTGTCTGCAGCAAGAGCAAGGCAAGAGTTTAGGGAAAAGAACATTGCCGTATACTCTGATAGCCAAGCGGCTATAAAAGCAATCAGCTCCATGCAGGGAGCTAGGCGGCGGAGAAATATAATTATTTAGCATCTCAATTTATTACAAGTTGTTTGGATAGCCTAAAGAGTTTTAGAAATTGTCGATCACCTATGAGATCAAATGGACAGTCTTTTGTGCCATTTTGACCAATAGTTTCTGTCAATCCTATTCTCTAACTCCAATTGATTTAAAAGAACGATTTCATCCATGGTTACAATACAATTGTCTCCTGTTATTTCATTCATGATTTAGGACCATGTGAATAGGTTTCCTATGGTTTTTGTAGGAGAAAATTCCTACGAATCAGAATACCGAAATCTGATTCTTAAGGCCGTAACTAAAGAATACACCAACTAACAAGAAGCGAAGCTGCCTATCCTTTTTTTTGTATGCGCATGTCTAAAAGGCGCCATTTTTATAATAAGATACTTGTGATAATTCACTTTGTCGGCCAATTATATCGCCGATATTTGAAAATTTTATCATTTTCTCAGTGTATTTACCAAGTTATCTGTCAACGTCGGTCTCTCAAGGTCATACATTTTTGTTACCAACACATCAAAGAGATTGCGTCGGGCTTCGCTTCTTTTTAGTTGGTGTATTCTTTGCTGTAACTCACTTAATAGCACAGCACCTGACAAGCATCGTCACAGCACCGTCGAGTGGTTAACTTGACGGTTGTGTATGGGTTCACTTAACGCATAGACAAGGGATCAACACCGCCGCGGTACCTGACTATAGGCTTCACTTTATATTGTATTATAGCAATTGCGTTTTGTTTCTAGAAGTAGATTGGTGTGTTCTTAGACCTATTTAGGAAATGTTCCGATTTTCAAATTTAGAATTAGCTATGATTGCTGTATCATTAGATGAAGAGGGGTATGATAAACGCTCAAAAAGGAGACACTGGATACAACCGAGTGCTGATAAGTGAGTATTCGACGACGGCAAAGAATCAGGATACAAGCACGCCGTCCGCAAAGTGGTTGAGGCGTTGATGTGCCTTGGCGGTGCTGTGCTGATGCTGTTAGGTAGGCGCGCTTACATTTAAATCCACATAAAAAATAAAATTTGCTGGTGATGATCAATCGCTGATCCTATGAGGTGCTGATAAAGTGAGTTGCGGCCTTTATAGGTAAACCGCCATATTTCCCATAGGAATCAAATCGAGAATCGGGGCCCTGGAAGGGGTGATAAAGTTGATGTGTCCATCCCTAATTCGAGTTTGCGCACTATATAGTACTCAATATGATTCCAGAAGGTTCTTAAATGTCAGTTGGAACAAACCTATTGAATGTTTACATTTTTTGACAGCGGTTTGTTTTGATTCTCTCTAAATATGTTATGGCTGTTGTATTCAATTGTGTTGGATATTGTTATGGAGGGTAGAAGGAAGGTGCACCATCTTGTATGGGGGACAAGTTGAAAAAGTGTCCACCTGTAAACAGCAAATTATATTTCGAAGATTCACCGAAATGGCGCTCGTGTAGCTAATGGAAATGATGTGAATTTAGGGTTATAAACTGAGTGAAGTGTGCTGGGTTGAAAAATTTAGTATTTTTCGTGACTTGTGTAGTTGAGAAATATGCAGTATTTAAAATCTCAATTATTTACGTAGTATTTCCTTTTTTAATTTTGTATCTTACTCTAATAATTCATGGCGCTGTTTTTAAAATCTTTCCACTTGCTACTATGGCGCCACCTCAATTTGCTTCTTTTCGATGGACACTTTTTAATACATTCAGATGGTGCTCCTTCCTTCTACCCTCCATAGATATGGTGAAGAAATTTTAATGTAGATCAATCAATACTTCATTATTAGTTAAATATTATTAACAAGATGATGAATCGTTGTGATGTGTACTATGCAAAAAATAAAGTAGGTATAAGTGATGTTTACAATACATCATTTCACAGGTAAGCAGCAAGTTTTACAGTTCTGAAATTACCAGTGTCGTATCATTTGATAAATAAATACTATTTACTCATTCTAATAAGAATTAATTTTATTAAGTGAAAATAAACATGTTTATAATTCAATATCGACGGCAACTAAAATTCATTCCTCGAGTAATAAATAAATCTAAGATGAATATTTTCATTAAATTTTAATCCTCACACAGCACGGCACTGTTATTGGAATCTGTAACCTTTGCTGTTTGTATTGCTATCCTTGTTTTGGATTGAGAGAATCGATTTAGATGTGGCTTCTAACAAAGTGTGTTGTCAGTATAGTGGGTTATTCATATAGTCGGTTTAATGATCGAAGGGTACACAAGCCCGATAAGGAGCAGGATGTACTCCCATCGGCCCATGACCTTTTTGTGGTACCTATATCTACCGAAAGCGTTGCAAAAAATAAATAGCAGTACTTGGACAGTCTCGAGAATTGTGGAGAAGGGCGCCGGGAAGGAGACAGGCCAAAGACTTTATCAACGATTCATAGCTAAAACCACTAAGCCAGAATCGACGAACAATTTAGGATTCTGGTTGGGCTCCTGGAAGGGCACATAAGCCCCATCTTAACTTCAACTCAATTGTTTGCTAATTGAAAAATTCGAAAGAAACTGTCAGTTTATCAGACCAAAACAAAAAAGGGGAATTTTAGTGTCCATTGTTTGTCCAATAAAAAATTCGAATAAATATATCAATTTATTGGACCAAAACCATAAAAATATGATATTTTATGTGTCTACATTGTTTACCCATTAAACAATTATGAACTTATCGAGATAAAACAATAAAAAATCAGGGTATTTCAGTGACTTATTTTGTATCCATTAAATATTTAAAATAAAATGTTTTCTAACAAACTAAAACGGTGAAAAAGAGAATTTTTGTTTGTCCTTTGAAAAAATATATCAATTTATCGGACCAGAACAATAAAAACTGGTATTTTGGTTACTCCATTCGAAGAAAATGTTTTCTATTTATATATGAAAATCTGAAATTAAAAATCGTCATCACTATCTTGAGGTTTGCTGCTCGCCAATCTACCAGAAGGAGCTCTTCTATCGCCAGTCGTAAGTTCCAAATCTAAAGAGTCATCTGACTGCATCAACTCCGGTTCATCTCGGTCTATAAATAAATCGTCAGATTCCGTATCCGAACTGAAGTCGATAGACGATTGGCTGCCAAGCAAAGGAGGCTGCATCCCTCCATAAGCTTTCGGTTCTTTATCCGATACTCTTGGTCGAGCTATGTTAAAAATAAAAATAATTAAAAATAGGCATAGTTCTGGAAACTGCCGACAGAAATATAAATAAGTTAACCCCTTTAAAAAAATTCATTCTACGCGCATGGTACATGGAAATTGTTACAAATACATTAATCCCCTAATAATTATTTTATCGTGCGCCTATGATAGAAGTAAATTTTTACATAAAAATTAATCTCTTATAAAAATTAAATGTTGCTATGAAAATTTACGAACAAATATTGGACACAAAAATTAAATCAGTAACAGAAAATACACTACAAAGCGAATTTAGGAAGGGAAGGAGTATACGGGACCACATATTAAAAAAAAACAATAGAGCAAGACAAAGAAGTGTATTTAGGTTTTATTGACATGGAAAAGGCCTTTGATCGATTACAAACAAACAAACTATGGAAAATACTATCAGAAAGAGGAATAGAAAATAAAATGATCAGATTATTAAAAAATATATACAGTGAAAACACTAACTTTATTATCCACCAAAATAGCATCTCCACAAAAGAACCTGGAGATATGGAATGATGCTATGGAACAACATGGGATCAATAAAAACAAAACGAAATGATGGCAGTAGGAAGCGAACACAAAAACACACAGATAAGAGTAGGCAATGTTGTAGCAAGCATCAACTATCTAGGTGTACTGTAGAGCTACAAGAGAACGGGAGTCATGAAAAAGAAATAAACGATAGAGTGCAAAAAACACTAAAATTGTACTATGCAATGAACCAATAAACGAAAGAGAGATATCAATGAAGACAAAAATATATAGGTATATTTAAGACTATATATAGACCAATTTTGACGTTTGGTTGTGAATCATGGATACTGACAGGCAGACAGAAGAGTAAAGTACAAGCAGTAGGTAGAAATTAAATGTCTCAGAAGAGATAAAGGAGTCAAAAGAATAGATAAAGTAAGAAATGCTAAAATAAGAAAGGATCTAGAAATAAAATCGACACTTGAATATAATCAAATAAGACAATTGGGATGGTGGGGACACCTACAAAGAATGTCAAATTCCAGACAAGTTAAGCAAGTATGGGAGGCAAGAAAAGCGAATAAGAAATAAGACAACGTGGGAGACCGATAGAAACATGGGACAGCAGCGTTAGAAAAATTCTGCAAGAAAAGGGACAATCATGGAATGGGGCAAAAATATTAGCAAGAAATAAGAAGGAATGCGCCAAGTTTGTTCACAAAGACATTACCACATAACATTATTGCCAAATATAAGAAAAATATGTCATGTTAAGTAATGAAATGTTTTATCCTACACTATTGAAAAATGGCATTTGAGTTATGGATAATATATATAAAAATTCAATACAAAAAGAGTCCAATACGCACTTTATACAACGCAGCACGTATCGGTGACGGTATCGGTTTAGCCCCTGCCAAAAATCGCTCAACGCTGTTAAATAAAAAATATCTTACTTGTTGTGGTGGCACGTGGTCTTTCCTGTCTATTAGGAGCTCCCGTTTTTTCAAGAATTGCTTCGTTCTTTTCCAAGAAAATATCGTTTTCGTCCATTTTTTCCAACGGTATCGTTTGTATTTGCGGTAAAGTTAATTGAAGTTGCTTTTCCATTTGAGCCAACTCCGATTCGGCAAACTGTTTTTCTAATAGATTCAAACATCTCAACCGCAGGGAATATTGGACAAACAATTCTTCTAATTCCTTTTCCAGAGCCGTAAATTCTTCCAAAAAAGCCGGTCTAAAATATATAAAAATGTCAGCGTATCAAATCCGGTTAAAACGACGGTATTTTGATACTTGCCTAACTTTTTTAAGCGCTTGCAGCCTTTTTTCATATCTACCAATTTCCACGTTGCGTTTTTCAATTTTAGTATCGAGATTCGCTTCGGTCGCCGCTACGTTTTCGATTAGCTGTTTAGTCTCAGCTACTTCTTGATTGATTAATTTGATGGCTTCTTTGATTCCCGATTCGACATCTGATAATTCGAATTGTCGTGCTATACTTTTATGCCGCGCGACCTTAAAATGTAGAAATGCTTGTAAAGAACTACAACAAATAAACCACCGCCATAAATTCACAAGATTGTATGCCTATTTTGTATCATTCCATGTTATTGGGACTATGATCACGACACAAGAGTCAATAAATCTCTGTCGAATTGAAGACTTAATAAGAAAATTGTCAACGCACTGGTGAAACAATCATCTGCCAGAACTAAGATCTTGACCTCTTTAATAGAATATAACTCACAGGGAACTGGCAGGGATACACTTCGGTGCTCAACACCTACTACAAGGAAATTAGAAAAGCCAAAAAAACAGTTTAAGAAAATCTGTAGACATAAACACTACACCGCTGCGGTGAAGCTATATAAAGTCATAGCGAAAAGTAGAGTCAACGCAGATATGGCCTTGAGGAAGCCAGACGGGAAATATACCTAAAATTAAGAGGAAAGTGTGTGACTCTTACTAGAAACTGATTTCTCCGGAAGTAACTCAAATATGGGATTAAAGCCTCTCGAAGGTCACAACTGACTTTCAAGAGAAAGCATTGCAATTGTTGGGAAAAGATAATATGTAGTAACGAACGACTAAAATGACACCTTTCTACCTTTTAGGGCACTAGGTGCCTTTCCCACCATATTGTTCCAGCAAGGACAAGACCAAATTCTACCAGATTTGGCTAGAATTAGTCAAAGTAGCTTAGAACTGGGTTACATACCAGAAGCTTGGAGAAGGGCAATAGTCATCTTCATTCCAAAAGAGACACAACAAACCCAAAATCCCTTAGACCAATTAACCTAACATCGTTTGTTCTTAAAACGACGAAGAACGCTACTGATAATTATATTAGAACGGAAATCCTAGAGAGACTGCCCACATCCCACCCACATCAGCATGCTTACTGGGCAGGCAGATCTACGGAGACTGCTCTGGTACAACTGACAAAGGATATCTGAGGTGCCTTAGATAACCAAGAAACTGTAACATGTGTGTTTTCGGACAAAGAAGTAGCAAAATAACATAAATAGAAGAGGTGTAGACAGCTCAACATCCAAATGGATGTCGGAACTGCTCATCACTAGAATAGCAGTGACGGGAGCGAGTAAAAACACCTTCTCCATCTGCTCAATCAGAGGATGTCCGTAAAAAAATAGCATCTCCGTTAATGTGGAGTTTGATATAGTACATGATATACTGCCAATGATACGCCGTTGACATTGTCATAACAGCCAGGGGAAAATTTGATAATACCCTTTGTGTCATCTGAACTGAAGTATACGAATAACTGGAAGGGGACTAAACATCAACCCCACCAAAACCATCTCAATAGCCTTCACTAAGAAAATAAAACTCAACCTCAAAACCGTGAATTTGAAAGACAATAAGTTAAAGTAGCTGTCTAATTCTAGATAGTAAACTTTTGGAGCCATTGCTTTGAGTAGTAGGACTAGCCTATTGACGAAGAGTCACAATTTTTCCAAAACTCAAAAATAGGCTGTATTATGCATTACAGGCGCTATCAAAACGTGCCCAACGGCGGCTATGTAAGTGGTTCTTAATTTTACGCCATTGCATAGAAGAAGAAACATCCACAACACCTGGGAAACTGCTGGATAGAAGAGGAAGAATTACCTAAACTGAAGCCTGTGGAACTAGTAGTCCCTGAGACTTTCCTCAGAATCTAGGTATAAGTAAGGGGACACATTAGATCTTTTAGGTCTCGATGAATATCACTCAAATATACACATACATACATCGTCAAAATAACCGCAAATTATTTGTTTGAAAACAGTTTTTGACAAGAATGATATTTGTGACGTCACTCGTTTATCAATTATATACCATTATTGAAGAAAAAACTACATGGGACGAGCAATTTTCGCTGAATTTGAGCTTGTTCCCACTTGTCGGGTGTCGGATCCGTATATAAATCGGAGGTTCCAGTGGCAGAGCATTTTATATGAAGCTATTCACACTTTCGGAAACCGATTTTGTGTCGGCGCCGACAGGTCATGTCGGGTGTTTTGCCAGCCCTCTACGCCCGAAAAAAAATCGTGTCGGATCTCGCTCGCCTATGAGTAAGTATGGCGGTGTTCACATTTGTGAAATGTCGGGGCCGACAACCCTCTCCCCGCTACCCTTGATCCGTCCATGCGTGCGTCGTTACGATCGCGCGCACACACACACATCGCGGCACGCAAATAGAGTTGTGTGTTTATTGTACGCACGTTTGGTGATTCGTAATAATGGAAACAAATATAAACCCCGAAGAAAGACGTGTCCTTTGGTACAAAACTTGTAACGAGTTATTTTTTTTGCAAGTTTAATTTTTATTTTTCTCCGTAATATATTTTATTTTACCACTAGGGTGTATATAACTCGTTACTTTATTACCCTTTCTACTACTGCATTGATTTTTTTTTTTCGTTATTACCGTTGTATATTTTAGTATAAGTCCGAGCTACGCAAATCCAAATTCTACCATACACAATTTATTCATTTCCGATATTTAAATTTTTCAACTGAAGGGACGCCCGGTATATACACCATTTTAATTAAAACCGAAGCCGTCCAGTATAGGTACCACTTTTTGTCGAGAGTAGATAAATTTCATGTTTAATTCCCTCACCACGGCTACGGCCGAAAAATGTAACTAGAATTTTTGGATATAAATTCGCTCTCAATCGATTATTGGGGATTCATTTTCGCTCTGATTTTTATTTGTCTCTGATTCATTCCGGCTCTCAAATAGTATTTCGTGATTCTTTGCTCAACTTTCTTCCGAAAACCGATAAACCGTATTGTGAAAATTTAGTGCATTAAGATTGTGTGTGTGGAAGCTGTATTTTATAAGGTAAATCATTTTAACAAATAAACTGTGTATTCTAAACTTTCCGTCTTGCCGCTTAGTATTAAATTGTTAAATGTATGGTTTTGAAAATTTTCCGACCGGCTATTTTTTCTTTTTGTTGTTGAACTGAAATTGGGTTTTTTTTATTTGTTTCTTTTATATGGAAATAAAGATTTGTCAACTGTAATTTGATTTCGAATTTTATTTACAGCGTTTATTATATATTAATTAACTGATATGAATGATTAGCGGATTCTCGAATTATTTTATGCTTTTGGTTCTCAGTAGTTTTATATTAAATTGATATCCAAGTGGATTATAATATTTTAATTTTATGCTAGTACAAATATTTTTACTCTGTGTGTCGATAGCTGGGTACCGTTTAACTCGTGGGAAAATTTTTTTTGGGAATAATAGTCACCTGTTTCCTTTAGATTCAAGGGTTAATCAGACTGGGAAGAGGCTTTAGTTCTTAAATTTTATTTTTTTCGGAATAATTGTTACCGGCTTTATCTAGATTCAAGGGTTAATCAGATTTGGAAGAGGCTTAGCCACAATTTGTTTGATTTCCCGGCAGATCCAATTCGTTCTTGAATTTTATTTTTTTTCGGAATAATAGTTACCGGTTTCCTTTAGATTCAAGGGTTAATCAGACTGGGAAGAGGCTTAGCCACAATTTGTTTGATTTCCCGGCAGATCTAAATCGTTCTTTTCCCGTTTCGTAGAATCATTATTTATATTTTGTTTTTTTTTCTAATTGTCGGAATAATAGTTGCCGGTTTCATTTGGATTCAAGGGTTAATCAGACTTGGAAGAGGCTTAGCCACAATTTGTCTGATTACCCGGCAGATCTAAATCGTGCATTAGGGGCCCCGTTAAACCCGGTAGATTTAAACCGTATTTGATAACCTGACCGTTATGTCCGTCAAAGTACCAAGTACATGGTAAAGATAGCTTATTTTCTTTTCCCTGTGAATTTGCTTGTCACCAAAGAATTATTCGTAAAATAGACCACAGAGTATTAATAGACTAAAAGTTTCTTTTCGATTATTTTGTTATATACCGACCTATTGTGTGATTGTAGGTATACCCTAAACCGTAGGTAGTGTACAATTCTGCTGAACCCCTGTTTCCTTCATTAACCCGTGATTTATAAATCGGAGAATCCATATTCGATTGTAATTAGGTAAATAAAGTTAATTCAACAAGACCCCTGGAATTTTCCGTAACCTCCATCTGAGGCTATCTGGAACTCTTGACGCTAAGGGTCAAGGGGCCGTGGAGCAAACCACGTTAATAATCTGGCGCCCGAGATTTAAAACCCGAATTTTGCATCAAGGGTGTCCATAGTGACGTGTTCGTGTCGCAGGAGTGTAGGAAGGTAGGCACGTTACAAACTCTAAATGAATATAAAGATGAGCAACTGAAAATATCTACTTGGCGGGAAGTTTACTGCCTACTCATACCGGATTTTGTCAATTTGGACGGAAAAGAAAGAACTTCGTCGATGTCCATCGTGCACAATCACCTCGCGTAGAGTGCTAAAAATTGGCACTAGCTTCGACCGTGGCCGACAACCGATTATTAACCGAAACTCTTTTTGCACATTACACTATTTAGCCCGTGCGGGAAGAAAACGTAAGAGTTTTAATCGTGTTCTGCTGGTTTTCCCATTGAACGGTTTAAAATCGTTTAAAAGCAACATTTTCATCTGCGCTGTTGAAAGTATACCATCCATCGTAGATCTTATCATGGATCGTGAACAAATTATTGCATTGTGGTTACTTTTTCGTCGTCGGAAAAGAAAAAGACGCAATCGCCTTTACTGGGTTCATCCAATTAATCAGAGACGTGAGGAAGTTGGGATGTTCTACACTCTATTTAAAGACCTGAGAAATGATGACCGAAAGTTTTTTAACTATTTTCCCTATTCTCCCACAAGACAGGTTTTGCTTCAACAAGTGAGATCAAAACTTCCGCGTCAATTGTGTCCAGTTCGCACGACTAAAAATAGTCTAATATGAAAGCGTGCAGTTGGTCACGTGGGCCTCTGAGCTGGAGAGATGATACAATGTGAAAAGTCTGATGCTCCTCATTAGTAGACTAAGCACAATTGCCCGTACGGCTTTTTCTCGTATGGGCGAAATGTGTACGGGTAATGTGCAAAGAGCGAAAGTGTGAACAAAGGCACCGACATCCGATTAATATACGGATACGACCATAGAGAAAATGTTAATTTGTCTATGGATCCGACACCCGACCAGTGGGAACGAGCTCTTTAATGTTTGATATATTTGAGTGAGTCAGTGTTATATTTCCAAATACTATATTTAAATCCAATTTTTCTCTACTTTTACGTTATGACTTAGCAAAAAAAAATATAATTACTTTTAAATCCACTTCTTTGCCCAGCAGATTATATAAGTTCGAACCAGCTATCGTAATCTCGCCGGCTAATTGCCTAGAGAATTTTAATTCCCCGATCTGAAAGATTAAACATATAGTACATGTTTACAATTCTAATTACGTAAATAGTTATTACTGTTGTTGTGAACTTTGTTTTTAAACAAGACTAAAATGTATGATGGATACCCACCTTATCGGATATGTCAAAATCTCTCAAATCCAACATATTTTCATCGATATTCTCATCGCCATCTTGTTCCAAATTACTTAAAAGCGCCTCATGTAGAATCGTAGTTATTTTTAACAGTTCTTTGATAGCATAACCATCAGCTTGGTATAATCTTTTTGTGTTTAATCTGACATTCGCCTTCACAGCCTAAAACATCATAAAAGTTATACTATATCTGTATTTTAATGGACCTCATGATGAGAGTTAAGATGGCTATGAGACACGTTATGTTCAAAAAAAGAGGACATCAGTGTTCCATTTGTACCAAACGTCTGGTGGCAAAACAATACCAGCCAATTATAAGACTTGAATATGATACTGAAGGAATATTAGCGACGCCAGTGGTGAAAATAGAAAACCTAATATACACGGTTGTCGGTTGTCTAGCTCCTTTGACAGGTCGCTTATGAGGTAAAGTGAGGTTAGGAAATAGAAATGGAGAGTAAATAGATTATGGAGGGTAGCAGGAAGGAGCACCATCTTGTATGGGTGACAAGTTGAAAAAGTGTCCACCTGTAAACAGCAAATTATAAAACTCTAAGAGTTCATCCATATCTCAAATGTGGTTAGAATCCAAAAAAAGGGGGTTCAATGAAACTCAAAGTCAAACCACAATATATTTATAATGTCCAGTAGGACTCAAAACTTGCAACTAGTTTCGGTAACAATTACCATCATCAGACTTTATGAAATTTTACAACTGGAATGGTAAGAACATCATCGTCATCAGTCCATCAAAAATTGTACAAAAGCAATTTTATTCAGTACTTTCACTTTGTTAAAGATTGCTGTTGTACAATTTTTGATGGACTGATGACGATGATGTTCTTACCATTCCAGTTGTAAAATTTCATAAAGCCCGATGATGGTAATTGTTACCGAAACTAGTTGCAAGTTTTGAGTCCTACTGGACATTATAAATATATTGTGGTTTGACTTTGAGTTTCATTGAACCCCCTTTTTTTTAGCAAATTATAATTCGAAGATTCACCGAAATGGCGCTCGTGTAGCTAATGGAAATGATGTGAATTTAGGGTTATAAACCGAGTGAAGTGTGCTGGGTTGAAAAATTTAGTATTTTTCGTGACTTGTGTAATTGAGAAATATGCAGTATTTAAAATCTCAATTATTTACGTAGTATTTCCTTTTTTCATTTTGTATCTTACTCTAATAATTCATGGCGCTTTTAATTTTGTATCTTACTCTAATAATTCATGGCGCTATTTTTAAAATCCTTCCACTTGCTACTATGGCGCCACCTTAATTTGCTTCCTTTCGATGGACACTTTTTAATACATTCAGATGGTGCTCCTTCCTTCTACCCTCCATAAAATAGATAAGGAGCTCGAACTCGTACGGGGAAATTGACAGAATTTGCCCATAAAACCGTCTATATTAGGTTTACTTTTTTCACCGCTGGTGTAATAAACGCTCAGCTTTAGTTAAGTCATTGAAAATTAATAAAAACGAAAAGTATAAAAATGATGAAAAATTTAAAATAGACAGAATGTGTTAAAATTTGAAATAGTATTAATAGGTACACATAATTGGACCAAAAATTCCGCGCAGAAGAGAAATGTTAGGAAAAATATGATAGAATCTTAATTTTCATGACGTAAAAACAAATACAGCAGCACTGAATAGGCTTATTTCACCACCAAACGATCACAACTTTGGATATTTCTGAAGACGAGGACAAAAACGGATTTCGTATCCACAAAATTTCCCATTTCAATATCCTAACCTCACTTACTTCACACATTAAAGTCAAGTGTATTAAAGCTTATGATTGGTTGTAATTTTTCTGCTACAAATAAAACAGTAACGCCCTCTTATTATTAGAACATATTCGTTAATCTTAGACAGGGTGTCCAAAAAAAACTGCAAAATATAGAGCTCATTGCTTCCTAAGGGAGCTAAAGCTCTTCCACACTTGCGCATCGCATAATGAAAATAATAGAATCAAATATTCGATTTGCCTACTCTATTTTTATGTAAATTTTACGTTTCTACACCAGTGCTACAAATTCTTACTTCTTACCATAAATTCCGCAATGTTTCTTATCAATTTGACTCTATCTTCTTCGGTATCGATTTCAGAGGACATCTCTGTATCAGGATCAAATCTTTTAGAAAGCCAGACGAGTAAATCAGCTACTAATGGGAAATTAGAAGATCTAAAGCTTTCCATTGATATTAGGTTTGGATAACCTAGAACTCTTAGAGTTTCTATTAAATCTAAAAAGAAAAAAGCGGTTGTATTTTTCTTATATAGTTTCTGGCGATGAACAAGGAGAAAAAAGCATTTTTAATATTCCCGTTATAATGATATTCGTACATTCTTACTATTTTCGTTAAGTTACAATAATAAGAATTTCTAGGATACACGCCTATGGTTATATAATACTAAAATTAGAAATTATGTTTGATCTTTTTATTATCAAAACAAGTTCTATATTTAAACTTACTGCGAATATCTCTGTATGACATTTTTGTGTTTCAATACAATAATATATAAAAATTGATTAATGTTTGAATTCAAAACATTGGTTGCTTAGGAACGAATGATTGTAGTCTGTATATGATGTTGCCAAATCGAATATTTTCCAATGAGAACCTAAATTCTCTACCTAAAGAAAAGGGCCTTTTCAGTTATTTTTATTATTGCTTTATTTGATAGTATTTCTTACAAAAATTTCGATGTATTTTTTCATTTTCTTTCGAGCACGATTTCTATTCAAAACAAATATCAAAAGTGACGTCCAGTAGCCTACGACCTTGAAAACGATAGACTGGTGCTTTAGTAGGATTTTGCAGAGCTGCTTTTCTGGTTTTTGACAGCTAACCTCGAAAAACTTGGCGTGTCTGTTCTCGACATTTTATCGAAGGTTAGTTAGTGCCTTAGAAGAAAACATGCATCCTGACTGGATTCCTACCCAAAATATGGGCTACACCACTAGTGGGAAACCAGATGAGTCTGCAGCTTCAAGATATGAGAGATTTGAAAGAAGAAAACAAAAAAAGTTGCAATAGAGGTAGGTATTAGGTATATTTAAAAATAAGGGTTTGCACCTGAATCTGTTGCCCTTGAATTGCGTTGGAATCACACAACTCCTCTGATGATTGCTTTTTTCATTGTTCTACAAAGTCTGTCTGACAACCAACTGACTTACAGCACATGTCAAAACAAACAAGCTTCAACTCCAATTGATCGGTTGTCCTCCAGAACAATATGGCCGACCTGTCAAAGTCAGGTGTTCTGGAATGGTCTATCTGTTTTTATTTCATGAACTACCTCTTAAAAATCATGTCTCTATTTACTTCCAGTAATGTCCACAAACAACGAAATTCATCTACGGAACATCTACGGAAAAGGCCGTTTTAAGACTTGGCTTAACATGTAAGCCTGTCTTAAAAATTAAGCTCGCTGCACCGTGATCTAAGCTAAGCTTATCTTATATGCACGAAATCTTAAGCACAGCTTTGTCCATTAAAGTGAAGACAAACCGTATTGTACGTAAGCGTGGCTTTACTAAGCAAAACATGGTGTGAAGATTTGAATTATCAGTAAGCTGCACTTTGTTAAGAGAGAATGTGCAGGAAGATTGTGGAGAAGATAGAGCGGTGCGGACTGGAAGTGGCGGAAGATAAGACGGTGGGGTTGCTAGTGAAGGGACGGAGCAGGGCAAGGGAAGTGGGGGTGATGGTTAAGGGAAGGAGAATTCGCATGGAGGAGTCTGTGAAATACCTAGGGGAGTGGTTGGATAGCCAATTATCCTTCAAAACCCATATGGTAAAGGCGGCAGAGAAGGGTAAAGTGAGGGCAGCGTGGCTGGGGAGATTGAAGTGTAATGTGAAAGGGCCGGGAGAGTGGAAGAGGAGGGTCATTGGTAGGACGGTAGAGCAGAGTATGCTGTACGGTGCGGAGGTGTGGGGTGAAAGAGTGGGGGTGAATGCGAATGTGAATGCCCCTTCTGCGGGTGCAGAGAGGGATACTGCTGAGGGTGGTGCAGGGGTACAGGACAGTAGGTGGACTGGCAGCAGCGGTGCTGGCAAGGTCCTACGCATCGGACGTGTTGGCTAGAGCTAGGAGCAAACGCTGGAGGGGTGCGACCAAAGAAGAGGTACGGGAATGGATGGAGGAGGAAATGGAGAGAAGGTGGGAGGAGTATGAGGGCGCGCTAAAAGGAGCGATTGGGAATAGGAGAGATTGGATGGACCGGAAATTCGGGGAGGTGAACTACTTCTTGACACAAGTGCTCACTGGACATGGGTCGAGAGTAGGGTACCTCCACAAGATTGGGAAACGAGAGACTGGTGTGTGCGAGAGGTGTGAAGTGGAGGATGATGTGGGGCATGTGTTTAGATGCTGGAGGAACGAGGAAGTGCTGAAGAAGTTGGAGAGGAAACTAGGGGAGGCGGGGAACTGGGAAAACATGGTGGAGATAATGTTGAGGGGGGAGGAGGAATGGATGGCGGTGAGTGGAGTAGTAGAGAGCATGGTAAGAGGTAGAGAAGGACTCGATATGGCATGAGAGGCAGAAGTGATAGAAGGGAGAAGATGACGGTGTGAGCGGAGAGTGTGCGAGGGACCGCCGCCTGTCTCGAAGTATGCTAGGGTAGTGATTCCGAGGCGGGGGTAACGGCGAGTTTGAGGTGGGTTTGGTTGGTAGGCATCTCCTTGGGGATGAGTCCAACACTGTTTGGGTCCTGGACCCATTCGAACATTAGTTTCCCATCTAGGCCCGAAAAAAAAAAGCCTCACATAAAAGCTTATAAATACATCAAAGTTGTTAGATCAAGTCACACTATTGTCAAATGCTATAAACTGTCAAAGAAAGAATAAATAATATTAATACGAGTATAAGTTATGTATATTATTTGTTTGGTTGCATGCATCCCAACATAGCGCTACCGGAAAGATCATCAGTTTCCTGCTGAACTCATGTTTTGTCAACTGATTAGATGTGAGCGTTGTGATAGCTGTCGCCATTTTCCCCATCAGAATTGAAATACGCTACGCTACCGATAGACTATTCCGGAATGACGTCACAGACTGGTCGGCCATATTATGCTGTAGGGCACACTATTCAGTTTTCATTGTTTACTGGTAAACAACGAATGATTGTTAGACTTTAATTAGTAATCAGTTCTTAAATGTATCTAAAATGCCATCGTTTTGTAGTGTTAAAGTTAAATTTTAACGAAGCGATGTAACTATTTAAATACTCGATATGAACCACGTCGTAATGCTTGGATCAGTGCTTTAAAACGAGGGTCCCTCAGTGAATCACAACAAATGTATTGCTTACAACAATGAAATTCTTTGGTCGAAAGGATCGATAATACGAGTTTTTTTATTGTACTGGCACTTGATATAACGATTAAGAAATAGATAAAACGTACTTCGAGACATATTTGCTACAATTTTATCAAAATAATACCAGAAAACTAAGTTTTCAAGCTAAGCACATCCGAAAACACACAAGGTTACGCCAACTAATCGAATTGGTTGCCATCCAGCACAATATGGCCGACCTGTCAAAGTCACGTGTTCTGGAATGGTCTATTAATGATGCATTAACTGTCATTTATTTCAAATGTCATGTTAATAAACATAAAATAACAATTGTAATTTTGTTAGAAGATATTTTTGATATTTGTATCCTAAAAATGACAAAACAATAGTAGGAACATTAAACTTGATTGAAATTGAAAAAAAATTAAAAAAAATTTAAAGTCATATGTCAAATGATACTAGGTTATGTTGTTGTATCATGATTCTCACCATGGAGGGTATACAAGGAGATCGAACTCATACGAGAAAATTGACAAAACCTGTCCTCAAAATCGTCTATCTAAGCAGTTTGTTTTTTCACCGCGGCGTCGCGCATTGTAGCTAACGTACCATTTTAAAACTGTCACGACAATAACCTTACTTTTTATATTTGACAGTAGGTAAATAGTAAACATTACTTTAAAAACTAGAAAATTGAAATTGTTATGATAAAAATTTATAATGGGCAGGGTGTGCGTTGTTAAAAATTGCATCAGTGGTAGTGCTGGTGATATAAGTCGAAGTAGGAAAGAATATTTATTGTGGTAGACTAAAATTATATACTTTAGTAAAAATATAATTACATTCAGCTAAATATTTTACCACCAAACGATCACAATTTTCGATATTTTTGAAAACGAGGACCAAAAACGGATTTCTTATTCACATATTTTCCATTTCTGTGACCTAACCTCACTTACCTCACTCGTGAACAGCGAACTGTCAAAGAAGCTAGCAACCAATAAAACATCATGAACTCGAGTTTTATGATTGGCTGCCCTCAGATTTTTTGGTACGGCAACTTATGTGGTGCCCTCTTTAATGACCAGAAATTTGAATACATGTAGTTCGATCCCCTTGTATAGCCTCCATAATTAGCACGTTCAGCAGTATTACGAAAAGATGGATCACTCTAAAAATCGCTACCTGATCAACTTTGTTGGGATGAACACGACTAAGATACCTTGAGTTCCGTCGTTTCTCCATGGTTTCATAGGTTGAAATAAAACACGCCACTTTTTGAGGTTAGGCTTATCAATCAAATTTTGCAATAGATAATTGTTCTAAATACGACCCAACAGTTTTTCTTCCTTCTACAAAGCCTAATTCTAGTAAAATTCGTTGCAGCTCACAAGAATTGGGAGGGAAAATAATGTAATTTATTATTCCCATTCTTGAAAAATATCGAATGTAAGTAATGACACATTGTTGCTCGGAATGCGAAAAGTGGCATTTATCTCCTCGTGGATTAACTGTACAATTCGAATTAGCAGAAAATAGGCTTTTCCAATAATTTTTTTAAGGGAGTACCGAATTTGAAAATTGTAACTGGAATGTCAGCTAGTTTTGTTTTCTATGGAAGAAGCGATGTTTTGTAGGTTATATGTACTAGTTTTTGACTTTGATTGGTAAGTAAAATTTTTGTAGCATAAAAAATTACTCAAATTGTACCTCATTACGTGTGGGGCAAACGTATTTTCAATAATTCACGTAATTAAATTGCAACAACAAAAAGCGCTTAAACGAAGACGAGGTTAGGTTTTATACAATTTTGAAGGAGATTCCCCTCACCAAGGCGGTATGAGATCACTCCGACGGAAGTAACAAAATCCTTCACAAACCTTAAATCAAAACCCTCTAATTTATATATACACTGTTTTGGAAGATCTTGCTGGCTTTTCGCTTTGCTCTGGTACGTACAATGAATAATTTTCATTTTTTGAACAGATGGAATAAAAATGGCGCCTGTCTCTTCTAAAAATTGGGTATGTGTTACATAAGCACTAGGTGGTTACTTTCTTAGTATATGGACATCTTACATCTTTTACAGATTTTTCTTATTAAATCAACGTTTCCCAGAGCTTTGGATTGGCAGAGTCATTAGTCTCGAGATTTTACCATCGCCTCCAAGAAACCGCACATTTGCTCTGGCATAGGATGCGTTCTGCCGTTTTCTCTTGCTGACAGAATCTGCACAAGGCTTCTTCTGACAACCGTGCCCTGTTAAGGCGCGTCCACACTAAGCCGCTGTTTGCCAGTTGGCAAAGCCCATTCGATGTAGACGCGACCTTTGGCACGTGCCATTAAGCCAGCGGTGTGCCAATGAGAATTGCTGAAGTGTCTGTCTCCTTCAAAGGAAGCCAATTAGAACGGAGAGTGGGGACGTGCCAACCTGGGGCCTTATTCTTGACTGAGGGAGTTGAGCTTCCCGATAGAACACATATTTTGTCTTTATTTTGCTTGGTTACTCTTTCATTGCAGTGACAAAGATAAAATAACTGTTCTCTCGGGAAGCTTCACTCCCTCAGTCAAGAAAACGGGCACAGTGCCCGTGCGGCTTCAGTTGTGATTTAGACTGTCTCCAAGTTAGCACGTGATTTCAGTTGGAGTGGACGAACGATAAAGTTATTAATTTGATAAATCTATACCGGGATCGTCCTGTTCTGTGAACATTGTGCGACTAAACTAAATGAATGCCAGGGGGAGAGAAGGACTGGATATGGTATGAGAGGTAGGAGTGATAGATAGATATGGAGAAGACGACGGTGTGAGCGGAGAGTGTGTGAGGAACCGCCGCCCGTCTCGAAGTATGCTAGGGTAGTGGTTCCGAGGCGGGGGAAACGGCATGTTTGAGGTGGCAACATTCGAACATGAGTTTCCCATCTCGACCAGAAAAAAAACTAAATGAATGCCAACACATAATATGTGCACGTCTTTACGGTGGCTGGTTTGGCCAATTGGCATTGCCAACGGCAAATCGCGGCATAATGTGGATGCGCCTTAAACCTATTTGGTTATTAGGTCTACCGTAAATTTTAGCGAATGTTCTCTGATAAACCTTTCCGACTGTCTCTACCCTGGTGAGATTTCCACCATTTTTGAGATTTCTGTGCCACCCACTTTTTTGTGGACATGTTTATTGTTGATTTTGCGACGTCGTAGAAAGATACCGGTACAATGAATGAATGACATTGATCAGCCTTGCTTGGCCAATTAATCCGCTTCTTCGTTGCCAATATGACCCTCGTGCCCTGGTACCCAGATTACCGTGACCTTGCAACTGTTTCCGAGTGCGTTTAAGGCTCGTACGCAATCCCATACTTTGTTTTAGTCCTACAATTTCAGCTCCTACATCTACACCTATCTCTGATTTGGAGCCGTCCGTATAACAGGTTGCATCAGCCTAAATGGGTACACCTTTCTTCTTGTCTTCTCTACCTGGTATAGTTATTTGGAACTTATTATTAAAGCTATATCTTGTTATCTTTGAATCAATATGTTGATATCCCAGTCTTTATTACACTTCTGAATCTGTCGATTATTATTGTTAATTCCTTTATTTAGCTCATTTTGCTAATATTACAAAAAATATACAATTTAAAAACAGTCAAGTCAAAATATGCAGAATACCTGCACTACAATTTCAATTAAAACTAACTAATTCTATAGAATTCTATAGCAGTAAAGATGGTTTGATTATGGGCAACCCCCTCAGTCCCCTATTAGCAGAAATTTTCATGGATAATATAGAAAAAATAATTCATAAACACCCCCTTAGTAAAAAATGTATGTACTGGTACCGTTATGTAGATGACATTTTAGCGAGCTTCACTGGCACTACTAGACAGCTTCATTACTTATATTAACTCAATTCAAAGCAATATAAAATTTACCGTAGAACATGAAGAAAATAAGTCTATAAACTTTTTAGACCTTGCAATTTCAAATATAAACAATAAACATGATTTTTCTATATTTCGCAAACCATCACATACAGACATTACAATTCATAATAGTTCGGTCCACCCATTCATTCATAAATTAGCAGCTTTCAATAGTATGATACACAGACTTTTAACATTCCCATTAAACACTAATAATTTCAACAAAAAACTAAATATTAAACAAATAGCAGTTAATAATAATTACGATCCAAACTTAATTGACAATATCATAAATAAAAAGATAAAGAAACGCACTTTAGAACAAGTATATCCTTCAGATAAAAATAAAAATAATCAATTTAAAAGCTTAACATACTTTGGAACACCATCCTTAAAAATCAAATAATTTTTAGAATCTTTAAATATGAATATTTGCTTTAAAACCGACTACAATCTATCTAAATTCATTAAAAATAACAAGTCTAAATCCTCAAAATTAAACAAATCAGGTGTTTATAAATTATAATGTGGTAACGACAACTGTGACAAAATTTATATCGGTAGAACTTTTAGGAACTTTAAAACTAGAATTTCAGAACACAAACGCAGCTATGACAACAACAAATTAGATTCCAACTATTCAAATCATCTATTAACAAACCAACACACTTTCGACTCAAATTTTGAAATTTTGCATGTAGAACCCAAATCCTTTAAATTAAATCTTTTAGAAGCCCTCGAGATTAACAAAAATAAATATTCAGGTAATCTGCTTAACGATCAAATAGATATCAATCATTCTCCCTTATTAAACCTTTTTACCTAGAAGATGTGATGGTTGTGGATAAATTTTCCAGGTAGTCTTTTTCAATACCTTTGTAACATTCTTAGAATTCCGTATTTAGACACTTTTTGTACTTATCCCTATTTAAATATATTATAATACTTTTGTCAATATCTTAGAATTCCGTATTTAGGCACTTTTTGTACTTATCCCCATTTAAATATATTATAATACTTTTGTCAATATCTTAGAATTCCGTATTAAGGCACTATATAAATTAAAAGTATTTCATTGTATCTTCACTAGTTTGAAAAAGCTACTGTGTAGCGAAACGCGTCACTAATTTTAATTTGAACGTCGGTTCAAAATAAAAATGAAGATTTAAACAAATTAAATTGTTTTATTTCATCATTAGTATGGAACTTCAAGCATTAAATTAATGGAAGTAAATTTTGAACAAGATAGTATTATTCGCATTGCTCTATTCTGCAATTTCTGCAGTCGGTTCAACTCATTTTGATTTAGGAAAAAGGGTATCGTAGGACAATAATTGAAGTGAGGTAGAATGATAGTATTATTGTATATTATACATCTAGTCCACTGTGATAGGCCAAATGAACTTCTAAATAGGAAATTTAACTTAAACGCAGTAGTTTTAATAACAGCGTTGGCGTGGTCTGTGAATTTTATATGTTTGTCAATTACTACCCCTAAGTATTTGAATTTTTCTACTAACTGTAGAACTGTAGAATTTCCACCTCCACCTATTGTGATGTTATATCCTTTATCGACAAACTGCTTATAGATATAGAACACCATTTGTAAATATTTTGTAGTGTTTCACTAACAACTCTTACTAAATTATCTAAATCCTTGCAAGAAAAGTATATAAGGGCATCATCAGCAAACAGATGCATGACACATTGGCCCTTGAAATCAACAATATCATTAATGTAAACTAAGAATAACAGAGGACCTAATATGCTTCCCTGTGGAACACCTCTAGTATAGTTAATTTCCTCTGATAGGATGTTATTTACTTTTAACTTTTGTTTTCTGTTTCTTAGATAATCACCACACCACTCCAACGCTTGCCCCACTATCCCCAAACTTTTTAATTTTTTTATTTAGCGGTTTTGATCAACTGTCTCAAATGCTCTTTGAAGATCAAGAAAAACTGCCAAAATTGGGCAGTTTTTATCAAATTCATATTTCCAATCATACAACACACATTGAATAGCTGATTCACAGTTATGTCTGCTCCTGAAACCCGATTGCATTTCAATAATAAGTTTATTTTATACTAAAAAATTAACAATCTGTTCAGAAACGACCTTCTCTACTTAACATTCTAATGGGCCTTAAATCTGTAGGTTTGTTTGAGTTTTTTGTTTTAGGAACAGGCACCACTGTAGCAATTTTTAATGCATCAGGAATTTTTGAGGTTTCTAAGGACGAATTTACCAAATTTAAGAGTGGTTCCGAGAGGTTGCAAAAACAGTTTTTTAAAATATTAATGTTAATATAATCTGTGCTATTTTTATTTTTCATAGCAGAGACAATATCTCTTTATGAATCCACCGTACATAGTTCAAATTTTTCATGAACATGACCATTGTATTTATCTAATATTTGATAATCCGGCATTGTATGATCAATAGGATTAGCAATCGATTGGATTGGATATGTAATATTTATTTAGAGCATTCGGTATGTCAAAAATATCTTTCATAATCACATTATCTTCTAGTTCAATTTCAATTAAATCGTTTGACTTACTATTTTTAGGTAGCAAACATTCAAGAGATTTCCACATTTCCTTTGAATTTCCCATACGTTCGTATATATTTTGCTCTATGTATTTACTTTTTTCAATTCTAATTACATTAACGGCCCTATTTCTATGTAATTTGTATTCGTTCCGTTTTTTCTTGTGTAAATTTTTTATATGCAAGATCTATCTACACCGTGTGGCAAATTTTACATTTTCATTCCACCATTTTTTATATTTAGGAAATATTTTTATTTGTTTCTTCGGAGCTATAGAGTCTAATACGTTTAGAATATTTGTTACAAAATTATCATATTTTGCATTAATATTATAAATATGATAGTTCCAATCTAATGTTGAAAGTTTGTTATTTATTATATCAAAATTTAAGTCCTTACCTCTACTTTCAATTTTGAAAGCAGCTTGATCATCACTATTTAATACCACATTTGTTAAAAGCATATAATGATCTGAAATTATTGGTGTTTTGATAACATCTACTGCAATTCAATCGTCATTCGTTATAACTAAGTCTATTAGTGTTCCTCCACCATTTCTATTTGGCCTAGTATATTCCATTTTTTACTCCAGAATCAATCAGAATATCCTTTAACTATGTTCTGTAATTATTTTCATTTAGCAAGTCAATATTAAAATCCCCAGAAACAATAACTGTTTGAGAATTATCACATAAATTTTCTTCAGCCCAACTGCTGAAATAATCTAAGAAAAGTATGCAACTCTAGGTGACCTATATAACGATACAATTAAAAACATTTTTTTCTCTAATGTTACGAGTTTTTATAAATAATGATATGACCAAGAAGGAAAGAGAAAAACAAAAAGAGGTAAGGATGTTTGCAAAATTAGAAAGTCAAAAGGGAAAAGACGTAAAAACGGGATACAATAAGGTAACGGTAAATGGGCAAGAATGGAGATGGGATAAAGAAACAAATAGAATGAGAATACTGGAAAAAATACATTCAAAAAACTAAATAAAGAAACAGATATTCATGGTAACAGAGAAAAAGTCACAGCAACGGAATTGGATATGAATAAAGTAAAATCAGCATCGGAAATGTGGAGAATTGGAACATGGAATGTAAGAAGTATTTTAGGAAAAGAAAAAGAATTAGAAGAAGAGTTTGAAAATACAAACTTGAGAATACTAGCTATAACAGAGACAAAAAAAAGGACAGGGGATAGTGAAAATGGATAATGGCCATATACTCATATATAGTGGTATTGAAAATGAGAAAAGAGCAGCAGCAGGAGTTGCATGCATAATACATAGAAACTTAGAAGAACAAATTACTGGATGGAGGGGATGGTCGGAAAGATTATTGGTGATGGAAATGAAAGATAAAAATATGAACACAAAAACTATAATAATTGTATATGGACCAAATGAAGACGATACAGTAGGAAATAAAGATAGGTTTTGGGAAGATCTAACTATGGCTACAGAAAATGCAAGAGGAAAAATAATTATAACTTGGAGATTTGAATAGCAGAGTGGGAACAAAAGATGACATTTATAGAACAGTAATAGGAAAACATGGTGAAACATTTAGGAATAATAATGGAGAACGGCTGCTGGATTTTTGCATATTACACAATTTTATTGTAACTAATATATTTTTCCAACATAAAGACATACATAAATATACACGTGTGATGGAAAGCAGAAATGAAACGTCAATAATAGATTATATATTAGTGGAAAAGAGAAATAGAAAGGAAGTATTGGATACCAAAGTTAGAAGAGGACCAGAAATAGGAAGTGACCACTATTTACTTGTAACAAAAATAAGAGAACAAGTAGAAATTGCAAACCATAATAGACAAAAATTAGAAAAAAACAATATAATATGAATCGGTCAGATCATACAAATTACAAAACAAAGATATGGCAGAAAAATACAATATAGCATTATCAGGAAAGTTCTTAAATAATTGTGATATAATGAAAAATGGTAATTTAGAAGAAATGTGGGATTATATCAAAAAAACCGTATCGGAAACCGCTAAAGAAATATGTGGTTGTAGCAAGAAAACTAATAAGAAAAAACAAACAGCTTGGTGGACGGACGAAATTAAAATAAAAGTAAAATTAAAAAAAGAAGCGTGGAAAATGTATATAAATAACAAAACAACGGAAAACTATGAAATGTACAAAGAGAAGAGGAAAAATGTAAAAGAGATGGTAACAGTAGCTAAAAAAATGCAGTGGAAAGAATTTGGCGAAAAAATGGAAAGCAATAGTAAATCAAATCAAAAACTGTTTTACAAAACATTGAAGTCATTAAGAGAGGAAAAAACACAAGAAATAACCTGGATAAAAAATAAAAAAGGAGATATACTAAGAAATGAAAACGAAGTAATTGATAGATGGAAAGAGTATTTTGAGGAATTACTAGGAGCAGACATTAACAAAAAAAGGATACAATAATAGAAAATAAAGACATTGTAACTCTAAAAGAATTACAGGAAATAATAGATGAATTGAAAAATGGAAAATCTCCAGGAATTGATAAATTAACAGCAGAAATGTTCAAGAATTTAGGGGAAACAGGAACAAAAATATTGAAAATATACAACACTGCTTGGAGTGAAGAACAGATTCCAGAAGATTGGAAGACAGCCTTAATAGTTCCAATATATAAAAAGGGGGATAGACAAGACTGCAATAATTATAGAGGAATAAATCTACTTAGTACAGCTATGAAAGTCTACAAGAATATTATAGACAGTAAGCTAAGACCACTGATAGAAAATACTATCGAAGAATCGCAAAGTGGATTTAGAAGAGGGCGAAGCATACAAGACCACATATTTACGGTGAAACAGATAATTGATAAGTTCTCACAACAAGAAAAAGAGGTATATATGGGATTTATAGACATGGAAAAAGCTTTTGACAAAAGTACCAATGGAGAAGTTATGGAAAGTACTAGAAGGAAGGGGGGTAAACTACAACACAATAGACATAATCAAAAACATTTACAAAAATAATAGAAATTGTGTAATATACAAAAATAAAGCATCAGAACCATTTTCAACACAAGACGGATTAAGGCAAGGAGGGGGACTAAGTCCATTATTATTTACAATTTTTATTGATGAAATAATTGAAAAATCGTCAACCAAAATGGCAAAACTACACGTTGGATACAGACATTTAGAAAGAGTGGATATATCAGAAGCAGCTTTTGCAGATGATTTAATAATTATGGCAGGGAAAGATAAGGATATACAAAAGAATATGGAAATATGGAGCACGGTGTTTGAAGAATTTGGAATGACAGTTAATCAAAGCAAAACCAAAGTTATGGTTATAGGACCGCAACAAAAACATTTAAATATACAATTAGATGGAATAAAAATTGAGCAAGTTAGAAGATATAAATACTTGGGAGTAGAAATAGAAGAAAATGGAACGCAGGAAGTCGAAATTACCAATAGAGTACAAAAAACGATGAAACTTTATCACACGATGAATTCGACATTTATAAATAAGAAAGAAATTTCCAAGAAAACGAAGTTAAATGTATTTAAAACAATTTACCGGCCAATATTAACATTCGGATGTGAATCTTGGGTATTAACAAAGTGACAAAAGAGTCGAATACAAGCAGTTGAGATGAAGTATCTTGGGCGAGTTAAAGGAGTCACAAAGAAAGACAAACTAAGAAATACGAAAATAAGAGAAGACCTTGACATAGAATCAACACTTAAATTTATTGAAAAGAAACAATTAAGCTGGTGGGGACATTTACAAAGAATGAACGATACAAGACCAGTTAAAAAAGTATGGCAATCAAAAATACAAAAAAGAACGAAAAAGGGAAGACCAAAACAAACATGGGATGGTGTTATGGTAGGCATACTGCAAGAAAAAGGAAAAACATGGACAGAGGCAAAAACAATGGCAAAAGATAAAAACAATGGGCTAAATTTGTACATGAATAAAATTCTATCTGGACCAAAGCATCGATGAAAAAATGGATATATGTCTTAAGCATAATACGATGTAGTTGAAACAAGTATAATTGTAAAAGTATACCCTACACCATACACTATGGTAATTGGGTTTTTGATAATATATATATATATATATATATATATATATATATATATATATATATATATATATATATATATATTGTACTGAAATTGAGATGAACATAAATGAAATAAAATGGTTACTTTTAGAAGTTATTATATCATATGTACATGGGAGTCTTATGTTATGTCCATCATTTTTAACAATAACGTTAAAATGATTAAATTAGATACTTTCTGTTAGATATTTTTATGTACCCTGTATAAATCAACTGATAAAGTTGATATTGGAAAATGTCAGTACAAGAACATTGGTAGTTATGGACATTTTTATTTGATTAAATAATATGAACTGTCAGTAACTGAATTTCAACAAAAATTAGTAATTTCTATAATAAATAAAGAAGAAACAAAAGGATGTTCGTTAGCAACGGGAAGGAAGTTTGTTAGGTGATCAGTAACTAAAGGGGAGACGAAAAAAAGTAATGGACGTTGGAAGTTTAAATGTACGAAGACTTTAATAGAAACTGATAAAAGAAAGAAATAGTGAGTTAGAAATATCTTACATAACTTACCTTCGATTTGAATCCAGTAAAGGTTGTTCAAACTCAAGATCAAGAGAGATCATGCAGCAATAAACGATGGTAATGTAAATCATTTTATACTAAAACTTGTACCTAACAGCTGCTTGTAAACAAGACCGAGGTTCGAGACGTTTACCAGTAATCTTTCCTTTGCGCAACGCAGAATTTCTTCGCTTCAGAGAACAAGTCGTTTTCTATTTAGACGATACAGCTACCGGCGGTGTTTCGACAAGATATTGAGAGATTTATTTTTGTTTGTGCGGAATTGTGTTAATTTTATTTTAATATAGGTTGTAATAGGCTAGGAGACCATCCACGGATTGCAATCTGGAGATAGTTGTTTAATTAATATTAATTTAATTTTGACGTTAAAGGTTCGCATGTAATATTATATTTCAAATTTCACTCCTTAAATTTAGACAACACACTTTACCCAAGATATACCCTGAGATACTGAGACATGCATATGATATATTAAATTTCAAATATTTCAGATTAATAAATACAACTTAAATATAAAATTTATTGATTTGAGGTTCTGGTTGATACTGATGTATGTGGTATATAATACTATTCAATAAAATTAAATCACCACACATTGAATTATTGTATACCATAACAATATATACCTATGGGGTGTCATAGTCATATGACACCCCTATCAAATTAACCACGAGCCGCCACTGAGATCCTTGGCAAAAGGGAACAGTATAATGAGTTATTGTACTTATAAATTTGGTTTTTTGACTACAGAGTATGAATCAGATTTTACTCTATATTTTTGCTGCACCTTGTATATAATCGTACCATAATTATAAAATGCAAAGTAATTACGGTAAAATCAAAAATATTTAAACGTTTGAATTTGACCTTATCGTAAAATATTATTTGTCTGACGTTCTTATCATAATTAAAAACGTTTACGGTTTACGTTTATCAAAACGATTCACTTCTGTGTGGCGTACAAACAATCTTTGAATCAGTTGATGAACGAACATATTCAATGTCAAATTAATTTAAACTTGAACTCTTGAAAAATATCTGTGCTGCTTTCGTAGTGTTATCGGCTATTTATATATAACTCGGTAGGTAAATAACAAATATTTTGATTTTCCTTAGAAATATCAAATAAATAAGAATGTATGTTACAGTGTAACAAGTAAAAGTTTCAACAGGTAAAAAAAATCAGGTTTGGTTTTTGTAGTTTAGACTGCAACGTACGATCAATGACACTTTACAAGGCTTTCAAACATACAGGATGTTTCAAATGTGATGAATATGCAATGAAAATCATAATAATTATATTGGAAATCAGTTACTAAGGTCGATTAATTTTCAAAACATTTCATATTATTATCTATGCAGATTAAATAACTCTCAAGATATCTATAAACGTACCAGTTTGATAAAGATTTATTATGTATAGATCATTGAAAACAACTCATTGAAATATCTTGTTAATTATTTCAGTAATAATGGCAGCCGAAATTATACCAGTAGAACAACTCGTACAAGAGGCGAAAAAAATCTATCGCGAACAGTTCAACGATGAAGCAGACATTACTGTATTTGCACCTGGTAGAGTGAATTTAATCGGTGAACATACCGATTATAACGATGGATTCGTTATGCCCATGGTATGTATAGGTACCTATTTTTAAATATTAGTATAAATGTATTTTGATTATTTTTTATAGGCACTACCCTTGGTTACTGTAATGGTAGGTAAGAAGATTGAAGGTTTCGAGATTACTCTTTACAGTACGTCTAAAATTGAAAATGAAGAGCAGAAAACTAAGTTCGAGCTACCTCAAACAACGGATTTAATTAGAACAATTAGTACTGTTGGGCCTAAATGGTCAGTATATGTCAAAGGTGAGAGTAGTTCAGTTGTACCTTGGTCTTTAGTTTACTTACAGAAACATTTTATACAATTACGGTGCTTGATGCTTAAAATAGAGATCACACCTTGAGAATGGCCTTGAATAGTACTGGTTGGTAAAACTTGGTCCATTCTTCAACAGATTCAAGGCGAATTTGTTAGTCTTCTGGTAGTCTGGTTTCTGTATTTGGTGTTTTCTTCGTTTTCCTAGTAGTACGGCAAAAGGAGAGGCGGAGATAGAAAGAAAGGCGGAGATAATTAGTAGGAAGATTGTGGAGAAGATAGAGCGGTGCGGACTGGAAGTGGCGAAAGATAAGACGGTGGGGTTGCTAGTGAAGGGACGGGGCAAGAAGAGGGAAATGGGGGTGATGGCGAAGGGAAGGAGAATTCGTATGGAGGAGTTTGTGAAATACCTAGGGGTGTGGTTGGATAGTCAATTATCCTTCAGAACACACATGTTAAAGGCGGCAGAGAAGGGGAAAGTGAGAGCAACATGGCTAGGGAGATTGATGTGTAATGTGAAAGGGCCGGGAAAGTGGAAGAGGAGGGTAATTTGTAGGACGGTAGTGGAGAGTATGCTGTACGGTGTGGGGTGAAAGAGCGGGGATGAATGCGAGGGCTAGGCGACTCCTGCGGGTGCAGAGAGGGATACTGCTGAGGGTGGTGCAGGGGTACAGGACAGTGGGTGGACTGGCAGCAGCGGTGCTGGCAAGGTCCTACCCATTGGACGTGATGGCTAGAGCCAAGAATAAACGCTGGAGAGGTGCGACCAGAGAGGAAGTACAGGAATGGTTGGAGGAGGAAATAGAGAGAAGGTGGGAGGAGTATGAGGGCGCGCAAAAAGGAGCGATTGGGAATAGGAGAGATAGGATGGACCAGAAATTTGGGGAGATGAACTACTTCTTGACACAGGTGTTCACTGGACATGGGTCGAGAGTAGGGTACCTCCACAATATTGGGAAAAGAGAGACTGGAGTGTGCGAGAGGTATGAAGTGGAGGATGATGTGGGGCATGTCTTTAGATGCTGTAGGAACGAGGAAGTGCTGAAGGGGAGGCGGTATATTGGGAGAACTTGGTGGATATAATGTTGAGAGGGGAGGAGGAATGGCGCAGTGGAGAGTATGATTAGGGGAAGAGAAGGACTCGATATGGCAAGACGACGCTGTGAGAGGGAGAGTGTGCGAGGGACCACTGCCAGTCTCGAAGTATGCTAGGGTAGTGATTCCGAGCGAGTTTGAGGTGGGCATCACCTTGGGGATGAGTCTAACACTGTTTGGTCCTGGACCCATTCGAACATGAGTTTCCCATCTCGACCCGAAAAAAAAGTTTGATCGAGTTATGTGAAATCGTCTTCGCTGACTTATGTTTTTATTATCGGAAACTAGGCTCATATTTTAACCTCTTGATGCAGTGGGTTGTTGCGTAAACACTGCTGCTCCATATATAAAAATCGAAATTCCATAATCACCAATAAGATGCTAAAAAAACTATATCTACAAAAATTGGTTCAAAACGTTGTTAAAGTTATATTAACCCGAACAAAGAAGGAAAAAATGTACAAAACAAAATTTGTATAAGATGGGGTGTATAATGTTGATTTAACATATCAATATTTATTGATCAAAAGGTATAAAGAACTTCGCTCCTGAAACGAGGGTCCCCCGGCCGCAAAGGTTTAGCTTTTTACTTAAATCTCATAGACATAGATTTTAAAATGCTATGCAGGACACTATTCAAAGCCATAGTAGCAATGCAAGCACTAGACCATAAGCAAATTAAGTTTCTATATACTAGCGTACTTTAATTTTCTCGCTACAAGTTGATTTCTACCAGCGTCGTCTCGTTTTTTTTATAATCAGAGGCAAAGAGGCGTCGACCCAGCTCTGTAGTGGAACGCATCAGATGCGATAATTATAGTCAAGCAGAGTCGAACGCGGCTAGTACTTGGATGGGCGACCACTGGGAAAACACCGTCGTAGAGCCCTTACAGCCTGCAGCGAAACACCTTAGATTACGAGGGTCAGTAGCATATCACAGCTAGCTGGCATTATACCAATGAGCACGAGTTATAATGTAGGAAGAGACGTAAAACCGAGGTCCCGAGTCCATGGATGCTGGGCTCGATAAAGATCCCTACCACTGGTAAGAACACTAGTAGAGTGCTCCAGGCGTCGGTGATTAGCCTCAGTTGCAGAAATAGACCGACATTAAATAACCGAATAAAAAAATAAGAGGCAAAGGAGCTTTATTAAATTGTTGTTTTTTTTCAGGAGTTGTAGCTAATTATAAGGGATGCATTCCTTCGGGGTTCAATGTAGTTATACATTCCAGTGTACCTATAGGAGGAGGACTTTCCAGTAGCGCGTCTCTCGAAGTTGCCACTTACGTATTTTTAGATGAGTTAACTTGTAATAAAAATACCACAACGTAAGTAATAAATATATTTTATTTTATACGAGTGGAGAGGAGTATTTTGCTTCTTGCTGCATCCATCTCTGTCATAAGCGATTCTGTCCAATCAAATTCGCAAACAAAATTGGCTTCCGATGCCTTTTAAAATATTCCCAAATATGACAGTTATTGCTGTTGCCAACAAGGCAACTTTAATTATAAAATGTTTTTTGGTTCTTAAGGTATAGTTTGGCAAACCTATCTGAAACTACGCGTGTCGGTAAGGGGTGAGGAAACAAAGCCGATCATCAATATCAGTCAATAGTCGATGTGAGAGAAGAACACACTTACGCTTACCAATAGCAAGTCAGGTGGTTGCATAGCAACGGGCCGATCTTCACCTGAACATGTAAATCTTTGTTTTGAAGTTCGGTCCTATCATTTATTGCTAAGTCATTTGTGGCGCCAAATTATTAGATTACATCATCTTGAACTGTCGTTTCAAATGGTCTCCAAAATGCCATTCTAATTAATTACTAATAAATTATATTTGTAAAACTTACCCTAATTTCTACGAACAAATAAATAATAATAACAATTCACTCACGCCACTTGATCAACTAACCTTACTAAACCAACAAATATTATAATGCTTTTCTACTCTAGATTAACTAAACTTTCTACAACTAAGAACTAAACTCACTCAACCAACAAATATATATTAAGTATATTGATAATATTTCTCTACAACACAATTCACGCACACCCCTGGATGTTCTAACCTAGGCCAGGCCAGATGTTCGAACGTTTTTTATGTCCCAGTTGGCCGAGTTAAAACTGTCCGGTTACTTCGTTATATTATGCAAAATACTGGGCTGGATGTATTATCTTTTCATCGAAAGGCTGCTACGTTGCCAGCTATTCAAAATTGTCTTAAATATAGCAACATACATAAAGTTGTTTTTAATTAATTATTCTTGTTCTAGCAATTTTAAGCGACTTATTTTATTGCTTACTAATAAATTTATATTATGTATATTGTTTTAAATATTTTCTAACTAGCTTTCTAAGAACATCACGAACTAACAGTTTACTGAAGTAAGGAGAACATTTTTATAGTGAGCCTAACAATAGTAGGAAATATATCTGTCGTTACACTGACTTTGGATCCACTATAATGAGAATGAAATTTCTAACAATACGAAAACTTCACTTGATTTTTGTTTGACATAAATAAAGCACTCGGATCACTAATTTTAGGTAGAATTTGTTATACAGTGTGTAAAAGCCAAACGGAATAAATTCATTATTACTGTATCACACAACAGGAAGTAACTCGCCTATTTCATGAGAAATTTCCTGATTTACCGCCTATATCCCAAGGAACAATTAGTGAAATAGAGAAGAAGTTTCGCGAGTTTGGTCATGTAAGGCAGATGAAAAAACCAGCTGCCAATTCAATGAGTGATAAAATCAAATTAGATGTGATGCTTGAGTTTGAGGAAAACTCACATACATCGAGCAGACAGGCATCCCTATAAAATGATACCTACTCAGGAGCTGATGGAAGACGATTTTGATAGGAGCCAAGACGTTCGCGGTGAACATTTTGAACACCTACTTCATTGACATTCATAGTTCCTTTTACTGTTTTACATTTTATTACGTTTTGCATTACATTTTAGTTTTTAATTATTGTATTGTAGCGAATTTAGGTAACCACATGATTCTATCTTAATTGTGGCAATAAACTTGAAAACGATAACATTTTTCAACAGAGAATGAAGAGACCTTTCAAACGATATATCACAAGCCTATACTTCCCATTTACAAAATGGTGGGTTGTATCTGTCATTCGAAGGGGGTTGAATAATGAATTTATTCCGTTTGGCTTTTACACACTGTATGTAGATTCTAATGCCGCGTGCGAAGTTAATCTATATTTAGAATTGACAAAGTTGTATAGATGCTCCCATAGATATTTACTGAATAAATTAACTCTCTATAGTTCAAAAAGAAGCCCTGTGAAGCAAGAATTATATATGTTATTGGATATTAGGGTGTTGAACGGTGAGGCGGATGTACCCTTCTCAAAACAGGGATAATCGAATCTAATCTAGCTACAAAAATCAGAAAAAAGCAAAAAAAATGTGAATTGCAAAATACAAATATTTATAAATAGTGTCAAGCTATTTTCAATCCAAATATTGCACAAAATCCATCATATATTATTGTTTTGTAATTTGTTATGTCTTTTTTATATTAGAAGGAAAATGAACTTATCTCATTATTAACATAAATATGATACGTTATTATATCAGTATTTCATAACTATATTTATTTAAAACGTAAACACCATGAAGTATTTTTTAATTATCTAATAAAATCAATAAATAACAAATTCCACATCGGAAATATAACACATTATATATTATTAGAACGGTTTCACAAATTACATTTGCATCATCAGGAGTTAATTATACAGATTGGGCCACAGAAAACAGTCCACCCCGATATTTTGCGGTATTCCTTAGATTTTAAGGAAATTAGGAAACACGTTGATTTTTGTTCTAAGGGGGACACATTTTTACGATACAGGCATCTGTCATTTGTCAACCCCCTCCCTTCCACGTCACAAACCCCTTATTTTTAAATAGGGAATATTCCATGTGCGACACTTCATTAGAAAGGCATTTAGATGGAGTATTCAGACATAATGATCGTACACGATTTTTTTCGATATTTACACCATCTTTGCAAAAAAAGTCTTAATCAATTTAAAGTAAAACACCTCTTAAAAATGAAACGCAACGCCTATGGTTTGCTAATGTGTCATTTTTTCTGTCACATCAAAAGTAAATTAAAACAAATATTGCAAAAACAATATTATGATTATTAATTGTAACACTATAACGAAAATTAACTAAATTAGAAGTTATGATATAATAATATTGAATTAATGAATTAGAAGTTGAAAATAGTGTCCATCGACTTCCATATAATTGTAAAGTCGCTGTTCGATTTTACGTCACGTTTTGAAGCATTTCAGGAGTTATTAGACTGCATTCATGTACTATTCCTCGTCTTAGTTCTTCCTACGAAGCGGGCTCGGTTTTAAATAACCCCACAAAAACTCCGTTTCACATACGAAGAAGCCACTTGAAGTTTGCCAACAGACTTGCGCAGAAACCAAAATCGGTCTTGTTTATCTATGTCGCCTCGTAACGACCGTTTCATGCCATTGGCGTTACAAACGATGTTTCATGCCGACAGCCATTTTATTATTGACATTTGAGGTTTGAAGCAATCATTTACTGTCGAATATTTTTGAATATTTTAGGACGTTTGGCTAGTTTATCTGTGAGTGTTGTGTTTTATTTGATCTAAAACCATCCCTCCTAAAAAACTTGTTGGTGTTGAAGGAAAAATTATCCACATTATTCTAATTTTGTGTTAACCTACAAAATGTAAAAACGTTACGCTACTAATTTGAGGTCGAATATCAAATTTACAATATGGCGCTGTTTTTGACAACAAGTTCGCGCATACGACTGCAACTTCAGGTGGGTTCTTCTTACGTGAAACGGAGTCTATACATTTTTTTCGCAAAAAGGATGTAATTTTAATATTTTTGAATTAAATGCGAGATAGCGTTAACAATAGAAAGGTTGAGCTCACAGTTACACCAACAACATTGCTCATGTGTCGCCCTCTAGTAAATACATCGAAACGGATATCATATTATGATTTTCCATATCTTCATATTTTTACGTACATATATACAAATTCTTTCAATTTACTGTGAAAACATTTTTTATATTTCAACTTTGCTATCCTGTATCTTTCTTATTATCAATATTTTATTGAAGCAAGTTGGGTTAGATCGTAATATTTTGAGGGCGAGCATCTACCATTTCAGTTTGGACTCTTACAGACCACCCTGTATATTTAAGTTACTCATGCAGTTTTTATAAAACAGATTAACATTAAAAAGCTATTTTCTTGAAAACTGTTATGGAGAACTGCGTTTAAAATTATAAAAATATATACAGGGTCCTATTAGAAAATGTGTGGCTAGTAGTTGCCACCTAGCGGATAAGTACAAAATTTGGAGCTTGTATGTTTGCTAGAAGTAGGTAAAGTTTATCCTAAATCAATTGCAAAAGCTTAATCACGTGCTCGTCTCCCTTGCCGACTTGTTCCTTTGATCTTCTTATGTCCAATCAAAAAAAAAGTCGACAAGGGAGACGAACAGGTGCTTTATTTTCTGCAATTTATTTTGGACAAAGTTTACCTTAGAATGCTGATGATTGCAGTGGCGGCTCGTGGTAAAAATTTTAAGGTGTTCTGCAATTTTTGAAAAAGGTTTACCTTGTAACGTTGTCTCCCATCGATTTTATCGTCCTTTCTCCGCCTTCCGTGTTGAAATATTGGATTTCTGTAAAGATTGTCAATTGCCACACAAGAAAAATAAGAGTCACGTACTAAGCACTACTTCGCTAACAAAAAATTATTTAAGTATTTAAGTTAAGTCTATTCGACGTTATTTTCGGTTCGCAAAAAATAAGAGTCTCTAGGCACTACTTTTCTAACAAATTATTTCTTATAAATTAAGTCTATTCTACGTTCTTTTCGGTTCGCAAATGTTCTAATCACTTTGACATTAAAATTGTCTATTTCGGAGATACATTTTTTTCCAATAGTTAGATGGAAAGAGCTGTTAAACGATCTTCGGTCATTTAATTTCTAAGAAATGTTTTAATTCGTTTCAGTGTTGAAAAACATCGTTCCGCCTCTACTACGGCCTTAAATCGAACGGTACCGTATGCCTCGTTGCGCTGGACTAAATGCAGCGATTTTAAGAGGGAAAATAACGCATGATCACGGCTTAGTTTTAGACGGTCATGGGGGAGAAGTGTGCTGCGCGGGTGTTTTAAAGTGCTCGCAGAGCACGTTGGTGTGGCCCAGCTATATAAAATATCACCGATCGCGCGGTTCATTATTCCACTGGTGGACTTTATTTACGCTTGTTTGTTATTTCAGATGTGGCTTCAGTCATCAGTGGATTGTTTTTTTATCATTATGACAATGCAAATGCCTTACAAAATATATTATAAATTTTATATTTGATAAAAGGAAATATTTTAGTTAGCCGCCACTGGATGACTGAGTATTGTAACGTTTATTCTAATTTATATTTACAATTAATTTATATTTACAGATTTATATGTAATACAGTCCTTATTTAATAATTTATCTAATACACTAAAAACACTAATTATAATTTATATGAGAGTCACTTAATGAACCCTTTATCGAGGCGCGATTACTTTCCTTCGGTATCAACACTGACTGTTTGACTAAATTGCCTGCAGCGATGCTCATGGCCTATTTATACTCGCGCGCCGTAATTCTAGAAATCTCTCGACGTTCTGGCGGGTGCACTGGATATTCTCGATGTTTCGTATTTTGGATGCTTCTCGAAAATTGGGCGGAGGAGCCATAGTCGTCTCATACGGGGATTTCACTGGGGGCACTAAGTGAGCATATTAATGCAGTAGCTCGCGTAACAGTATTTAAGTGACAAAATTAAGGAACTTTGACTTGCAATATTTTCTAATCTACATATTCAAATAGAATGTAATTTTGGAATGTAACTAGTTATATAATGATCTTTTGGTCACTGAAGATTCAAGCTTGTAGCTTCATCCACAATGGAGTTACAGGTGTGTAGAAGACAATGTTCTTTGAGAAAAATTCTAGTGATCGTGGAATCTATAAAAAGTTTATTGATTTATTTTCTTCTATTTCTAACGTAAATATAATATTTTGGTATACGTTATTGATAAACAGTTTTACGTTCTAGAATATTATAAACCATCGTACTATTTTTTATTATTATTTACAGTCTTACCGAAAAGGCGTTAGCTTGTCAAAAAGCCGAACACGATTACGCCGGAATGCCTTGCGGAATTATGGACCAATTTATATCGATTATGGGAAAAGAAGGTCACGCTTTGTTAATAGATTGCAGGTAATTTTAGAAAAAAAAGCTGTGGTTTTGTTGTAATTTTGTTGATTTTCCAGGAATTTAACGTCTTCTTTGATACCGTTGGAAGATCACAACGTGGTGGTTTTGATAACGAATTCTAACGTTAAACACGAACTTACCGGAAGTGAATATTCGTCCAGGCGAAACCAATGCGAAGAAGCGTCGATGTTACTTAAAAAAGTTAGTTTAAGAGATGCTAATTTGGACGATATTAAATGTAAGTGGTTAAAAATTGAATAGACGGGGTTGGGGGTGATAAATTCGTTAAATGTTAAGTAATTGTTACTAAAAACTATTAAATTAACTTCACTGTACTCTACTGTTAATACTAAAATTATACAGAGTGAGTTTTATGAATGGAATGCATCAATTATAAATGTAAAACAATTTCTAGGCCTACAGCTCTTCAACCAAGGGAATAAGGCACAAGTACTATCATTATTTTTAGCCCATCTATCATCTCTCAAGATTTTACGAACTATTGGGACACTATGTATAGAGGGTGATCCTTTTGAGATAACAAAGTTCATAATATTTCCAGAAAAACGGAAGATCTGACAACAATGTAAATACTACTACTCGGCCATATCACAAAACGTTCACAAACCAAAATTTATGAAAATTACGTAAGCCGTTTCTTTAATAATTGAGAGGTCCTATACTTGAAACTCACTCTGTATACTTTTTTAGATTGAGTTAATTTGAAAAAAGTTCCCTTACCGAAAAAATCGATTTAGTGGAATTATTAAGGTGGGGTTTGATTGAGCTAGATGTAACGAGACGTTTTCTTATTCTCCGACGTGCTATTTGTTATATTTTGGCCATTTTTCTTAGGTGACGGCATTATATTCAATTTTTATTTATTTTGGTTTATTTTTGATATGCCACTGGACGGTATCAGTGTCGTACTCGTAAAATCTTCAATAAATTGAAGTTTCTAGACGATAAGATCGTTGTTATCAACGAAATTCTTTCATTTTGCGTTGATTTAAAAAAATCACTGTTATCATTATTTTTTTAATTACTTCATGCCCATGTTTTGACGCCCCAACATTGTTTCTATCTTCTCTATGAAGTTCTATACACTTTTGCATGCCTTAAATTCATTTGTCGAAATACTTTTTCCACATAGACTGAGGTAGTTCCAAAATTTGCATTTTGAATGCATTTATTGTCATCTTCAGGCTTCGATAACGTTGACCAAGCACTTTGATATTGATGTGAAAGAATAACAAGTCACATGGGACTAAATCTGTACTTAATGGTTGACCAACCTCAAACTCGCATCCAACATCTTCAGCACTTCCTCGTTCTTCCACTATCTAAACACATGCCCCACATCATCCTCCACTTCACACCTCTCGCACACTCCAGTCTCTCTTTTCCCAATTTTGTGGAGGTACCCTACTCTCGACCTATGTCCAGTGAACACCTATGTCAAGAAGTAGCTCACCTCCCCGAATTTCCGGTCCATCCAATCTCTCCTACTCCCAATCGCTCCTTTTAGCGCGCCCTCATACTCCTCCCACCTTCTTTCCATTTCCTCATCTATCCATCCATCCATTCCTGAACTTCCTCTCTGGTCGCACCCATCCAGTGTTTATTCTTGGGTCTGGCCATCGCGTCCAATGGGTAGGACCTTGACAGCACTGCTGCTGTTCCAGTTCACCCCGTGACTTGTACTCCTGCACCACCCTCAGGAATTTCCCTCTCTGCACCCGCAGGAGTGGCCTAACCCTCGCATTCACCCTCGCTCTTTCACCCCACACCTCCGCACCGTTCAACATACTCTGCTCTACCGTCCTACCAATTACCCTCCTCTTCCACTCTCCCGGCCCTTTCACATTACACATCAATCTCCCCAGCCATGCTGCTCTTACTTTCCCCTTCTGAGCCGCCTTCAACATGAGTGTTCTGAAGGATACTTGACTATCCAACCACACCCCTAGGTATTTCACAGACTCCTCCATACGAATTCTCCCCTTCACCATCACCTCCACTTCCCTCGTCTCGCTCCGTCCCTTCACTAGCTACCCCACCGTCTTATCTTCTGCCACTTCCAGTCCGCATCGCTCTATCTTATCCACAATCTTCCTACACATCCTCTCCTCCTTTCTTTCTATCTCCGCCTCTCCCTTTGCCGTACCTACCAGACACACATCGTCCGCATACACCCCTCTTCACATACTATCCCACAAACCTGATCAATCACACTCTTCCAGAGCGTCGGTCCCAGAACCGAGCCCTGGGGCACTCCAACCTCCGTCTCATATCTCCTCCCTCTAGAGTCCTTGACCACCTAGAAGGAATACGAGCGACTATTGTTGGCGCTGGAGGACAAACGATAAATATTCCTCAAAATTTACATATCAGGGGCGTACGATAAAAATTTTTAAAAGGGTTTATTCATTTGTGTTTTCACTTCTGTCAGCAATCCTCATGACTGTCTATTTATAATTATTGGTGTTCCAGATTTGGAATCGATAAACGCTAGCAAAGAAATCGTCTCGAGAGCGAGACACGTCATCACGGAAATAACGAGAACTACGCAAGCTGCCGAGATGTTGAAGCAGAAAAATTTTTATAAATTCGGCGAGTTAATGACAGAAAGTCATATTTCGTTGCGTGACGATTACGAAGTGTCTTGTCCTGAATTGGATAGTTTGGTTGATTTAGCACTTGAAGTTGAAGGTGTTTTGGGAAGTAGAATGACTGGAGGTGGATTTGGAGGTTGTACGGTAACTTTGGTAAGATTTTTTTATATTCTGTTGTTTTTTTTAGTTAAAATGAGTATATTTGTTTTGTAGGTGTATTCTCAGTCAGCTGATATAGTTATTGAAAAGATAAAGAAGAATTATAAAGGAAATCCGACTTTCTATTTATGTAAGCCTAGCGCTGGAGCTTCGAAAATAATTTGTCCTTGCACCAATAATTAACTGAAGGCTTGGGAAGAAAAATAAAAACATTCCGATTAGTATATTTAATTGATTGTGTTTTTTTTTTCGAGTAAATTATATAAATTTTAATAAAATACTTTGTTTTTCTTTGTACTTTACTTAAATGTTTAATTCTGGGAATCTCTGAAGTGTTTCTTGAGGTTTTGCCAACATTTATAATAATCTGGATTTAATTTGTTGCACGTTTTTGATCCCCATTTGGTTAAAGCTATGCCGAAGCAGCTTTCGAACATAAAAGCCTAAAACATAATTTATTACTAGTCAAAATGAATAAAATTCTGAGGTAATTTAATAAATACAATGAATAGTTGTTTTTAGAAAAGGATTAAACCGTTGAGTGATATATTTATCACTCAACGATTAAACATTAAAAAACATCAAGTGGTCTAATAAAAAAATTAAGCTATCATGGTCCAACTAACTAACAACTAAAAAATAGTCGAACTGTGGTCGTATTAGACTGAGGGAGTAGAGCTTGCCAATAGAACAGCTATTTTGTCTTTCTTCACTACAGTGACGAAGTAAACCAGAAAGATAAAGACAAAATATGTGTTCTCTACTACCCCAGTCAAGAATCCAGCCCCTGGATGTTTTCCAACGGACACTTGACTTATTTCTTACTTATGGATATCATTTGAAAGATTTTGAAGCGAGTTATTAAAAAAAATCAGTTGGTCTCATAAAAATATTAAGTTGTCATGGTCCAGCTGACGAAAAACTAAAAAAATAGTCGTTCTGGGTGTTTTCCAACAACCACTTGACTTATTTCGGACCTATAGATATCATTTGAACCGGGCTATTGAAAAACATTATTTGGTCTCATAAAAAGATTAAGTTGTCATGGTCCAGCTGACTAAAACCTAAAAAATAGTCGTTCTGGGTGTTTTCCAACGACCACTTGACTTATTTCTGACCCTGACCTATGGATATCATTTGAAGCGAGCTATTAAAAAACATTATTTGGTCTCATAAAAAGATTAAGTTGTCATGGTCCAGCTGACTAAAAACTAAAAAATAGTCGACCTGGGTAGTTTCTAACGACCACTTCACTTATTTCTGACTTTTGGGTATCATTTGAAAGATTTTGAAGCCAGCTATTTAAAAACATCAGTTGGTCTCATAAAAAGATGAAGTTGTCATGGTCCAGTTGACGAAAAACTGAAAAATAGACGTCCTGGGGCCGGATTCTAGACCGAGGGAGTAGAGCTTACCAATAGAACATATATTTTGTCTTTCTTCACTACAGTGACGAAATAAACCAGAAAGATAGAGACAAAATATGTGTTCTCTCGGGAAGCTCTACTGCCCCAGTCAAGAATTCAGCTCCTGGATGTTTTCCAACGACCACTTGACTTATTTCTGGACCTATGGATATTATTTGAAGCGAGCTATTAAAAAACATTATTTGGTCTCATAAAAAGATTAAGTTGTCATGGTCCAGCTGACTAAAAACTAAAAAAAATAGTCGACCTGGGTGTTTTCCAACTACGTCTTGACTTATTTCTGACTTATGGGTAACATTTGAAAGATTTTGAAGCGACCTATCAAAAAACATCAGTTGGTCTCATAAAAAGATGAAGTTGTCGTTGTCCAGTTGACGAAAAACTGAAAAATAGTCGACCAGGGGCCGGATTCTAGACTGAGGTAGTAGAGCTTACCAATAGAACATATATTTTGTCTTTCTTCTCTTCAGTAACGAAATAAACCAGAAAGATAGAGACAAAATATGTGTTCTCTTGGGAAGCTCTACTGCCCCAGTCAATAATCTAGCCCCTGGATGTTTTCCAACGACCACTTGACTTATTTCTGACCTATGGATATCATTTGAAGCGGGCTATTAAAAAACAATATTTGGTCTCATAAAAAGATTAAGTTGTCATGGTCCAGCTGACGAAAAACTAAAAAATAGTCGACCTGGGTGTTTTCCAACGACCTCTTGACTTATTTCTGACCTATGGATATATTTTGAAGCAAACTATTAAAAAACGTTATTTGGTCTCATAAAAAGATTAAGTTGTGATGGTACAGCTGACGAAAAACTAAAAAATAGCCGACCCGGGTGTTTTCCAACTACCACTTGACTTATTTCTGACTTATGGGTATCATTTGGAAGATTTTGAAGCGAGCTATTTAAAAACATCAGTTGGTCTCATAAAATGATGAAGTTGTCGTTGTCCAGTTGACGAAAAACTGAAAAGTAGTCGACCGGGCCGGATTCTAGACTGAGGTAGTAGAGCTTACCAATAGAACATATATTATGTCTTTCTTCTCTTCAGTGACGAAATAAACTAGAAAGATAGAGACAAAATATGTGTTCTCTCGGGAAGCTCTACTGCCCCAGTCAAGAATCCAGCCCCTGGATGTTTTCCAACGACCACTTGACTTATTTCTAACCTATGGATATCATTTGAAGCGAGCTATTAAAAAACATTATTTTGACTCATAAAAAGATTAAGTTATCATGGTCCAACTGACGAAAAACTAAAAAATAGTCGAACTGGGTGTTTTCTAACGACCACTTGAATTATTTCTGACTTATGGGTATCATTTGAAAGATTTTGAAGCGAGCCATTTAAAAACATCAGTTGGTCTCATAAAAAGATGAAGTTGTCATGGTCCAGTTGACGAAAAACTGAAAAATAGACGTCCTGGGGCCGGATTCTAGACTGAGGGAGTAGAGCTTACCAATAGAACATATATTTTGTCTTTCTTCACTACAGTGACGAAATAAACCAGAAAGATAGAGACAAAATATGTGTTCTCTCGGGAAGCTCTACTGCCCCAGTCAAGAATTCAGCTCCTGGATGTTTTCAAACGACCACTTGACTTATTTCTGGACCTATGGATATTATTTGAAGCGAACTATTAAAAAACATTATTTGGTCTCATAAAAAGATTAAGTTGTCATGGTACAGCTGACGAAAAACTAAAAAATAGTCGACCCGGGTGTTTTCCAACTACCACTTGACTTATTTCTGACTTATGGGTATCATTTGAAAGATTTTGAAGCGAGCCATTTAAAGACATCAGTTGGTCTCATAAAAAGATGAAGTTGTCACGGTCCAATTGACGAAAAACTGAAAAATAGACGACCTGGGGCCGGATTCTAGACTGAGGGAGTAGAGCTTACCAATAGAACATATATTTTGTCTTTCTTCTCTTCAGTGACGAAATAAACCAGAAAGATAGAGACAAAATATGTGTTCTCTCGGGAAGCTCTACTGCCCCAGTCAAGAATCCAGCCCCTGGATGTTTTCCAACAACCAATTGACTTATTTCTGACCTATGGATATCATTTGAAGCGAGCTATTTAAAAACATCATCTGGTCTCATAAAAAGATGAAGTTGTCATAGTCCAGCTGACGAAAAACTAAAAAATAGTCGACCTGGGTGTTTTCTAACGACCACTTGACTTATTTCTGACTTATGGGTATCATTTGAAAGATTTTGAAGCGACCTGTCATATAACATTAGTTGGTCTCATTAAAAATTTAAGTTATCATAGTCGAACTCATAAAAAACTAATCAACCAATGTACGTTTTTTCGAAAATAATGCGAATAGAGTTTTCAAATTAAATTTAGTCCCAAGCCCTGGTTTTCGCTATAAAGTTGAAATTATACTCAAAAAAAATACCAACCTGTGTTCCAACGGCTATCTTCGTGGTTTTCAAAATTTCGTTAGAAGCATTTTCGAAGCAATTAGCATCGGGACCGTGTGAGGTCATTATGCTATGTAAAGTTGCACCACCCGGTGCCAAACCACCTTTTTTAGCTTCGTATTCTCCAAATATTAATCCCATAAATTCCGACATACAGTTTCTATGATAATATGGTGGTCTGAAAGTATGTTCTTGAACTGACCATCTCGGTGGAAATATAACAAAATCCGCTATTGCAGTACCTCTTTTGTCTGACGGACATGTTAAAACAGTGAATATCGATGGATCCTACAAAATAATTTAAAATTATTATTTTTTCCACTATCAATGACGACTGGAATTGGTTTGCCAGTAATAATTGTATTAGTGCCATATCAAATCAAACCCTATTTTATTTCTGATGAGTAGCGTTTTTAAAATGAGCTATAGTTTGTGAAGGCTACACGATCTAAGTCCAAAAAAAATGAAAATTGAGATAACCCTGCCATTTCGCGCTAGTTAAGTGTCCCTTCTAAAATATTAATAATGCACCACTGGAATAACGATCTAAGTCCACTGATACAATCAATTGAAATTGTCATACTGCGGAAGAACGATCCAAGTCCACCTGAATCCACGAAAGACTGATCCAAGTCAACTGCGCATATTTTATTTTATGTTTGCTAACAAACCAACGCTTACTATACCAACATTTAAAAACCTTTTGATTAGGCAGTTCTTCGTGGGTGGCTGAAAAGTACAGAGTAATTATTGTTGCGTATTGCCCTCATAAAGCAAAAAACAAGAGTTGAAGTGCCTTCTCAGTAGGTAGGCAGCGAGAGTTAAACCGAACCCTTTTACTGTCATAGTGTCAGTCGAATTTCTTTCAAGCCTGGACAAAATTTCTACAGCCTATGTTTAAAAATAAATCTCCCATTCCAACAAGACCAATAAAGGAGTTAGTGATAAGTACCCAACATCCTCGAACCGTGGAAGCGAGAGATAGCTAGATAGCTAAAAAAAGTTCGTGGATGAATCTCTGCAGGATTACTTTATTTTATTTTTTATTTATCAAAGGGAATACAAAAGGGACGAGCCCAAATATAGTATTCACTAACATAATATATTATTAATATAGTATAAATTGATTATTACAATTATAACTATTGAAACTAAATACTATGAAATTAAAACGTAATTTTGTTATTAAGATACAGCCTTTTCAGCTTATTACAAAAAGTAAAAAATTTGTCGTGGAATATATCAATATCGACATGGTTACAGACTGAGTTGAAGGATTTACAACACCTATGCAAGGGAGGATTTTGATAATAATTTGTAGCTCTAAAGTTAATATCAAAAACTTCGAAATTTCTTATATTATAGGCTGGAATATTATATTTAATGAGGCAGGTAATCTCATTGGAATCAATGAGATTATTAACAATTTTATATAAAAATTTAACATCATTCATTTGACGTCTATCTTCCAGGGAAATAAAACTCAAAACTCTGCCTAACTGAGACAATATTATTATTAGGAAACAATTTCATTTTGCAGTAATTTATGAATTTATTTTGGATACGGTCAAGTCTATCAATGTATACAAGATACTGAGGATTCCAAATTATCGATCCGAAACTTAAAACACTGTTTACATAGGCCATAAATAAAGTTCGCAATGAACGTAAAGTTTTAAAGTCATGACACAAGTTCTGATAATAAAGCCCAACGTCCTATTAGCTTTTTTTGCTATATATTATAATTGATATGTTGGTCGAAAATAAGTTTTGAATCAAAGTAAATTCCTAGATCTTTTATCTGTGAAACCTTTTCAATTGGGTGGTTTTCAAGAAAATATTGGAAATCAACTACGCATCTTTTTCTAGAGAAAGTAATTGCATAGCATTTATTTAAATTCAAAAAAAGAAAGTTTTTTTTACAATAAGCAACAAATCCCTTTGTATCAATTGAGAATCTGCAACATTACCAATTCTGAGGTATATTTTTAAATCATCCGCATATTTTTTGTATTTACAAAATTTGAAACATTCAGATATATCGTTGATATAGATATTGAATATATAATAAGGGCCCCAAGTGGGATCCCTGAGGTACCCCTGAAGTTACATATTTACCTATGACTACTGCCTGAGATCTGTTACTTATGTAAGATTTGAACCATCGGAGTAGATTGCCATATACACCCACTGCACCAAGTTTATCCAACAAAGTTGAATGATCAATTTTATCAAGGGCCTTACTGAAGTCAGTATACATAGCGTCTACCTGAAAACCTTTATTCATATGTCCTAGCAGATATTCACTATAAGTAAAGAGGTTTGTTTCAACAGAACGTTTTTTCATAAAACCTTGTTGCCCCTCATTAATAATATACTTAACATCTGAAATCAAGTAATCACAAATAATTTGGCAATAATAGAAAGTTTTGATATAGGACGATAATTTTCTACTAAATATTTACTACCGGATTTAAAAATAGGAACTACTAAGGCTGTTTTCCATATACTAGGGAAAGAGCCTTCTGTTATTGATTTATTAAATAATAAACGCTATTTCGTTAACGCAATTTTTAATTAAGAGTTGGAATTTTATCTGCACCAGCCGGTTTATCCGGAAGGTTTTTAATTTTATCGACGATTTTGTTTAGGGGGATGTGATACGAAGATATGTAATTAATATTAATATTATTATTTGAAGTAGTATTGTTGGGGTTTGTGTTAGGAAGGTTGAAGACAGAACTGAAGTAATTTGAGAAAATATTGGAGATCAATTGGCCATCGGTAATCAGTTTCTTGTTAGTATCCCTAATGGCATCGATAGTACCAGACTTGCCCTTTTTTGACTTTACAAACTGCCAAATGTGCTTTGGGTTGGTAGTTATTTGAGTTTCAACATTGTTGATATAGTTTTTAAAATCTAGGTTAATCAAATATTTTGCTCTACCTCTCAAAAGCTCAAATGTTAAATAATCTAAAGCATTAGAGTACCTTTTGCATTTCACATGATATTTTTTCTTTTCTTTAACAACTTTGATGGTGCTTAGACCAATGCGGGAATTTTGATTTATATTTAGGATATTTTGGAACATGCTTGTCAATAACGCTTCGCAACTTGCGGTAAAACTTGCTAGTGCTGTCATAAGTATTTAAATCAAGAAATTCACTATTCAAGTCAATAGAAGATAAATTATTTCTAAATGAATCAAAATTTGCTTTATTATAATTAAGTTCGATATTCGAATTATTTTTCCGATTGTCGCGTGTAATATTCAAAAATTTCATGTCAAACACCAATGTTGTATGGAAATAATCTTCAGAAACAAGAGGAAATTCACTTACAATAAGATTCTCGATTATAAAATTGTTGTTCAAGACTAAGTCAAGTTTGTTTTTTGACATATTGGTGAAACTATTAAATTGACATAAACCGCAACAAGAAATTGTATCAATAAAGAGATTAGAATTTACATCGGAAAAATGTGAGGGTATACAGTAATTGTTTATGGGGTCTAACGACCATTTTAAAGCAATTGAGTTGCCTGGAAGTATATATACTCAGCAAATATTAAGTTTAAGAAATTGAGAAGTGACAGTTACCCACAGATCTTCAGCATCAGACATCCACTCACTATGCACTACACTATGAAAGTCATTACTAACTCCAATTAGAACTCCTCCTCCTTCTTTATGGGTAGAACCAGAATCTTCCCGATCGCGTCTAAAAATTGCGAAGGAATCATTCAATACTTCAGAAGAAGCAATTTCGTTGTTAAGCATATAATGTCTTGGACACAATTTAAAGAGTTTTTAAAAATGTTCGTAAGTTTTGACTTCAAACCACGAACGTTTTGGTAAAAAACCGAGACAGCCATTGCGAAAACAGTGAGTTATAATTACTAGGTGAAAGGAATGAGAAAGATGATTACAGTTTATTGAAATCATGTTCAGAAAAAATTCTCTTTACATGACTCCTATCATCCTTTCGCATAAACAGGCCACCATTTCTAATCCAACCAAATTTGAAATGTTTCAGCTTGGCTCTAATAGTCAGTGGAATAGACAGCGAGCAGCCGAGTAGATAGGACGTGTCTTAGATACTCAGAAGCAAGCGAATCGGATTCTGAGAAAGCTATCGGACGGAGGCTTATTTTAATCAGCCGAACCGGCGAATAAGCTAACTAGAAGACGAAAACAGCGTTTTTAAACGCAAATAGTGTTTTTTAACACTATTTTCTATTTGGAATATTCCAGAATTGCTAATTTTGCGAATTTTCGTGAAAAATAGATGTTTTTTATGTTTTAGGACCTGTGGAGGACAGGAACTACGGAGATGCCACCAAAGAAGAAAAACGACAGCCGCTCTAGCAGCCTAGCTAGCAGCAAACCAACAAGAGGAGAGGACACAACTTCATCGGAAAGCGAAGACGAAAGAGAAAGAGAATGGGAAAGAGACAGGAGATTGGACGAACTGCAGAGAACGGCAGAAAAATCTATCCACGAGCATGCACTCTCGGTAGCACAATATGAAACGATGAAAGCAAACGACGAAACGAAGAAAGCAATAGAGGAAGCAAACGAGATGAAAAAAACCATCAAGAGAATGGAAGAAGAGATGTCTGGACTGAGGATCGCCATGGAAAACATGGCAAAAGCCATGGAAAGCATGCAAGAGGAAAAAAGAAGCCGAAGCCGCTCAGAAAGCGTCAGAAGAAAAGCGCAGAGGACAGAATCCCCACGAAACGAAGTAAATGAGAACGAGGAGATGGACTTCACGGAAGTGGTGTCCATCAGAAAAATCCAACAGGAGCAGAGGAAATAAGCAGCTGCAAAAAGGAGAACGGACGACGAAATAATGGACGAAGCCATAGAAGAGAACAAGAAGACACGAAGACCACCGCCAGTCATCCTACGGAGCACCCACCATTGGGGCTCAGTAAGGAAAGACATCTACCGTCTTGGGATAAAAAACGAGATTTATCACGATCCGAGAAAGACTCGGAGTGAAAATCCCCTGCGAAGGACCTGAGAACTACAGGAACCTGACAAGGTACCTGAACAACCAGAGGAAAGAAGTGGAGTGGTACACATACACTCCACGGGAAGAGCAGAAAGGAAAGTTAGTCCTCAAAGGACTAACAAGCAGCGAGGACATCGACGAGCTAAAAGAAGAAATAGAAAAGGAAGGAATCCGGATCGGCAAAGTAAGCCAAATCTGCTCCAGATTTGGTGAAAGAAGACCCCTACCCATCTACATGGTGGAAGAAGATGTAGAAGACAAGGAGAAAATAAGAAAACTCCAGCACATCCAACAAGTGAGAATACGATGGGAAGAGCAGAAGAGAGGAAAAGGACCGACGCAGTGCTACAACTGCCAAGGATACCACCACGGGCAGACAACATGCAGGGTAAATGCGGTGAAATGCGGAGGACCACACCGCTCAAACGAGTGCAGCAGACCGAGGGACAAGCCAGCCACCTGCGCAAACTGCCAGGGAGAACACCCGGCGAATTACAAGGGATGCCCAAAGGTCCCTAACAACAGGACGACGAGAAAACCACCGATAAAGGAAACGAAGCCAGGAGTCAGCTACGCCCAAGCGACAGCCAAGAAGACGACGACAGCCCCAAAGAAACAAGAGATTCTAGACCAGGTGACAAGGCTACTAGCTCAGCTAATGGCCTAAAGTCATCTATAGAGAATCTCTAGAAGACCCGCCTACGAGAAGGCCCGACACATCCATAGAAAGATGAGTCGGGATTTCAAATAGGTCAACAAAAACAAGAGGATCCACTCTATAAGGTTGTCTTTAGTCGTAATAAGTCGGCTAAGGATTCGCCCCTTATAGAGGCAGCGAAAAAGCACACACAACGGAAGACAACGAAAGAAGAGAAGACCGCCGACTATAAAACCACTGCGGTTACACGGCCGAAAAGAAGACAGCTCGACCCCAGCCAACAGCCATTTCGGCTAGGGACGAGCTGTACGCGAAAAACGCGAACGACGACGATGAGGACCCATCGGATGAGATGGGGGGTGGATGGAAGGTTCTCCCCGGGATGCATCGCTCTTTGAGGGGTGCATCCTGGGAGGGACGGGCTCATATAACGCGTGTGTGTGCTTGGCTCTTTCTTTCGCCTTTTTCAACAGCATTTTTAACGAATTAGTAAGGTGTTCATTTACGAATAACTGGTTAGATACCTGATCCACTATTAGTCCAGGGGTAGAGCTGTTAGATTGACGACGTTTTATTTTGGCTGCAGCTATAAAGTCATCTCTTTTCTTTTTATTTACTATTTATTGGTCTAGGTTTGTTGGGAATTCGAGAGTTTGCTCTAAAGATAGTATCTATATCATCAGCAGTAATAGGGCATTCAATATGTTCACCTACCTCCTGAATGACATGTAGTAAATTCTCGTTACTTTTCTCATTGACGCCTTGTATTTCAACATTTTTAGAACGTAGATGTTGTTCAAGCGTTTCTACACGAGTGGTGAGGGATTGCACTTCTTTTTTGAGTAGGGTATTTTCTTTTGATATTTCTTCGACTGAATCCAGCCTCTCATTCAATTTAATAATTAGAGCTTCAAAATCCGACACCTTATCGCTGCAGAAATTAACCGATTTCAGAACTTCTTTGTGTTGTATATTAACTAACTAACTGGATATTCTTAACAATCTTTAAAGTACTTTTTGATTACTATACCAATATGCCTTGTGCGTCAAACAATGCCGATTTAGACGATGCAGATATGGTGAGTGATACGAATTTAACTTCATTGCTTTTGTTCCCGTCGAAAAAACTACTAAAATTTGATTGAAAATACTGATAAATTCAAATTCCTCGCCCCCAAAAATATTGGAAATGAGCTACGACCTGATTTAATTTTCTACATCCCTATTCTAACTTCCACCCCTAAACTTTTTCGTATACTAACATGTGACTTGATGTAAGAAAGAGGAATCCTTAAACAAAATCCATGAAACTGGTAGAAAATTTGGAAACAAAAATAATTTCCACATTTCAACCCTCTTTTCACCACCATCCCCTTCCTTAACTACTAATTTGAGCATAGGAGAATAACAGCACATATGCATGATAAAACATACACCGTTAGGGCAACTAAAGGATGTCCTCAAGATGGAGTACTTTCACCACTTTTGTGGAACCTAGTTGTGGATGACTTGATCTGTAGGTTGAATGATCAAGGCATATGGACGCAGGGTTTTGCGGACGACATAGTGATTGTCACCAATGGGAAATTTCCGGAGGTGGTTATGAATGTCCTCCAGGAAGCACTGCGAATTGTGGAGGAATGGTGCCTTACAGAGGCCCTTTCAGTTAATCCAAAAAAAACCAAACTAGCTGCTTTCACGAATAGAAGAGTTCTCCCGCAGGGTAGAGTACTGTTGTTCGGAGGAGAACTAGAAATATCCAAAGAAGTCAAATATCTGGGAGTGACCCTTGATTCCAAACTGAATTGGAAGGCACACCTGGAAAAAATTACTACCAGGGCGACTAGGCTTTTCTGACAATGCAGAAGAGTTATGGGCAAAACCTGGGGAATACGACCTGAGGTGGTTCACTGGCTATACACAACTGTGATAAGGCCAACGATCACCTATGGAACAATAGTCTGGTGGAGGAGGATAGAAGTGACCTCTGCAGTTAATATGTTAACTGCAATCCAAAGACAAGCTCTTCTTGGTATTACCGGGGCAATGAACAGCACGGGGACGGCATCAATGGAAGCCCTTATTGGACTTCCTCCTCTAGAACTTTTTATAAGGGCGGAGGCAATGATGGCAATTCTTAGGCTGAAATCGGGAGACTTGTGGTCCCCGAACAATGTTCGAGAAGGACACACTGATACAACTGGGACATTACTAGACGAACCCATATTTCACATGAGTTTTGATAACATGACACCAGAGAATATATTCACTGAGCGAGTGAATATCATCATCCCATCTAGGGAACAGGTGATACACCCAGGTAATTCTGGAGAAATCATCTGGTTCGCCGATGGCTCCAAAACAAACCATGGCACTGGGGCTGGTATAAAAGGACCTAGAAAGAGAATGTTCTTTAGCCTTGGTCGATATACGACTGTGTTTCAAGCAGAGACGATTGCCGCTATAGCCTGTATTGATGAAAACATCAGAAGAGGATATACCGGACAAAAAATTAAAATACTCACTGACAGCCAGGCTCTGCTTAAGGCTATCAGTAATCCAACAACTAAGTCTAGACTGGTGAAAAACTGCAAAGAATCCTTCAACAGGCTGGCAAGAGACAACAAAGTGTCTCTAATATGGGTGCCGGCACATGAGGGGATTGCAGGTAATGAAATGGCGGACCAGTTAGCTAAAGAAGGCTCTAAAGGAGACTTCATAGGTACGGAACCGTTTTGTGGAATCACAAAAGATTGCATAAGAGGGGAAATCAGGAACTGGCTAGATAGGGAACACCAATTCAAATGGAGGGTGACACAAGGGCACCTTCATACCAAGAGTTTACTGAACAAGGTCTCAACCAGGCTACTGAAACTGGGAAAAAACCATTTGAAAACAGTTACCGACCTGGTGACTGGACACTGCACCTTGAGGAAACATCTGTACAAAATGGGCAAAGCTAGCGAACCTATGTGCAGAAAATGTGAACTTGATGATGAAACACCTACCCACATACTATGCTTCTGTGAGGACTTACAAGAACTTAGACGGAAGCACTTTGGAGAGGAATTTATACAACCATCACAACTACTGAAAATCCCTCTAGTCAAACTAGTGGCCTTTATAGAAGACACGAAGCTTCTGGAATGGAAGTAGATAACATGGGAAATGGTACAAAGATTCAGTTCAAGTGCCTGGGCTGATGAGCACAACCCAAATATATGAATGAATGAATGAATGGACTACTAATTTCAATAGAACTAAAATAGTAATAAAAATTAAGACATTATTTTATTTTCAGCAGGAGTAACCCTCGGAGCAACTAAACACGGAATGCTTATGGACTTGGATCACTTTTCCAGACAACAAAGAGAATACAAATTTTATTGTATTTAACAAAATTTTATACGCTTTTTTTGTTTTTTATGTTAAAGAGTTACTGCCTACTTCTCACGACCTGCTATATTTTATTATTTCTGATTCTATAATCTTCAAAGTTTTAAATTCATTTTCTCACAAAAGTAAAAAATGTGACTTAGATCGTTTTTCCCGTGTAGTCTTCTTTTGTTAGTTTCCAATTAATATGACTTAATTGCTTCGATAAGTCAAGAAATCCCTGACAAGCCTAAATATTATGGTGACCATTGTCGTTTGGAAGGTCATTCGACAAGAACAAAGAGAAAGTAATGAACATTAGAGGTGGAAGAACTTTTTATAGTAGCAGCTAACAGTTAAGAGCAATAATTGAATTAACAACAATTATTAAAACGCGGACTATTTTAAATTTGAACGTATTTTTCGATATATTTTTACATATCGCAAAAGCTGTATCTTAGAAGGTATATATTTACCGTAGAACGGTATCAGACTCAATTGAAATAATCTAGGTTTGTGCCTTTCCATTTAAATTTTTGAAGAAAAATGCAGAAACTTGTTATCTGTTCAGATCACATAAAATTTTAATGGAGTTTCCTGTGGTACGGTTCAAGAGATTACAATATTCTGAAGAAAATGGTAAAAACTTATATAAACCAAAACCACAATAAATCTGAAAAGGTCGCAGTGAAATAGGCCGATTAGCCACCTCATCAAATCTATATAAACCGAAGGTTTTGATGGGACGTGGATTTTTAGCAAAGGTCAGATGAAAAAACTTTGGCAAGATAATACTGTATTAACTCCAGTGCAAGAAAACAGGCGAGTGCTCAAGACATATTATAATCGTGCATGCAGGAGGAAACGCCCGGAAACTTTTTATCATTAAAGATACCAAAAAAAGATATTTATAAAAGTTCTAGTCAGCTTTAAGCTTCATATTTCAAAATTAGTAACAATGTTAGAGGCCAGATCAAAGTTAGGTTTTTTTAATAAAGCATCCTATATTTTACTTCAAAACTGAAATCTGCTTCACTTCTCCATTACAAAAATATAAGGTTGTAATCTGTTATACAGGGTATTTTGAAAGTTTTAACCAATTTTCCGTCAAAATCGTAACAAGTTCAACGCCCTTTATAATTGGATAGGAATAAAGGAATAATAATCTGGGGCCAAAGACTTTCAATGATTATCAATATTAACAAACAGGAATTATTTTGCAAATATTTAATAAATCAAATACATGGTGAGTCAAAACTCGAGTAGAGTACGACCAGAGATCTAAGAAAGTCGTAAATCAATATAAGCCGACGACAAAGATTACAAAATATATATAAGATAGTTCACTTGAAGGCGGTCTGATTCTTCTTAGTGTTTTAAACGATCGCCGCACTCATAAATCATATTTACGGCTCCCTTTTGTTGTAAATAACGACACCGCTAGGTACCAGGGAATTAGAAGAGTATATTTTATTCCAAGCTATACAGGGGTAACTTGAGAAATATATATTTAAATAGGATGATTTATTAAAGGTTTTTTTTATATAATGTTTTTAAATGTTAATTATTTCGAAAAAAGTTCAGGATATGAATTTGAAAAGGAAAGTTTAGGTATAAGTAAAAAAATATATTAAAATTTTTAAAATGAATCAATTGACAGATTTTATTCAACATTTTAGTAATTTTGTGATGCTTATTGAAGATCTAGCGGTTATTTATACAGAATATCACAAATTAAATTATACATACTTATTGGCCACCAGAATAATAGGACCACTAAAACAATTTTGATCTTTAAATTAGACCCTCCGTATTTTTTAGATTCACAAGGTTAAAACAGTAAAAGCATATTATGCAGCTGCAGGATATATTTATCAATAAATTAGATATGTGAATTTTCAAATTTCTATGAATACCCAGTATCTATAAGTACTAAATAACTAACTAATTTATTATTATCTAATATCTTTGTTACAATAGTTTAAAAAAGTTGAATTCCGTATTTGATAATAACTAATTTAATACCCACCTCTCAACGTCTTTGGGACAACGATAAAAGGATATTTCTGGTTTTCCCACCTTGCTGGAACAACCGATCACAGCACAACACACAGGCATTTTAAAACCACAATTATAATATTATTAATATTACTTTTGGAAGACAGGAGTTAAAATAATGCGAACAAGAAATTTTACTTCCGGAACGTTTCCCGAAAAACTAAATGAAATACTTCTACAAAGTTTCTAGAGATTGTAGGCACATTTCTGGCCCTTAATTGCTTCTCTATATTTTTATCAATGTTTACATTATAAGTACTTAAAATCAAGACTGCATTCAGAATTCGTGGGAAAGTGATAAACTACCATTTATTATGTATACAACTAAGACTATTAACAAATATCACAAAATATTTATTTTATAAGTTTTGCTATTGAAGAGGAAAATATGAATATTATTTTTTCCTTATTGCAATAATTAATTAATAAATTTAAAATATCTATACAACATAAACATAAAACACGAACAACGAATTCTAAAATACCAGCGCTCTATAGGCGACGACCCGTATAATATGCAAAATTAAATGCAAGTAAGGATTTAGCGACATACTGTAGCATGGCGCCAACCGATAAGTCACCAGACAGTAACCAGCGGTATGAATCCTTTGATCGATAGAATTCGTACGAGTGAACAATCTTATATATATTTTGTAATCTTTGCCGACGACCCTCATTATTACCTATCGTTCGAAATATAGATAAGCAATAAAAGTGTGTGTCCCTTAAAAGATTCCTAGGTCGGGATTAAAATATCTCATGAAATAGTTTGGCATTTTAATAATAGTCGGCTCTCCATTATTTTTGGCAAGGCTTAAAAAGAATGAAACTGGTATCTATTACTACTATTACTTTAAGGAAGTCTCTTTTACAAAACGGATTTGAATTTAAAAAACTCACCAGTAGCAGAAAAATCGTAATGGAATCTGTGCGCCTTAAGAAGTGGAGATTTGAATATTTATTGGCAATAAACGAATTTAGAGAATATGGTAGAACAGCAGTGTAATTGGATGAAACTTGGTTTGATATTCCAAACAAAAGTTGGATAGACTCATCTGACTTGTGTCAAACTAATGCGACGTGTAATAAATGAAAACGCATTACTATAATTCACACAGGAACCGAAAATAGAAATATTTTTATGCTTCATTGGCTGAAAGCTTGGGACATACGGTGCTCAGACTTCCTCCTTATCAATGTATGTTTAACCCAATTGAACATATATGGCATCAACTTAAGTAAGCTATTTCTTTGAAAATAAAAAAAGTTGTCCAAATTTAATATATATTCTAGAATTTTTAGAGGAGGCACATTTAGATTTTTTTAAAACCTGAATAGGCTTTCGACTGAAAGGGTACTGTCGCTTCATTTGGTAAATGATGTTTTTCGTTATAGTTTAAGCACTAGTGACACGAATGTTGTAACAAACTTTTCTTAAGGAAATAGCCAGTAACGTAAACCGCATTTTCACCGGTGCTAGAAATATTTCACTCGTAAACACTTTTAACACCGGTATATCCCACGCATCAAGTGGGAGCTGAAATCTGCGGAGGAAGAGTAGTATTACAGAGGAACCGAGAAAGACAACATTGGGGGAGGGGCATAGAGAGACCCTTCTTGTCTTTTGTATATGTTCGGTGTATTACATACCTAATAGATGCTTTGCACAGAAAAATGAAAATATCTCAAAAACTAATAACTTTAGGTACGGGAACTGCTTGATAAAAGTATGGTAATAACAGACCTACAGAGCTTCATCACACAATCAATCACCCTGTATGTAATTTTTTGTGACTAATAATGAATTTATTCGTTACTCTATGTAATTTTTTCTAACGTTGCCAAATAACTATTAACACAATTAATTTTCTACCATCCACCTCTACACACCCCACCTGGACATATAAGTCTCAAACATCTTTTACCACACCAGTCCAGCAAGTCGTACCAGCAATAATGTCGACGAATTCTTATATCTGGACTTTCGTTTTCATCGTAGTACTAGCCTTAGGGGTAAGCGGGGCAAAAAATCTAAATAGAAGACCGCAAGAACCAGTCGAGGATGCTGCCGAAATATCAGACCAATGTCCCGAACCAGATGGTTATTTCGCCGATGCGGAACAGTGCGATAAATATTATCATTGCAGCAACGGTAGAATAACGGAAAAATTGTGTCCAGATGGACAAGTTTTCAACGACTACAGTTCGGAATATGAAAAGTGTGATTTGCCGTTTAATATTGATTGTTCGTCGAGGCCTAAATTACAGGAACCGCAGCCGAGTGAAAATTGTCCCAGGAGACACGGTTAGTAATAATTTTAAGAAATTTTATATACATTATGTCACAAAAAAATATATACTGTTTCTGTAAATTAGAAGATATTTTAAGTCGTATAACATGTGAAAATATTATTTTTGGCAAATGAAATATCTCGAAACGGACTTTAGCATCCGATATTTATAGTTTTTAACGCTTTAAAAGACCGTGGATCAAGATCTCTTCTTCTTTTCCTATAGCTCTAACTCTATTAGTTAATTGAATATTTGATGTGAAAAAAATTGACATGGCAATGTATTGCACATCTTTAACGAGAATGTATTTAATATGCATATAAGCGTTTGTAATATTGTAATGTGAAATTATTAATTTGTATTTGAATAGTTCGAAACAAATTTTAGGTCAACCGTATGCCAAATGTCAATGACACTCTAAATTATTTTTAACTGTTTTTCCTAAAAGGGAAAATGATAGCTGTTTTATACTTCATCATCCACCATAAGAGGGTGTCCCAGGAGTTCGTACCAAAAACTTGGTATATGATAGGGGGGCTTATAATAATGATAGTACTTCGCTCACTCCCTTCGAAAACGAACTAAAGTTACAAATTAAAAATAGTTTATTTATTTATTTATTATTATTAAGCGAGTAAACCGTTTATAAACATCATAAATGTACACTTCCTGGCGTTATAAACAGATCTGCACTACCCTTGTGAACTCAGGGACGGACTAAGTTCAATGGTGAATGATGCAATCGTTTTTCATATTTGGTTTTTGTTTTTGATTTTTTGAACACTTTACTTGCCTCACAAGCCATTTAACAACTAATCGGTAATTACCAAAGAAATGTACGTTGCACTCAAAAGAGAATGAAGCTCCCAACGGTTTTAGTCATCTTGAATCTTCGGGCGTCAAGATATGTTTGTTGAGTTGTACAGTAGTCGCCAATTATTTAGATGTACTAAAATGAGCCTAGGGAGATTATGAATCCGCCCGACCGACAACCATTCGTCAGACAAATAAACTATGGTAGGCAGTGGAGTCTGTTCAAATCGTTCATTAGTTATTATACTAACAAAATAAAATGCACAATATTTCTTTTCCTAACCTACTGAGATCCATCTGCAAAGGATATAAAGTTTCATTGACTCGGTATCTCAAAAATGTTTTTGTGTCCATAGTTTTTCGCTAGGTGGCGCAATCTATCACTTACAAAATATTCCTTAATTTAGGTTGGTAAAACATATCAACTTTAGAAACTACTGTCCTTATTCTACAACTTTTGTTTAAGTTCTGTATCACCTATTCTGAAGTGGTGGGGGAAGTATTCTTTCGTTGACATGAAAAAGACTGTAACTTCCATATGCCTGAACCGATTTTCGAAAATATAGACTCCATGCATAAAGCATTAAAGGTAGAATCCAGAAAAAGATAACAACACTTTTAATTTTTGAATCGGCAACTCGAGGGCGTTATGTAACACCTAGCTCTATTCTCTATTTATGATTTTTTCTGAGAAATTCCAAATGGAATGCTTACAAAAAGGCAAATAAGATGACGTATTGACCTGTCAAAACCGTGAACTGATATCTCTTGTCATTCCAAAGATATTGGCATTTTTCGGTGAGTGTTGATGATTGTTGTCTCACCCAGTAAGTTTTAAGATAAATTATGGTGCTAAAATTGTTTTGAAAATAAAATAACAAGTAAAAACGTATCACAAAAATATTCATTAACATTATAAAAGTAATGAAACAAAACTAAAGGAGCTCTGCACAAATCCAGTCTTTTTATAGTGGATTTAACACTGGTCTCGATTTCAGCAAGGGAAATACTTCGAACTGCTTCCCGAATCCTATCTGTGGCCAGCAAGGTCACCAGACCTTAGGGTTTTAGATTTTCACCTATGGGGAAGAATCAAAGTTTTTAAAACACGAATTATGTAATGTTAATAAATATTTTTGTGATACGTTTTTACTTGTTATTTTATATTCAAAACAATTTTAGCAACATAATTTCTCTTACAACTTACTGGGTGAGCCAACAACCATCAACACTCACCAAAAAATGCCAATATTTTTGGAATGACAAAAGATACCAGTTCGCGGTTTTTGACAGGTCAATAAGTCATCTTATTTGCCTTTTTGTAAGCTAGTTTGATTTGAAATTTATCAGAAAAGTTCATAAATAGAACTAGGTGTTACATAACGCCCTCTAGTTGCAGATTGAAAAATTAAAAGTGTTGTTATTTTTTTCTGGAATCTACCTTTAATGTTCTATGCACGGAGCCTAAATTTTTGAAAATAGGTTCAGGCATATGGAAGTTACAGTCTTTTTTATGTCAACGAAAGAACAGTTCCCCCACCACTTCAGAATAGGTGATACAGAAATATGATTTTAACAAAAGTTGTAGAATAAAGTTGATATTTTTCCCAATATTATATATTTTGTAAGTGATAGATTGCGCCTCCTAGCGAAAAACTATGGTCTCAAAAACATTTTTAATAATTTTTTAGGGCCGATTTTCTCATAAGAATTTTTCCCCAAAGAGATATGGTACCTCGTTACCCTTATTGAATCACCCGGTACAGTAAACAGTAACAAATCCGTAGTCGGTAAAATTTAGATACTAAAACTAACTATTATTTAACCAGCCAAACATTTCAGTTGTAAAATAATCATACTATTAAGCACTATCTTTTCGAAGAAAGGAGTACGATACGATACTGTGCTATGGTTATCGACTAACTGCTGTAGATTTTTCTCTTGAATCAATCATGTTGGTGTTAAGTTAAAACGGAATATTTTGAAATGGATTATAATTGGCGACTACTGAACCTAGTTAAACCGATATTTACCACACCGGAGTACTGCTGCGCATTGCAATAACGGATAATTAAAATTCCAACCTTTAAACGTAAAATAAACCCTCAATAATTTTTTTTCAGGTTACTTCGCCCACGAGTCCAGAAGCATCTGCGACAAATTCTACTTCTGTGTGGATGGTAAATTTAACCCTATCCAATGTCCAAACGGCCTCGTATACAACGAAAAAGCAGGCATATGTTCGTGGCCGGATGAAGCTAAACGTACCGGCTGCACATCCGAAGACGTTTTCGAATTCGAATGTCCAAAAGTAACCGAAGAAGTGGGAATCACGCATCCGAGGTACGCCGATCCCGGTGATTGTCAATATTTCTTTGTTTGCATCAACGGAAACGCTCCGAGGAAAAACGGTTGTAAGCTGGGTCAAGTTTTCGATGACGTTAGTAAAAAGTGTACGTGGCCGAGAGACGTGCCCGAATGCGCTGATTGGTACAAAGGTAGGTTGACAGATCAACAATTGAAAGATTTGGAAAATCCTCCAACGCCTAGACCTAAAGCTACTAAAGTGAGTAAGAGAAAGCAGAGGCCACGTCCACAACAAGAAGAAGAATAGTAATGTGATCGTTTAATTAAGCCATTTGTATATAAATTTTTATTTGTATTTGCCAGAAATTTTTTTTACTCATAACTTTCAATAGGATAGTTTCCTAAATCTCAAAATACCTCGTCTATAATTTTCTTTTTTTTGACGTCACATTTAAAATCTGACAGCATTGGAATAATTTACCGTCTAACATTGACATATCGTTTGTAATGATCAAAGTAGTTACAATATTTACTTAATTACAGTTTCCTGTAAAAATTGTCATATTTCAGTAAAACTTTGTAAGGCGTTATAATAGTATTAGGCTGCGTTCCGAATGAAGGTCTCTTTAAAATTTAGGCTGTAAGGTTGGCTACAGTTGGTCGAAATTGCATATGGCGACCATATAAACAACAGTTACAAAACTGAAACGCAACTCGAAACTTTTGTTTACGTGGTCGCCATATGCAATTTCGACCAACTGTAGCCAACCTTACGGCCCAAATTTTAAATGTTTACGTGGTCCCCATATGCAATTTCGATCAACTGCAGCCAACCTTACGACCCAAATTTTAAATGTTTACGTGGTCGCCATATGCAATTTCGACCATCTGTAGCCTAAATTTTAAAAGGACCTTCATTCGGAACGCAGCCTGAAACTATTATCTTTGACACCTGTAGGTACAATATTTACATCAAAGTAATCAGGAATCTTTTAACAATTTTTTACAACAAGAATCTAAACTTAAACAATGTTAGTACTTGTTATGTTCCACTGTTAGCAGATATATTTCAGTTTGACCAACTTATATAAAGAAAAATTACTAGAATCTAGCGAAGAGTATTGACGTCACACAATGTTACGTAATTTGTTCGTAGACTCCATTTCATGTAAGAAGAACCCACTTGAAGTTGCAATCGTATGCGCGAACTTGTTGTCAAAACCAGCGCCATATTGTAAAATTGACCTTCGACTTCAAATCAGTAGCGTAACGTTTTCACATTTTGTAGATTAACACAAAATTAGAATAATGTGGTAATTTTTCCAACAAGTTTTTTACGAGGTATGGTTTTAGATCAAATGAAACACACAATACTCACAGATAAACTAGCTAAGCGTATTAAAATATTCAAAAATCAAAAATATTCGACAGTAAATGATTGCTTCAAATGTCAATAATAAAATGGCTGTCGGCTTGACAATCGTTTGTAACGCCAATGGCATGAAACGGTCGTTACGAGGCGACATAGATAAACAAGACCGATTTTGGTTTCTGCGCAAGTCAGTTGGCAAACTTCACGAGGCTACTTCTTATGTGAAACAGAGTTTAACTGAATCAAATACAATTTGAATTTGTAGTTTTAGGAAATTCGTCCGTTATTTGAAAGTTATTTTTGACAGTATTTAAAAATACCAGATGGATTTTTTAATAAACGTACTTATTTCTAATTGTCCCGCATTTTTTTTGGAAATTTTCACAGTAGAATTCTGATGATTTGAATGAAAGTACTTTCAAAATTGTTTATTACTTCAAAATTTTCTCGGAAAACCTTGACATTCCCGTCTCGAAATCACCTTTAAATATTATATTATATTAAAACTAGTCACGTGGCTCGAAATTAAATTGTAACCTTGAAATTCTGTCGTGATAGGTTTTTAACAGTTTTACGAATTTATATTTTATTGTTTCTGAAACAAATAGAGAAAGTGTCGGATTTCCTAATTATGTTTTTGCCTATCAACTTTCTTTCAACTGAACAATATTTCATTCACCTTACATATATATAGGGTGCGGCAGATAAACCGTTTATAAAATTTAATATCTTATTCTCATTTAATTTGGACGGAAGATTAATTTTTTTAGGTATTATGTTTCTACCATATCGTTACAATGTAAAATTATTTTTCTTATAGGGAAAGGTAATAAAATTTTGCATAAAATCATCGATAATAAAACTGGCGTAGTTAATTTTCTTTCAAATGGGATACCCTGTAAGTGATTACATATTTTGGAATAATACTTTGCCCACTATCAATCTGTTAATTTTGAAACACTAGCTTTTAAAGAAGGTATTCTACAACATAATATATGCCAAAAATGAAAACGACCTGCAACATAATTTAGATATACAGTGTGGAAACCACTTATGGAATAAAATTCTTTATGTGATTATTTTAGAAAATTATAAAAGATGCCGAGACACGTCAACTTTTGAATTGAGTTGTGCGTTATGTAAACATAAATTTAAATGTACAGGGTGATTCACGCAAGTATGCCATAGTCGGTGATGTTTTTTTTTAATGAAACACCCTGTATATTTGCATATTTTTGAAATCCTCTTAATGAACCGATTCCAACAAACTGAATAATGTATGGTCAATTATGAATTATACAGGGTGAAATTTTAAAATTAATAATTTATTACACTTGAAATATTGGGTACTTTTTTAAATTAGCTAAATATGGATTTATCAAAAATCTAAACTAACTAATTATTAGACGTATTTGTATATTAAACAAAACCTGCTACGCCCATGAATTTTATCATAAATACCTAAAAATTGCCTAAAAACGCCAATAATTGGACAAAATCGGTAAATAATGTGGATTGTTTTCTATGCTGTCAGTTGTTGATGTGTTGACAGTTTATACTGAAAAAGTAAAATCTTTGTCAAACACTCTTTCCTTGTCGACATAACAATGAAATATTTAACTGAGGCTCACCGAATTGAGATTTTAATGATGACCGGGTAAGGGGATAACTGCAGAAGTCAAGTTGAAGTGGCAAACTTATTTAATCACAGGTATCCCGAATTGCCTAATATTTCACAAAGTACTGTGTCTAAAATTCATGCACAATTCAGAGAACTTGGACATGTCAAACCATTGAAAAGAAAACCAAACTTCGTTGAAGATGATGTGAAAGTGGATATTTTGTTAAGTGTCGAAGAGAATCCAACTTCAAGTACACGTCAAATTGCCCGTGAAAATAATGTTAGTCATACAACTGTTCTAAGATGTCTTCATAAAGAAAAACTTCATCCCTACAAATTAACTTTTGTGCAGGAGTTAACAGAAGACGATCCAGATCGTAGAATGGATTTCTGCGAAAGATTGATGAATAAGCTGAACAGAAATGAGATAGCTCTTGGTACCATTCTTTTTTCTGACGAATCAACATTCACATTAAATGGAGAGGTAAACCGACAGAACTGTAGATATTGGTCAGCAGAGAATCCTAATTGGATGCGTGAGACACAGACTCAGTACCCTCAAAAGGTGAACGTTTGGACCGGTATCATAGGCGACCATATTATTGGTCCTATATTTATAGATGGAAATTTGACAGCTGAAAAATATTTAAATATGCTTAGAAATGAAGTTATTCCTGCGTTGGCAAACTTATATCCCAACGCAATAGATCCTAGCTTACCGAATGAAAATGTTTGGTTCCAGCAAGACGGGGCAACACCCCATTATGCTTTAATGGTAAGAACTTATTTAGATGAAATCTTCCCCAATAAATGGATTGGACGAAGAGGTACTATTGAGTGGCCAGCTAGATCGCCAGACCTTACGCCGTTAGATTTTTTCTGAGGGGTTATCTCAAGAACAAAGTATGGCATACTTGCGTGAATCACCCTGTACATTTAAATTTATGTTTACATAACGCACAACTCAATTCAAAAGTTGACGTGTCTCGGCATTTTTTATAATTTTCTAAAATAATGACATAAAGAATTTTATTCCATAAGTGGTTTCCACACTGTATATGGGACATGGCACTTGAGAAGAGAAACTGGTAATAGGAAAATATGACATAAAAGTTAGGGTAAAATTGAAAAACAAAGAAATAGAACAGATAATAGATAATAATAGATAATTTTAAATATCTGGGAGTTACAGTGCAAAAGGAAGGGAAAAACGATGCAGAAATAAATAATAGAGTAGAAAGCGCAACCAAAATGTTCTAAGCCCTGAATAAGAATCTTTTGAGCAGAAGAGAAATCAGCAAGAAAACAAAAGTAACAGTTTACAAAACAATTTACAGACCAGTCCTAGTGTAAGGATGCGAGAGCTGGAATCTTTCCAAACAACAAAAAAGCAGAATACAGGCGACAGAAATGAAATTTTTAAGGAAAATTCAGGGAGTAACAAAAATATACAAGATACGAAACGAAGATATACGGAAAGAGCTTGAAGTAGAACCTATAATGAATAGTATAGAACGACAACAACTTAGATGGTTCGGACATCTAATAAGGATGGATGACAGAAAAACCAAGCAAATATTGGAGGCGATATCAGCACAGAATAGAGTTAGAGGAAGACCAAAGAAATGCTGGAATGATGAGGTAGTGGAGTGCCTAAATAAGAGGAACAAAAACTGGAAAGAGGCTAAAGAGACAGCACGAAACAAAAAGAAATGGGAAGAATTTGTTTATAATTGTTAGAATTTATACTTTACACCTTCGGGTAGAAAGGTTTTGATTATATATATAAGTATATATATACATTGTTATGGTATACAATAATTCAATGTGTGGTGATTTTATTTTATTGAATAAGTATTATATACCACATATATCAGTATCAACCAGAACCTCAAATCAAACAAATTTTATATTTAAGTTGTATTTATTAATCTGAAATCTTTGAAATTTAATATTATATCATATGCATGTCTCAGTATCTCAGGGTATATCTTGGGTAAAGTGAGTTGTCTAAATTTAAGGAGTGAAATTTGAAATATAATAACCTTTAGCGTCAAGATTAAATTAATATTAATTAAACAACTATCTCCAGATTGCAATCCGTGGATGGTCTCCTAGCCTATTTCAACCTATATTAAAAATAAAATTAACACAATTCCGCACACAAAATAAATCTCTTAATATCTTATTGAAATACTGCCGGTTGCTGTATTATTTAGATAGAAAACGGCTTGTTTTCGGAAGCGAAGAAATTCTGCCTTGCGCAAAGGAAAGATTACTGGTAAACGTCTCGGACCTCGGTACTTGTTTACAAGCAGCTGTTAGGTACAAGTTTTAGAATAAAATGATTTATATTACCATCGTTTATTGCTGTATGATCTCTCTTGATCTTGAGCTTGAACAACCTTTACTGGATTCAAATCGAAGGTAAGTTATGTAAGATATTTCTAACTCACTATTTCTTTCTTTTATTAGTTTTTTTAAAGTCTTCGTACATTTAAACTTCTAACGTAAATTACTTTTTTTCGTCTCCCCTTTAGTTACCGATCACCTAACAAACTTCCTTCCCGTTGCTAACGAATATCCTTTTGTTTCTTCTTTATTTATTATAGAAATTACTAATTTTTGTTGAAATCCAGTTCCTGACAGTTCATATTATTTAATCAAATAAAAATGTCCATCACATAAGACTCTCATGTACATATGATATAATACTTTCTAAAAGTAATTATTTTATTTTATTTATGATCATCTCAATTTCAGTACAACATATATATATATATATATATATTGATATGAATTTTTAATTCATAGTGTTGATATGTATTCTAATTTATTTTTTGTAATATATTTATTTGAGCGCCAATTAATATGAATTTTAATTTAAATATTAGTGATATCATACATCACTCACCTTTTATGATGACTCTTCACCTCAGGTTGGGTTCATGGGTCTAATGCTCATTTAGTTTCTTTTTTTATTTTATTATTTAATATATCCTCAGGCCGGTCCTGTGTCCTTGCCCTTGAATAATAGGAACTATCCAACTGTGAAGCAGTTTTGCCAACTTAATAGGAAGAAAACTCTTTATATTAGTAATTTATGAAATATTATTTAATTTATTTTTTAATGAACGGCGTATTTATATAGAATTGATAAGTAAATACATGAGAAACAATTCAAAACACTTATCTAAATGATCTTTCGCTCAACGTTCACACTAAATGAAGTTCTTATATCTAATAAATATATGAAAATTATGCAACTCTTTTTACATGTAACACTAATAACCAAAGACAAAATAGAACATCTGTTTTTAACAGATTTTATATACAAATTGGACGATATTGTAATTGTAACGAAGATGAATAAATATTAAGTTCTGGATTTAATCACACGCACGTAAGTTTAATGATTTAACTTATAGTTTATGAAATACCTTTTTATCTTGTATTTTTTTTTAAGATTTTCTATGTTTCTGGGCCTTGGAGTCCCTCGTAGAAGTGGCTTCAATATGGCTTCGGGGTCGGCTTGGGAAGTTTTGTTTACCTCTCGGAATTTTCACTCATGGATTGTTTAAGGAATTTTATATTTACAGAGATTATTTAACCTCTGTTTTTAACAGGAACTTGTTAAGGAAAGGTTAGTAACACCAATTCACTTTATAGTTTCACTTTTAACACAACGTAGTCTAATTTTAAATAAATTTTTAAACATGAAAAAGCTTATACTTCTCAATTCTGTATATTTTTTTTGTAACTAACTGTTTTCTAATCAATAGCAACCAATATCAAATTTTTCTATCTTTTCAAAATCCATATGTCTCTTTATTTTTAAGTTTTTCTATATTTGCTGACTAATCAAATTCATTTAATAATTTTTGATTTCTGTTATTTGACATGATTGTTTTATAATTTGATCTTTTTCTGATATGAAAGTTTATTTTTAATGTCTCCAAATAATTTATTATTGTTTTTATCTTTTAGTTAAAAAATTTTAAAATTATTTGACATCTGTTTTAATTTCAGTTGTCATGTCCTTTCTTCCGTTCGAGTTGACAAATCTAGATTCACACTTTGTTAGATATGTTCATAAGTGTACTTCTTCTATTTTTACCAGTGTCAGATTTTATAACCTAATTAATAATTTTTAATTTTCAGGTTCTTTCTTTTTAGATTTATGATGAGCCAAGAAACTTTTGCAAAGCTTTTGAAAATTCTGAAACTATGTGATAGGATTTCAATAAATTAGAGAAAAGTTATAAAGATTCCCGTTTAAAGTTTGGGTTGTAAATATTTGTCAGGTGATTTGTTTATATTTTATTTAGATTTTATACTGAAATAACCCTTGTTTGGTGTATGTGTTGTATGATTTCACTTTCCATATCAATATATATTCTACAACAGTCAATTCAAAATATATCAGCTACAGTATTTCACAAGATTATATATTTTTACAATAAGCAATGCAATCACCGCCGGAAAATAAACACAACTCATTAGAAAAATAAAACAGTTAACAAATATAGCGATAGCAATTTTTTATTCTAAACTTTTTCATTTATCAGTTTTATGATGAATATGTTTTGGAAGCGGACGACACATCCCATGAATTAGTATTGACTCTCATAGAGAGTAGTTTTAAATTTAAACGGTCATGCGATCTCAATTCTTTAGACCAGTATTTTTCAACCTCTTTCATGACACGGCCCCTTTAGCAGGATAACCTCATACTTTTGCCGAAAATTTGATTTACCAGCGGCTTTAGATATGGCGGAGATTATGTTTGGCAAATAAGAGGTCGAAAAACTCAAAAGTATACCTCTCTAACTCTGACCATTCAACGCAGGATAAGCGATATGGCGACTAATGTTCGTGATCAGGTCATAGAAAAAATAAAAGAAAGTACTTTTGTATCCTTGCAATTTGATGAATCTACGGATATTGCGGATTGTGCGCAGTTTGTAGCTTTTGTGCGTTTTGAATCCAATGAAAAATTAATGGAAGAAATACTATTTTGTAGAACGCTTCCCACGAATAATACAGGCCAGTGCATGCATAACATGTTCCTTGAAGCTACGCAAAATATGAATATCCATTGGGAAAAGAAATGTATTGCTATTTGTAGTGACGGAGCAAACGCGAACAGTGGATTTATTGCTAGACTGAAAGAACAGATGCCAAACGCTTAATGGACGCATTGCTTTCTCCAACGCCAAGCTCTTGCGGCCAAAACCTTGCCACAGGAATACAGTCAAGTTCTAAATATTATTATAAAAATTGTAAATTCTATTAAAAGAAAAACTGTTTCGAAAAATTTGTGAAGATATGGGAGCACTCCAATAAAATTTACTTTATCATACAGAGGTTAGGTGGTTGTCAAGAGGCAAACTACTAGCCAAAGTTTTGGAACTTCGCGCTGAACTTTTAATGTATTTGCAGCAGGTCAAATCAGAATACTCCAAATTTATTTGTGACCCGGGATTCCTTTTGAAATTGGCTTTTCTTTCTGACTTATTTGAGCATTTACATATCTTGAATAAAAGTCTTCAAGGGCGGGATGAAAATGTCGTCGATGCTAAAGACAAAATCCATGGTTTTACGAACAAAATTAACTTGTGGTCATCGTCGCTAATTCAAAACTACTTCGATCCATTTTCTTCGACTCAGTCTTTTATTGAAGAAGTCGGATGTGAGATAAACATCAAGGAATTTATACCTGGTGTGAAAATGGTGTTAGAAAAGTTGAAAGAAGAACTGTGTCATTACTTCTTAATGCAAGAGATATCGAAGAATACTGGGCAAAGGTGGATCTTAAATCCAGATATAGATGAGGCAAATTTGGCAACCAAGCTCAAAGAAAATATGCTGGATTTATCTGCCGATGGGATGCTGCAATTGGAATTTAAGTCTGTCAATTTGGAAGGAAATCAGAATACCCAGAATTAACAATAGAGGCTTTGAAGTGTCCATTTGCCACCTCGTACTTGTGCCAGTTGACATTTTCATCAATGGCCCAAATAAAAAGTAAGGAAAGAAATCGCTTAAATTTGGAAAACGATTTAATTCTCAATGTAGCAAAATAGTTATTTCTGTATTTAGAGCGTGAAGTAACAGATTGCCGCTTGAGAAAGAATGCTACCACGCGACGCGGAGCGGAGCGCGGCGATCTTTTGAAAGCGGCAATTTTACTTTTCGCTCGAAAAACACACATAATTTTTTCTACAGTCGCCCTTTTAATAATTAAGACAGTTTTTTATATTATCTTAGGTTATAATAGTAGTAGAATATGATTTAAGATAGTACTCTGACATTTTAGTTGTCATATTATTTATCAATGTTAAATATGAAAGTACACTTGTTACAATTATTCATTGCAATTTTTAATTCAGAAGAAATTTCTTCAATTACTGAAGATTGAAAATGAAATTCACAAATGATATAAAAAACGTGAAATAACCTTTTTGTGTTTTTCTGGTTTATTATCTATTTAAGTACCTATTTCAATTTGAGTATTTGAATGCTTTCTCTTTATGGCGTTAAAAAGATCTACTGAATCGTTCAGACTTGTCAGAAACTGCAGAGCGCTTATACCTCCCTCCCCTGTCGACACTTAATTCGCCGTCGCTCTAGGTAGAGGTTTCCCCGAGATAATAACAATGACTTTTTGAAATTCACCTTTCAATTTCTTTTAAATTATTATATAAATTGTTATAAAAATTATTATAATGTGTGAGAAATTAATAAAGGGGATTAAAATAGTTGATAAAGTAGATAGTATAGTATGACTACATTTTTGTAACTCTCTTCTTTCTTACAATTTAAACTAAAAAAACAGAGACAAAAACATCTGCTAAACACTTGTTCTGAATTTCTGAACATTCTTTCCCACACATAATATATTGCATAAAGTATATTCTCATGTCCATAATATCATAAGTGGTGTCTGGACAATTTCGAAAATAGGAGGTGGAGCGATCGTTAAGTAACCCTGTTGACACACATATTACTAACTCAACACAGGGTCCGTCATATCATTTTTATCATTTCATTTTATGAAATGCAACAAGTTTCAAGGCAAAATTGAACATAGCTTTAATGACCTCATAGCTATAGCTGATCCTCAATCGTTTAGGTTTAGAAGATTAATGCATTCACTAAAGGTACATTTAAATTTTGGCGCTTGTCAAATGAAAAAATGTACCGACATTGAAATTAAATTATCAAATTATCTTCAAAGTCGCTCCCACGACTAATTTAAATTATTGTTCAAGCAGCTTGGCGGAATCAAGAAAAAATTCGGAAATTTTAAGGTTATGTTCATGGTGTGTTGTGTATTTACATTTTCAAATTGTAAATGTAAATGTCAATTTTTTTTTTAAATAAGTAAGTACAATGAAGGCTACGGGGATCAATGAGTGCAACTACTACTACTACTAATTTAGTCAGGCGAACCTTGGCCAAGAAAAACTCAAGCCAAGGTTCCGGCACTGATTCCACTGGCGGGCCCATTGTGCCATTCCTGCTATTTATGCATCCATGAAGCCGAGTCCCTCGATGAAGGACCCAATCCTCTTCAGTGGATGCCTGCTTATGTCCCCGGGGGCCATAACAGGGACTCCGAAGGAGGAGAACATGGTCCGACGTTTCGTCAGCCATGCCGCAACTCCTACATAGGGGACTTTCCTCTAAACCTAGGTTACAGAGGTGTTTCCTCAGACAGCAGTGCCCTGTTAGGAGTCCTGCTATCTTCTTTAACCTACTCCTTGGTAGTTCTAGAGCAGCTCTAACATGTCCATCAGTCCATCCCCTCAATAGGAGCTTGGACTGCCTGAGACCCTGTAGAGCCCTCCAGTAAGCGAGGTACTGATTTACCAAGTCTAAGTCAGCAAGGCGTTCACGACATTTAGCAGCAAGCCCTGAGTTGATGGCATATATAATCTACCTTGTACTGATGAGGCGCAAATGCTCCGAAACCGGTCTACAAGTGATGTAGTCCCTTCTAATTACAAACCAGAATGGTTGGTTATACCTCGCAGATATACCAACCCCCGTTTAACTTAGAAGTGTCATTAAATGTCTGTCGGGGCATATGACCGAGAAGTAGTTGTTGCTTTTTAGTGAACGGTCTCTTATTTGCAAAATATTTTTCAAAAACTTTGTAAGGCGTTATAATAGTATTAACCTATTATCTTTGACATCTATTGATAACACGCTTTACTAAAATATGACAATTTTTTACAGGTAACTGTAATTAAGTAAGCAAAAAATATTTATTCAAAATTCTGTTAATACTTACACAGTGGTCGAAAGAAACCGAGTTAATAACCATAAACTTGCTAAGATCGTATTTATACGGTACGTAATTCCCATGCCAAGCTACGACGTCAAACGGACTGCGATCTTGTCCACAAAAGAACATTTTTCCTTGATATTTCGTTACAATCTCGAAATTTTCATCTAAATCTTCATAACGAGCGACAGGGGTTAAAAAATCTCTCGGATTCGCTAATCCGTTCGCGCCGATTGGACCCAAATCAGGTAATTCGAAGTGTCGACCGAAAACTTCCAGAACATAACCTCTAGATGGAGTTGTTGTTTCGACTTGAAAACGTATTCCTTGTGGAATAACGACTATTTCGTTCGGTGTGGCTTCAATCAAACCAAGTTCGGTTTTTATTTTCAAATTTCCAGTTTGTGGAACTGTAAGAAAATAAAAAACGTTTAGAATTCAAAAAAAGTTTTTTGTTAAATGACATACCTATTAGAAAATCTCCATCGCTACTATAAAAAGCTCTATTAATCATAGAAATGTTGCATGAATAGATGTGAATAGCAAGTCCGTTTTTACATCTAGAATCACCAGCGCCCCCTAGAGTATGTAGGCCATCAACAAAATCAACTTTCTTAGAGCTCGGTGGTAAATCAAAAGGTTCCCATAGCAGCTAGAACGTTTAATGTAAATATTATAACAATGAAAGTACTAGAATATCACTATATAGTCCGGGAAAGTTAAGACAAAAACATCAAATGTTTCCGAGATGGAATACTGGGTGTCCCAGAAGTAAACATTTATACTGAAAAAACATTATATAAAAAGAAATGGTTTATCGAAAACCGCACCTCCCTATCGTTTCTGAGTTCCGCGATTTTTGCAGTTAAAATGGGTCAGAAACTTATGGACACCCAGTATTATGTCCCTAATCGACTGATAGAATATTGTACCATAAGCAATTTTAAGTTCGTGATTGATTCATTAGGTTAGTGAATTAAGACACGTCCTATCTACTTGGCTGCTCGCTGTCGACACCATAGATAGAGGATGCGTTAGGTTAGGTTGATTTTCAATGTCGACACACTCCTCGGGGAGAGCGTTACTTCCTCCACCATGACTAATCAGAAAGCCGATCAGAAAGTGTCCGTAGAAAGACACAGAGAACAGAATCCCCCCAAGAAGAAGAAGAAGAAGAAGAAGAAGAAGAAGAAGAAGAAGAAGAAGAGGAAAACGAAGATAATGATTTCACGGCAGTGATATCCATAAGGAAAATCCAAAAGGAACAGCGAAAAGAAGCCGCCCAAAGGAAAGCCAACCAAGAAGAAAGGATGGATCAGGCCATCAAAGAAAACCAGAAGACAAAACCACACCGACCACCACCCGTCATCCTCAGGAGTGTCCACCACTGGAGCTCCGTGAGAAAGGAAATACAAAGACAGGGAATCCAAACGAGATACAGCACAATCCGAGAAAGACTCGGAGTAAAGTCACCCTACGTACGACCAGAGGACTACAGGAACCTAAGCAGGTACCTGAGAGAAGATAGGAAAGCAGTGGAATGGTATACGTATATGCCACGAGAAGTAAGAAAAGCAGGGATTGACAAACTGCGAAAACATCAAGAAAATAAAGGACGAAATCGAGAAAGAAGGAGTCAAGATAAGGAAAATCAGCCAACTCCACTCCAGTTTTGGCGAGAGGAAGCCACTACCCATCTACATGGTAGAGCTCGAAGTGGAAGAGAAGGACAAAATAAGAAAAATTCAACACATACATAACGTGAGGATAATATGGGAAGAGCAAAGAAGAGGAAACGGGCCGACGCAGTGTTACAACTGCCAAGGATTCCACCACGGACAGACGGCATGCAGCAGAAGCACTAAATGCGTGAAGTGCGGAGAACCACACAGATCGAACGAATGCCCAAGACCGAAGAACAAGCCAGCCACCTGCGCAAACTGCCAGAGAGAACACCCGACGAACTACATAGGATGCCCACAGGTCTTAATCAACTCGAAGACAAAGAAAACAGCCCCAAAAACAACGAAGTCAGGAGTCAGCTACGTCCAAGTTGCAACCAACAAAACGACGACGACAACAACACCGACGAAGCAACAGATTATCGAACAGGTGACAAGTCTATTAGCTCAGCTAATGGCTTAAAGTCACTTGTAAGAAATCTCAAGAAAAGAAGACCCACCAACGAGAAGTCCCGGCACGTCCATAAAAAGATGAGTCAGGATTTCAACTAGGACAACAAAAACAAGTGGATCCACTCTATAAGGTCGTTGGTGGAAGTTCTCCCCGAGATGCATTGCGTTTAGAGCGATGCATTCTGGGAGGAACAGGCTCATCTCGCATGTGTATGTGTGCTCTCCCCGAGCAGAGCGAAACAATCACAAACTTAAAATTTATTATAGTATTCTGTCAGTGCCTAGCCAACTTTGACATTGGTCGCGTTCATCCCAACGTAGCCCTACCGGAATAATAATCAATTTCCTGCTGAACGCATGTTTTGTCAAGTGATTGATGTGAGCGCTGTGGTAGCAGTCGCCATTTTTCCCATCAGCATTGAATTACGAATTTTGAAAATTTTACTTCTATGGTCAGTTGAACTACAACTCTTACTCTGTCGATTGCAACAAACCGCATCCCAAAATTTAAAAACACCAACTATTTCAGAAACATTTCCTGCATATTTCCGTATACACACCTTGATGTTGTCATTTTGATGCATATTTTATTTTAGATCTTTATTTTTTTCATTTTAACACTTTTGCGATTTCGGGTGCTAAATCTGTTACATTAGAGTCTTTTACGTTATTAATAATCAAATTAATTACATATTGAAGCTTTACAACAGAATGGTGGAGAAATTAGTGAAATGGCCTGTTTTTGATAATAACATTTAATTAGGAAAGAACAACAACATCGACACGATACATTAGTTTAAGACAAAATAATAACAATTTAGTACTTAGTATTTCCTCCTCTAGCTCTAACGATAGCCTGCATCCTCCTAGGCATACTGCGCAAAAGATCTTTGATGGTTTCTTGTGGTATTCGATTCCATTCTTCCTGTGCATCAATTCTTAATTCTGCAATTGAGTTAGGAGCTCGAATATTTCTTTTTAGGGTCTCCCATACATGTTCAATGGGATTTGCGTCAGAACTATATGGTGGCCACTCTAACTTCGCAATCCCGACATCCTCAATGTACCGGTTTACTGTTCTTGCGGCATGGGCACGGGCATTATCTTGCACTAGCACAAATTTATCATATCCAATCATATCCTCTTCAAATCAATATCGAATCGTACCAGCTTTGTTTACAGCTCAACAAGATAAGCTTGATAAAACTAATTAACAGGCTATTGAGATGTAATGCAAAAAGAAGTGGAGAAGTTTACATTCAAGTTTAGACGTTTTTTTCTTTTTTCTCTACTACTGAAATATTATCTAGAAGCGGTCTATGTATATTTTATATTGATTTAAGCGGGAAGTGTCCTAGGCAACGTGAAACTTCAACCAAGACCAAGGAAACGAGTCAAATAAACAAAAAATATATTGTCAACGACTGACAGAACAAAATTAATCAGTAATTTGGTTAAGTATTAATAGTTTTATTGCAAAAATGCCGTCGTACACGCCTCGTTCTATACTAACAGATATCGAAATCGACGACGAACTCACAGAATTTGTGGACAAATACAAAGACGCCGAAATGACGCCGGATCAAATGAATTTAAAGATACAAGCAGACCGGGTAATTTATGTATTGAACAGATGTTTAGCTAAAATGAATACAATAGCACATTTACCGCATATTTTACAAAACGACGCGGAATTAATAAGGAAGTTTTTGAATCCTAACGAAATAAATTTCGTTCTTGAAGTTTTCAACGAATGGGGACTGCAATTGACCACAGATGAAATTTATTACGACGAAAATATTGGAGATTATTTAAAGCTTGGAACGGTTAGTACGAATTTCGGTTTAAAATGTTACACGAAACAAACGTCAAGTTTTTTTTAGGTAAATAAGTCGATGAGAAAAGGACAATACGTTTCGGTTTTACCAGACTCTTTTCCGAATCCGTCTGTGTATCAATTGGTTGATATATTGTTTTATAATAAATGCTTACAATCAACTATTCGATTGGCAGAAAAACCGAAATTAGATAAGCAGATTATGAATTTGATAAAATTATTGCAAGAATTGAAGGAGATTACAAAGACCAAGGTTTATGTCACAGGTAAACGAATAACGAATATATCAATAATTTTTCTCTTTCTTTTCGTAATGCGCATGCGTGAATCACTGTTTGACGTTTCAAATGTTTACTTTGGGTGCGTTCAGCCACGCTAGCGCAAAGTTAGCGCTTTATGAAAGCCCTTGAAGGTGACTGAACGTCTATGCTTTGATCCTCTGTGACAAACAGATAAACATCACATAACGTAGAATAGCGTCAGTCAAAATAGCGCTAGATTAAAATAGCATCTGTCAAAATAGCGCAGCACAAAAATAACGCAGAGCAAAAACAGCGCAAGACAAAATAGCTTATTCCCTTCCCCTTTTTGGAATGCTATTTTGTCTGCCGCTTAGCCTATTCCCTTCCCTTTTTTAGAAAACTTCATGAGTAATACAAATTCTTTGATATATTTTCGAGAAGGGAAAGGTAATAGCTATTTTGTTTGCCGTATAGCCTATTCCCTTCCCATTTTTGGAAAACTTCATATATTCTTCGATATATTTTCGAAAAGGGGAAGGTAATAAGCTATTTTGTCTGCCGAGTAGCCTATTCCCTTCCCCTTTTTGGAAAACTTCATGTGTAATACAAATTCTTTGATATATTTTCGAGAAGGGAAAGGTAATAGCTATTTTGTCTGCCGTATAGCCTATTCCCTTCCCATTTTTGGAAAACTTCATATATTCTTCGATATATTTTCGAAAAGGGGAAGGTAATAAGCTATTTTGTCTGCCGAGTAGCCTATTCCCTTCCCCTTTTTGGAAAACTTCATGTGTAATACAAATTCTTTGATATATTTTCGAGAAGGGAAAGGTAATAGCTATTTTGTCTGCCGTATAGCCTATTCCCTTCCCATTTTTGGAAAACTTCATATATTCTTCGATATATTTTCGAAAAGGGGAAGGTAATAAGCTATTTTGTCTGCCGAGTTGCCTATTCCCTTCCCCTTTTTGGAAAACTTCATGTGTAATACAAATTCTTTGATATATTTTCGAGAAGGGAAAGGTAATAGCTATTTTGTCTGCCGTATAGCCTATTCCCTTCCCATTTTTGGAAAACTTCATATATTCTTCGATATATTTTCGAAAAGGGGAAGGTAATAAGCTATTTTGTCTGCCGAGTTGCCTATTCCCTTCCCCTTTTTGGAAAACTTCATGTGTAATACAAATTCTTTGATATATTTTCGAGAAGGGAAAGGTAATAGCTATTTTGTCTGCCGTATAGCCTATTCCCTTCCCTTTTCTGGAAAACTTCATGTAGAATACAAATTCTTCGATATATTTTCGAAAAGGGGAAGGGAATAAGCTATTTTGTCTGCCGCATAGCCTATTCCCTTCCCCTTTTTATAAAACTTCATGTGGAATACAAATTCTTTGATATATTTTCGAGAAGGGAAAGGTAATAGCTATTTTGTTTGCCGTATAGCCTATTCCCTTCCCATTTTTGGAAAACTTCATATATTCTTCGATATATTTTCGAAAAGGGGAAGGTAATAAGCTATTTTGTCTGCCGAGTAGCCTATTCCCTTCCCCTTTTTGGAAAACTTCATGTGTAATAGAAATTCTTTGATATATTTTCGAGAAGGGAAAGGTAATAGCTATTTTGTCTGCCGTATAGCCTATTCCCTTCCCATTTTTGGAAAACTTCATATATTCTTCGATATAATTTCGAAAAGGGGAAGGTAATAAGCTATTTTGTCTGCCGAGTTGCCTATTCCCTTCCCCTTTTTGGAAAACTTCATGTGTAATACAAATTCTTTGATATATTTTCGAGAAGGGAAAGGTAATAGCTATTTTGTCTGCCGTATAGCCTATTCCCTTCCCATTTTTGGAAAACTTCATATATTCTTCGATATATTTTCGAAAAGGGGAAGGTAATAAGCTATTTTGTCTGCCGAGTAGCCTATTCCCTTCCCCTTTTTGGAAAACTTCATGTGTAATACAAATTCTTTGATATATTTTCGAGAAGGGAAAGGTAATAGCTATTTTGTCTGCCGTATAGCCTATTCCCTTCCCATTTTTGGAAAACTTCATATATTCTTCGATATATTTTCGAAAAGGGGAAGGTAATAAGCTATTTTGTCTGCCGAGTTGCCTATTCCCTTCCCCTTTTTGGAAAACTTCATGTGTAATACAAATTCTTTGATATATTTTCGAGAAGGGAAAGGTAATAGCTATTTTGTCTGCCGTAAAGCCTATTCCCTTCCCTTTTCTGGAAAACTTCATGTAGAATACAAATTCTTCGATATATTTTCGAAAAGGGGAAGGGAATAAGCTATTTTGTCTGCCGCATAGCCTATTCCCTTCCCCTTTTTATAAAACTTCATGTGGAATACAAATTCTTTGATATATTTTCGAGAAGGGAAAGGTAATAGCTATTTTGTCTGCCGTAGGTATAGCCTATTCCCTTCCCATTTTTGGAAAACTTCATGTGGAATACAAATTCTTCGATATATTTTCGAAAAGGGGAAGATAATAAGCTATTTTGTCTGCCGAATAGCCTATTCCCTTCCCCTTTTTGGAAAACCTCATGTGTAATACAAATTCTTTGATATATTTTCGAGAAGGGAAAGGTAACAGCTATTTTGTCTGCCGTATAGCCTATTCCCTTCCCTTTTCTGGAAAACTTCATGTAGAATACAAATTCTTCGATATATTTTCGAAAAGGGGAAGGGAATAAGCTATTTTGTCTGCCGCATAGCCTATTCCCTTCCCCTTTTTATAAAACTTCATGTGGAATACAAATTCTTTGATATATTTTCGAGAAGGGAAAGGTAATAGCTATTTTGTCTGCCGTATAGCCTATTCCCTTCGCATTTTTGGAAAACTTCATGTGGAATACAAATTCTTCGATATATTTTCGAAAAGGGGAAGGGAATCAGCTATTTTGTCTGCCGCATAGCCTATTCCCTTCCCTTTTTTGGAAAACTTCATGTGTAATACAAATTCTTTGATATATTTTCGAAAAGGGGAAGGTAATAAGCTATTTTGTCTGCCGAATAGCCTATTCCCTTCCCCTTTTTGGAAAACTTCATGTGTAATACAAATTCTTCGATATATTTTCGAGAAGGGAAAGGTAATAGCTATTTTGTCTGCCGTATAGCCTATTCCCTTCCCTTTTTTGGAAAACTTGATTTGGAATACAAATTATTTGATATAATTTCGAGAAGGGGAACATAATAAGCTATTTTGTCTGCCGCATAGCCTATTCCTTTCCCCTTTTTAGAAAACTTCATGTGGAATACAAATTCTTTGATATATTTTCGAGAAGGGAAAGGTAATAGCTAATTTGTCTGCCGTATAGCCCATTCCCTTCCCATTTTTGGAAAACTTCATGTGGAATACAAATTCTTTGATATATTTTCGAGAAGGGAAAGGTAATAGCTATTTTGTCTGCCGAGTAGCCTATTCCCTTCCCCTTTTTATAAAACTTCATGTGGAATACAAATTCTTTGATATATTTTCGAAAAGGGGAAGGTAATAAGCTATTTTTTCTGCCGAGTAGCCTATTCTCTTCCCCTTTTTGGAAAACTTCATGTGGAATACAAATTCTTCGATATATTTTCGAAAAGGGAAAGGTAATAGCTATTTTGTCTGCCGTATAGCTTATTTCCTTCCCATTTTTGGAAAACTTCATGTGGAATACAAATTCTTCGATATATTTTCGAAAAGGGGAAGGTAATAAGCTATTTTTTCTCCCGCATATCCTATTCCTTTCCCCTTTTTAGAAAACTTCATGTGGAATACAAATTCCTTGATATATTTTCGAGAAGGGAAAGGTAATAGCTATTTTGTCTGCCGCATAGCCTATTCCCTTCCCCTTTTTGGAAAACATCATGTGGAGTACAAATTATTTTATATATCTTCGAGAAGGAGAAGGTAATAAGCTATTTTGCCTGCCGCATAGCCTATTCCCTTCCCCTTTTTAGAAAACTTCATGTGAAATACAAATTCTTTGATATATTTTCGAGAAGGGGAAAGGGATTTTGTCTGCCGCATAGCATATTCCCTTCTCCTTTTTGGAAAACTTCATGTGGAATACAAATTCTTTTCTATATTTTCGAGAAGGGGAAGGTAATAAGCTATTTGTCTTCCGTATAGCCTATTCCCTTCCCCTTTTTGGAAAACTTCATGTGGAATACAAATTCTTTTATATATTTTCGAGAAGTGGAAGGTAATAGCTATTTTGTCTGCCGCATAGCCTATTCCCTTCCCCTTTTTGGAAAACTTCATGTGGAGTACAAATTCTTTGATATATTTTCGAGAAGGAAAAGGGAATACGCTATTTTGTCCGCCGGTGTTTTCGTTCTGCGTTATTTTTGTGCGGCGCTATTTTGACTGACGCTATTTTAACCTAGCGCTATTTTGCCCAGCGTTATTTTATAAATATAAAGCGCCTTCAATGGAAAACCTTCAAATCTTGGAAGAACTTGCGGATGAAAATAATATTGTGGAATTGATTCCACCTGTAATCGAAAGACAAGAAGAATAATATGTAGAAATATTAACATCAGGGGAAGCAAAAATCCTGTAAGAAATTCTAATTTATTTCGAGGAAGTAATTCACTAATAAAAACTAAATAACACAGAAATTTTAACTTGGAGGTTAGAATTGTTGTTTGTTATTGTTGACATAACGAACCACTGACCAACTTAGCGGAAAATAAATTCGTTTGAAAAAATGGCGATCGCTAGAGCTAGCGCTGTCACTTGGCGGTCAAATTCGCCAACTGCTTACTCAGCGCTTGCCTAGCGCTAGCGTGGCTGAACGCGCCCGTTCTTTTGATGAATCAAAGTCACATAATAACCCTCTCACACAGACGCGTCTCCGTTATTAGAGAGATATCGGTAAAATGAATAGCGCCTGTGAACGTAATTAACGCCCTGCAGTATTGGGTACGTCAAGCGGTAGACTCCGTTTCACCTAAGAAGAAGCCACTTGAAGTTGCAGTCGTATGCGCGAACTTGATGTCAAAACCAGCGCCATATTGTAAAATTGACATTCGACTTCAAATCAGTAGCGTAACGTTTTCACATTTTTTTGGTTAACACGAAATTAGAATAATGTGGATAATTTTTCCTTCAACACCAACAAGTTTTTTAGGAGGAATGGTTTTAGATCAAATAAAACACATAACACTCACAGATAAACTAGCTAAGCGTCTTCAAATATTCGACAGTAATAGTCAGTAAATGATTGCTTCAAACACAACCTCAAATGTCAATAATAAAATGGCTGTCGGCATGGAACATCGTTTGTAACGCCAATGGCATGAAACAAGACCGATTTTGGTTTCTGCGCAAGTCAGTTGGCAAACTTCACATGGCTTCTTCTTATATGAAATGGAGTCTACTTCAATTTTATTTAACAGTTATCGGAAGCGACCTTTTACCCGCGCCCCGCGTTTTTCGAAAATGTGACTTAACCTAGCTTTATTGTTGTGTCTTTTCTGTGTCTCGTAAGTTTTCAGTTCAAATAAAAGTCGAACATTTATTTTTTGAGGTGCCTAATAGTGTATCACTTTATCTACTATTATTTTTTCTTAACTTCCATTAGAATCTCTGCAATGGATGAAGCGATCAAGACATTAAAGGCGCTATTTTGATGAATAACTTTAACATAGAAAAACTCTGCACATGCCCGGAATTTTAATTATTAAGCGCTATTCCAAATACCGCCTGTCATTAGGCTCCGTAAATTACGCTTGGCGGTAACGTTATTTAGGGACGTTGTTTTAGGAATCGACTCGCGCATAGGTTAAATGTTAAAATAATATATGCGCTAATAATTTTTTAGATTTGTTGTACAACACTGAACCAAAAAAGTAAAAATCGACGTATTACTGGTTTTTTTAAATAGTTTTAAATTATGAAATAATGAACTTATTCCATACTTTGCGGATACACTGTATACGTAATTTCTTTAATATAGGCGAGGAAGAGAAAGCGATGGAAAAAGAATTAAGAAGGGCATACAAATCGAATTTATCGCTAACTGTCGTTATTAAAGATTTAAAAGACCAGCTAAAAAGACAAAGAAAGGAACTCGGTGATCAATTGGACGAGAAATTGAAGACTTTCGAAATGTATAACGAAAAAATGGAACAAATCAAGGAAAACTTCGAGATAGAGATGCGTAGAACTTTACGCGAATCTGAAAAGGAAATGATGTGCAAAACTATAGAAAGCGAAGAAAAACAGACGATTTTAGCCGAAGAAGCGGAGAAAATTGTCAAGCACTATCAAGATATCCTAAGATCTAATTTACAACAAGAAGGGAGTTCCAGAGCCAAGCGACTCAAGATCGAAACGCAACTACAAAATTGGATTAATACTTTCGACCAAGATATCGGAGAAAAACAGGTATTATACAATTATTAAATCCCAATTAACCATTTCTGTAATATTTCCGTTTCTTCTAAGGCGCAATTCGACGAGCTTCAAGAAGAGTACGACAGAAAAAAAGCTGAAATAGACGAAGTTCAAAAAATTATAGACGATCAAGAAGCTGAATATAATAAATTGATGGCTGAAAAAGCGGAAGAAGAAGAGAGATTATTCAATGAAATGGCTTATCAATTTTTCTTGGACAGATCGGCTAGAAAAATTCAAAAATATTGGCGAGCTTATATGGAAAAGAAAGCGGCTAGGAAGAAAAAAGGAAAAAAGAAGAAGTGATTGAAAGCTTAAGATATTTTTAAGTTGTCGACGATTTTAGTTTTGTTAGATTTAGCTGTGTGTTATTATATAGATTATAGAGGTTATAAATAACAAAGTAGTTCAAATGAACTAGAAATTTTAGGTTATAAATGATTTATCGTGGAAATATTTTCTGTCATACGTCAATTCATCCAAATATAGAATGCAAGACATTTGACTAAGTCAGATCGGTAATTAATAAAAACCGTCAAGTAGCTGCACCTAGTGTCAGGAGCGTAGGTTTTTTAAAGGGATAATAAAAAAATCTACTTTCTGTATCTGTAGAGTAGGGAGGGTGAGTTTAGGCCCACAGCACTTAGGCTACATGTGACCCATTGTACGTCCTCCCAAAGAGTTGTCCTTCTAGGTCATCGCCCATCCTGTCCTTTCCACTACTTTATTTCAATAAATATTAAAAATAGACTTACCTGATTCGGATTAGGTTCTTCTTCGGACCAATTATGGGTCACGTCACTATTTTTCAAAGCCTGAAAAGGTTTGTGCGATACCGAAGGTCTTATTTTATACAACCAAGTTCTTCTATTTTCCGATCTTGGAGCGGTAAAAGCTGTACCGGAAAGTTGTTCGGCATATAAACCATACGGGCATTTTTGAGGACTGTTTTGGTCTTTCGGTAACGATCCCGGACATCTTGGATCTTCTGACGAAAATTCTGAACCGAAGCCGGTCAAATACTAAAAGTTATACCAGGAAATAGATGATGTCATATGGTTAGTTTAAACAATAACAAAAGCTATGGAGCAAGCGGCATCATGACAGAAATAAAAAATAGGATAAGAAAACTGATTGGCATTGCATATATGCCATTCAGGCGTATGATTCAATGGACAGATAAAACATGTACATGGGACTACCACCAAAACTTGTATCAATGGTGACGAAAGATGATAAAGGTGAGCGTGCAATCTCAGATCATTTATCAAACCGTGCGGTGTTTCACAGATTAAGAAGTAAAAGGTGACGCCACTTCGTTTTGATTGCCTCATTGAAATGTTGTTTATTAACGTTTTTCAGCATTTTATGTTATGCGTATTCCACTGGTAAGATTCCCCACACGATGCTAAAGATTAAGGAAATATTTCATTAATGATATATTGTCATACTTTCCAGGACCCGTATTCTTGACTACCTGGGAAGGGAGCGTTCCCAGGAACAAAAATTTCGTATTCTTGAAAGCTCGAGAGTGTCAGATTGAAAACTTTAACAGTGCACAGTGTTGCCGTGTATTCAAGTGTCAATGAACGTAACAAAACCCCACAGTTCTGTATTGGGACTCTGTACACTATAGAACTCTACCGGTCGCTTTCTCCAGTACATTACTATTATTTCAGTCGACAACTCTTCTTTTATTCCTAACTTCAGTCATTCATTCGTTTGGGGTGTGATCAACAGCCCAGGTACTTGAACTGAAACTTTGTACCATTTCCCATGTTATCTACTTCCATTCTAGAAGCTTCGTGTCTTCTATAAAGGCCACTAGTTTGACTGGAGGGATTTTCAGTAGTTGTAATGGTTGTATTAATTCTCTCCAAAGTGCTTCCGTTTAAGTACTTGTAAGTTCTCGCAGAAGCAAAGTATGTGAGTAGGTGTTTCATCACCAAGTTCACATTTTCTGCACATAGGTTCGCTAACTTTGCCCATTTTGTGCAGATGTTTCCTCAAGGTGCAGTGCCCAGTCAACAGGTCGGTAACTGTCTTCAAATGTCTCTTACCCAAATTCAATAGCCTTGTTGAGAGTTCCTTGTCTACCTTGTTCAGTAAACTCTTTGTATGGAGGTGCCCTTGTGTTAACCTCCATTTGAATTGGTGTTCCGTATCTAGCCAGTTCCCGATTTCCCCTCTTATGCAATCTTTTGTGATTCCACAAAACGGTTCCGGACCTATGAAGTCTCCTTTAGAGCCTTCTTTAACTAACTGGTCCGCTACTTCATTAACTGCAATACCCTCATGTACCCATATTAGAGACACTTTGTTGTGTCTTGCCAGCCTGTTAAGGGATTCTTTGCAGTTTTTTACCAGTCTAGACCTAGTTGTTGGATTACTGATAGCTTTAAGCAGAGCCTGGTTGTCAGTGAATATTTTAATTTTTTGTCCTTTATATCTTCTTCTCATGTTTTCATCAATACAGGCTACAGCGGCAATCGTCTCTGCTTAAAACACAGTCGTATATCGACCAAGGCTAAAGAACATTCTCTTTCTAGTTCCTTTTATACTAGCCCCAGTGCCATGGATGGTTTTGGAGCCATCCGTGAACCAGATTTCTCCAGAATTGCCTGGGTGCATCACCACAGTTCCCTAGATGGGATTATGATGTTCACTCGCTCAATGAATATATTCTCAACTTATTACTATCCGTTTTTATGAAGAAATTGTCGACAAAAGACGTGTGAATAGAGTCGATAGTAGAATTCTATAGTGTGCAGAACCTCCTGGAACCGAAATAAAAGAAGAAGTCATTCAAAATTTAACCTCGCAATTTAAATTTGAATGTAGTGACCTTCCCCACCATTTCCTGGCATAGTTTGTTGGAGACCCGTAAAGAACTTATGGACAGAAAGGATTTTGTTGAGGCAGAACATCTCTTCTTATTGCTATAGCTTCTGCAGCATCTATATAGCATACATTTTTGAATGATGATATTTAAGATTATTTCGGTGAAAAGATCCACAAATATTTTAATTTAAAAAATCACACGAGGCAAAACTGACAACCGTAAACACACACCAAATCGGAAAAACATTTGGATTTTTGAGGTTAGAAACCCTTGCGGGGTTTCAGCCGTTCACTCTTGTGTGAGAGGCGGGGAATTTTAAATATGACTTTACTGACTACTCAGGTAGTGTAGAAAGTTAAAAATGGTATTTTGTTTTCTCGTTGTTTAAGACATTGAGAAAGTAATAGGAAGAATAGTACTAGGGTGGAAACTTTGGAAACAGGCAATAGGCCTGAAGAGAATGTTAAGCGAGGTAAATCATACTTTGTTTGCCGGCAAAACTTGAATTGCGTGGTAAGTACCACAAGCAACAAGAAGGTATGGGATCCAATTACCAGACTTGGAAAGAATACCATTCAATGGTACACAAACGGCTCAAAAGCAATAGAAGGAACCGGGATAGGAGTGTACGGGCCAGGAACCAAACACACTGAAAGCTTGGGAAAAGCCCCAAGTATCTTTCAAGCGGAAATTCACGCCATAATTTCGGATAGACAAGCAGCCATTAAAGCATTGAGCTCTTGTGTAATCAGTTCCAAAATGGTGTGGTAATAGGCAAACAATATAGTCACCTTACTTGTGGATTCCAAGACATACTGGAATAGAAGGAAATGAAATAGCAAAGAGGGGGACTGAAATACCCTTTTGGGAGCCGGAACCCTTTTGCGGTATCAGCTCCAATGTAATATTGGAAGAAATAAGCAAAGCGAAAAAAGAGAAGATCTGACCATTGGAAAGATCTAGTAGGGCTTAGACAAGATTCTTATGGGTGACTACAAACCGTTGAGATCAAATGAATGCATAAGTTAAAGTAAAACTGCACTACGAGCTTTAGGGATCCTAACGGGACATTGTCGCCCACATGGGCACCTGAAAAAGCTCAAAATAGGGGAGGAAGAAGAATGTAGATTCTGTGGCATGGAAGAAGAAACATCCATTCACATTCTTGCGAATTGCACAGCAATTCAGAATCCTAGAGAATAACACCTAGAAGATTACTGGATAGAAGAGGGACATTTACCTAAGTTGAAGCCTGAAGATATCCTAAAATTCCTCCGAGAAATAGGACTACTAGTCTCTGAGACTTTCTATATGAACTAAGTAGAAGTAAGGGAACACAATAGATCTTTTAGGTATCAGTGAATGTAACCCCAATACATATTGTATACATACATACGTACCACAAAGCACCTATACTAGTATAAGTACTTTGTGGTACGTGCCGCTATGCAAGTGAGAGTTGATCAACTACCGGCAAGTTTTTGGTATTTATTACGTTGTCTACTGAGAGGATGCATGGGGGAGTCTTGGAGCTAGAAGCCAGCGATTGGTTATAGGTAACTGAATCTGTCTAGCTCAGCTGCAGCTATTTGATTTTCAAAACATTTTAAATATCTGGGAATAATATCGACAGATAAAAGCGATGAATGCATGGAAATGGACAAATGATAATAGAAGCCATATAAGAGTCATAGGAACCCCAGCAAAATTAATAATAAATCGAACAAAGATCAGACTGCAAAACCTACCCTGTTATATGGAAGTGAAGCTTGGAAACTAAATAAAACTAAGGTGGAGAGATGAGAGAGAAAGATAATAAGAAAAATTTACGGAGGAATTAAGAAAGAACAAACAAATCATCATTCATGACGAATAAAAGTCATGATCAACGGCTTCGCTGGTTAGACCAAGTGGTCAACAGGATGGATGACAAAAGGTGTGTAAAGAAGAATCTTCTTGGAGGTGAAGGAATTAAGATAAAAGGGGGCAGTCTAGGAACAAGTGTTAAGCAAGATTTGAGAGTTAGGAATAGAGTACTGGAATTAGGTGTGTATATGTGTATGTATGAATACGTTAATTTATCTATCAATCCTGATGATGCTAATGTTTTTACGAAACAATTGTTAGTTGAAGTGTAACTTTAAGTATTAAGTGTTGTTTTTTTTTGAGTGTACTTACTTGAAGTTCTGTCATTTTTGTTTTTATAGATTGCGGTGTTTGTTGGGAACTGAATTATTTAAATTATTCTGTATCATCTTATAAACAATGTTATCTGTTATTAAGAAATAGTGTAAGATGTTGAAGTTTTTATAAATATCTTTTCTTGCAACATTAAAATAGATTACAACATTTAAAGAACAAATAAAGTTGTTTGTTGGGTTTATAGAACGTAAGAGTTTTTTTTTTATAAAATAAGTAAAAAGTTTAGCGGTGTAAAAAACAATAATGATGCAGATAATGAACTAAAAGCTAAAAAAGTTATGTTCAAAATATACCGTTCGCTTTTTGACCGTAATAAAACCCCAATCATCACTAAAATATACAAAATTTACCATATTTTTAGACAGGATTGCTGTTAAACTTTATAATAACTATAAATTTTATACCTGTTAAGTATGTATAACTTTGGTAACGTTAGTTTTAGTTTTATTTGTTTTCCGAAGAGTTAACATATTGTTACGCGAGCTACTGCAATAATATGCTCACTTAGTGCCCCCAGTGAAATCCCCGTATGAGACGACTATGGCTCCTCCGCCCAATTTTCGAGAACCAACCAAAATACGAAACATCGAGAATACCCAGTGCATCCGCCAGAACGTCGAGAGACTTCTAGAATTACGGCGCGCGAGTATAAATAGGCCACGAGCATCGCTGCAGGCAATTAGTCAATCAGTCAGTGTTGATACCGAAGGAAAGTAATCGCGCCTCGATAAAGTGTTTATTAAGTGACTCTCATATAAATTATAATTAGTGTGTTTAGTGTATTACATAAATTATTAAATAAGGACTGAATTACATATAAATCTGTAAATATAAATTAATTGTAAATATAAATTAGAATAAACGTTACAATATGTTACACATTTTTCAATTTGCGGTTTCCCATCGAAAAATCCAAAAAAGATACTTATTTCTTACTTCAATGTCCAGTATAGACTACGGCAGTTCCTCAAAGTCGTAAATAAATGTTTTTATATTCTGTCCACAATTCAGGATCTGCTTATTATAGGTCATCCAGGTGAAAGCTTGTGTTGTAACACCAACGAACCTCCCACTCAAGTTAAGACGACAACTCCTACATTCTCTGGTATTTAACCAGTTTATCGTTTATCAATAATTCTCCAAAATCCAGAATATCATCTGTTTATTCATTATACCCAACCTACTAGAACTGTTCAGTGTCTGGCCTTACTTAGATTATATTATCACAATGCGACCTATAAGATCTTTTTCCTATAACCACTATGCAAAACAGGCTTTTCTACATAATTTTTTATATGCGAAACAGGCCTTTTCTTAATGTCTTTGATAACCGTTGGAAAAATAATGCGAAAAGTACACGCTATGGCACTTTTCCGCACCGAAATGTGAAACACAGCTACCTATGAACTGTCAACTGTTTTTGACAATTCAACATATTTATTACAAATTTTAAATTTAAACCAAAAGTAGGTAAGTAAACTATTTATTTGATTATTTATTATAAAAAAATTAACCTATTAAGCAATATTTTAGGAATTATGAACCAAAAGATCAAAATTTATCTTTTGAGTTGTCCAATTCCGACACTGAAAATACCCCTCCAGATATTATCAAAAAGGCTCGAAATGCAACCGAAGATTTGTTACCTGTGATTTCGAAAGAGAAATATCAAAAACAATATAGCAAATTTATGAACTGGAGAGAAATAAACAACATTATATCATTTTCAGAAAATACCTTATAAATTACTGTTTTTCTTTCATTAATAAATGTGGTTGTAGCAAAAATATTGTGTACAACTTGCACTTTTCCCAGTCGCCTTACGGCTCGTGCCACAAACTTCTGCGCTCGTGGGAAAAGTGACGCTTTGCGCACTTGTACTACTATTCTGTATACGCTACATCTATATTTTAGTCCAAGAGATCTAGGCTTCTTAGAAAGCCTATTATCCGTTTTGGAGATAAATCTGTAAACTCTGATCAGGCTCTAAGTAGACCTGTCCAGGTATTTAAGGCGTTCATGCAAAGCAAATAATGTGTTCCGCCATCTCAGCTGCATATTCCACTGTCCACTTTGCAAATATTGCAGAGATGGTATCTGAGTGAGCAGTGTCCAGTGAGATCCTGTGATTACTCTGAGAGAAGAACACAACTGCAAGCCACTTGATGTATAGCCAAGCCAACTATCACCATATCTCATATATAACAAAAAAATGTTGTAATCTTTGCCATCACTTGCATCCATGTCCAGGAAAAACAAAGTCATCCCAAAGATCGACTTCATAGATATCATGATGAGCAACGAAGATGAAATAATATATGACAATTCGATGTTTCTCCTCCAAACAATATTTCAGCAGTTTCAAGACCCTCAAAAAAGTACATACCTACTTCGATCGATGACAAATCCGCTCGCATCCGTTGATAATAAACGCAATTGTTCAATTTTTGCGATGGGATCCGATCCAGCTAGTGGACGCTTACCATAAGAATTGGACATACCAACAGTGTATTCGGGGAGCACGTTTTTTGTGCCATCGGTACTACTCTTGTTCGCGGAGGAATGCTCTAGCACTATAAAGCACTTATATTTCCGACTCGGCAAACTCCACTATTTAGAAGCTCTCGTAATTTAACAGTGTTGAAAAAATGGCCGCGTAACCTGCAGTTGTATAGCTTCTTCAATGATTTTCCTTGCCATTCTTTCAACCATGGCCGGATGCGGTGGTGTGGTGGCCCGGGGCAATGAAGAAAGTGGAGGCCCTCTCAATTAAAAAATTTATTTTTACATTTGAGAAAAAAATTCCACTAAATTATAGGGTAAACATTTTTTTCGCTTATGTAGTTAATATATCTAACTAAAAGACACTTTACGAGCTTTCTTTGAGGCAAATTCATTTAATGATTTTTTCGAAGTTCATAGCTCCTGTCTCAACGCGACCAGCAAGTGGTGGAGTGGTTACGCTGTCGGCTTGCATTCGGAAGGACCGGGGTTTAAATCCCAGGTCCGCTTGACCTGCTATTGTCTCTGCCTGCTATGAGTTTTTTCAGAGGTTTTCTCGTAGCAATAGGCGAATGCTGGGTCAGTACACACCTCTCAGGCACCTATACCACCATTCCCTCCACTCCCATCCCCTGAACCAAACAATCCTTATTCCTTCCAATGTTGGCTGAAGAGTCTCCGGAAAGCCTATAGCGGCCCGCTCCCCTCGAGAGGGGGGGAGAATGAAAAACTTTCCTTCCTTTTTTTAACGCGACCAGATGCGTAAAAACGGCGCGCCGTGGAACAGCTTGTTTGTCTATACGGGCGCTTTTGGAGCAGTTCTAAGCAGAGCAGAGCAGAGCAGAGCACAAGTCTCTCAGTAGGAGAAATGCTCGTCTTCATATTTGTGTCTTGTTTAGCAATCTTGTCGCCCACTAAACTCAATAGATGGTCGAATGTAGATAGGCATTCTGTAGTATTGAAAAAAAATTTCTTCGTAACTGCGGTGCTTACAAAACCATGTGGAAATGACCCGTAGACAATCGACTTGCTAGTACAGGGTAAGCTCCCCATCTTCTTTTTTCTCGGGCGTTAAACTCAATTTCATAATAAGTTTCCAACAAACTAGCTGTAACCGCTAGCTTTTTAACGGTTCGTATAGTTGGCAAAAAAAACGGAGTATACAGTCCGTAAAGAATGGGCCTTAGTGCAGCAGCGTTAGCGGCATGTAGCACGCCAAAGCTCTCTAAACAGCGTTTGTCGACAGTTGTATTTTGTATATTTTCAATGTATATAGAGATTATACAATCCAGAAACTGAGGAAACTTCTGAAGTTGTGGTTTCTAAAGCAGAAGAAAACATGAAACTATCGAGCCACACAACTTTGTACAAATACTTCATAAACTTATGAAACACTTTTCGTCATCCCGTCAATGTTTCCAGTAGCAGAGACGCGTTAATCTTTCAAGGGATCTTGAGTTCCAATTCAACCTCCGTGGAGAACGGACGTTAATTAACACTAATCACCTTTTGCGATAGTAAAAAAGTAATACAAGTTTTTAAACCAGTTAAACATTTAAAATACCAAAAATAATCCGTAAAATAAGTAGAGCTAGGCTCATAAATCCCGACAAACCGGGAATTTCCGATGATGCAGGCGAACCTACGGAACACCCTCAACCTGAAGAAAAAAATACAAACAATTAAAGAGTGTTCACCAACTCATTTCGAGACAGAAAACCTTAACCAGATCTACACAATTAAGAGCAAAAACAGTGCAGGTTACAGTGAACAGAATCAACACAAAAATCAAGGTAGGAGAAGTCACCCTTATTTTAAAGTCACAAAAAAAAGCCGTCTCTCAGGGATAAACTAACCACGAGAGACAGCTATAAAACAGTTAAAAAGCATGCGGACAAACATTCTAACAACACAATAACAACAGAAGAATCGACTACCGAAATCTCCCCTAAGAAGTGTATGGAAAGCTTTCCATGCACTTCGCCAAAAATTAATATTGAATATTATAAACAATTAACAGATAGGGTAAGAGAGAAAAAACTAAAGCTGGAAAGTTCGAGGAAGAAAGATTGCAACAATCAAGACCAAACTGACTTTAAAATCTCCGATAAAAGTCCTGTGAATGAGTGTAGGCAACAGGTCGACGCCAATCAGAGGGGCACCAGTGAATTAACTACAAATTTAAAAACAAGTGAAGAGAAAGCAAGTACGAATTCGGAGACTTCATCGTCTGATGCAGAATCTACGATTCGCCTCCTCAAAAAATCAAAAATAGCCGTAGAGAAGTACACGGAAACCAGGGAAAAGTGTACAGAACTAAGCAACATACCTGCAAACGTTCAAACCTTACCTGAGACAACTGAATCAACCAAAACTGATCCAAACAATAAAAGATACACGGAAAAAGGCAACACTACAGACGTGGAGAAGTGTATAGTAAGTGAACAAAAGTGGATAGAACACGAGAAAAAGTACATAGAAAACAAGGCGGACACCAAGTCGCTCTCAACTCAATCACCACAAGACACGGTACAGAAAAATCCAACCCACAGAGAAGATAATAGTAATGTAAATAATGTAAACATATGTATAGAAAACACGAGCAAAATGAATTCACCCTCCGTAACTCTTACACCAGATGAACATATGGACAGTATGGACGAAATCGAAAACCAGGACAGTTCTTCGTCGGAGGACGCAATCCAAATACATTCTGTGCACCATTTAACGTGTGCTGAGGTGCATAAAACCGTGAAATCACCAGACTGGAGCGCCGAGGTGGAAAATGAAAAAGAAAAAGAAGATCAAATCTCGAAATTAAGATTCAGACCATCATCATTTGTGAACAAAACTGGAGGGGAAGAGGAGGACCACTTCGTCTCCCAGTACAACCAACTAGCAGGGGGCGGTAAGAAAATCATCAGTAAACCACTCAATTTCCAAAATAAAAATTTCGATGTAATTGAAATTGATAACTCACAACCAGCTACCACCATGATGGAAACAGAGGAGTTCGTTATCCCGAGAAAAACCATTTCCTACGCCCAAGTCTTTGCTAACAACGCAACCAAAACCACCCCTATCCCAATTAGCAATCAGTATGAATCGCTATCGGAAGATGAACCTGAAACTAACCAAGAGGAAAATCACAACAAACAAAGTGAAAAGAAGAGAAAAAGAACCAAATCTAAGAAAACCAGAAAAGAAACGAAAATGCCGGAGACAGGGCACAACAAAAGCACTACCAAAACCGACAATAAAAACACGAAAAAGACAAACACATCAATTCCTACTAACTCCAAGGAAAAACCTTCTAAGAAAATGTGCCCACCGATCGTGATTGATGGGAATATGCCAGACCATAAGAACATTGTCAACCTACTAAAAAAAGACTTTGTAGGAGGATTCGAGATGAAATACAACAACAAGTCTGTTGTTGTATTCACCCAGGAGGACCAAGATCATGACACGCTAAAAGCAAAGCTAACAGCAGAAAAACTCCCATTCCATACATACGCGAAGAGGGAAGAGAAATCGCACGCTTTTGTTATCCGTGGATTGGTAGGCGACATCAGCCCGGAAGACATCAAAGAAGACCTCAACGACCACTACCAAATAGAACTTAAAAATATTTATCGAATGAACACGAAAGGTCGCCCTCTGTTCCTCGTTATAACCACGCCCACCATCACACTCGACTACCTTAACAGGAACGTGAGGGTAATTGAGAACACCAGGGTAATATGGGAGCTGAGAAGACAACAGAAGCCCATAATACAGTGTCATGTCTGCCAGCAATGGGGACATGCCACGACAAACTGTGGAAGGCCTCCCAGATGTCTGAAATGTGCTGGGCCACACAAAACGATGGAATGCACCAAAAACACCGCCGAGCCAGCCAAATGTTGCAACTGCCAAGGCAACCACCCTGCAAATTCGGACAAATGTCCTGTCTTCATTAAAAGAAGACAGTATTTGGAAGAACGGAGGCAGAACACCAAACAAACTACCAATAAAAAATACGTAGACGCTCCCTTACCAAAGTTTAATCCCTGGGAGGACAACAACAACGAAGTAATGGTAACTAGAAAAGTTCAAATAAACAATGAGAAAGAATTCCCAACTCTGCAAAAGAAGTCCACACAACAAAAGAGGCCAGAGATGACCAACACACTCCACCCACCAGAGAATACCCACTCCATCCCAGGAGACGATATGACGAAGATGCTCAACTTGAACAATATGTTCACTAAACTCAACGAAATCATCAACCTAGACGAGATGACAAGGGCAGTCACAGACTTGTACAATCTAATGATCCAGGCAAGTACAAAACTCGATAAGTTTATAATTTATAATAGATTCATTCAAACTATTGATAGCTATAACATCTAAGGTCATGCAAGACACAGGTTCGCATATTAAAGGCATTTTAAATATCATATATGTAAACATTAGAGGCATTGCGTCAAAGACACACGATGTAATGCATTTTCTAAAAATTTATAAACCAGATGTCTTATTCATTAGTGAGACATTACTAAATAATAAAACAAAAATTAGAATTAGAAATGCGAATTACCTTTATTTCAGGGAGGACAGGGACACTCGTGGGGGAGGTATCCTTCTTGCAATTAAGAAAGGTCTTAATTTCAAATTATTAAACAAAATAAACACAAATATCGAACATCTAGGTATTATTCTAGACAATAAATTACCAATAATTGGGGTATATAATTCCCCAACTACAAAACTAAACAACGACGACTTCCAAAATCTGATTGGAAATTATAATAAGGCTATTATAATAGGCGATCTCAATTGCAAACATCCAGAATGGGATAGTAATATCACCATCCCTAATCCAAATGGAACTGTTCTTCGAAACTTCTGCGACAATTCTGATTGCAATGTCTTGTGTACAGAGGATCCTACCCACTTCCCATTCTCAGGGAAAACTCCGAGTACATTGGACATTGTAATCAGTAAAAACATAGACGGAGTGAACAGGCTGAGGACATTAAAAGAACTATCCTCAGATCATGACCCCATTCAACTTATCATCAGACTACAGCACAAAACAAAGACGATAAACAAAACATTTACGACTATAAAACTACAAACTGGGCCCTTTTTAGAAAAATCTTGACTGACAGCACAAAACACATAGACAATATACAAAATAAAGACGAACTAAACTTAATCTTATCTGATATAGAAATAAACATCATAAAAGCACGAAACGAGACCACAAAAAAAATCATTCTACACAACAAAACTGACAAACTTCCTGATGAGACAATAAACAAAATAAACCAGAGAAATAAAATAAGGAAACAGTGGCAACACACCCGTGACAAACAACTACAAGAAGACATGCTCAACTTGCAGAAAGAAATTCAGAATGAAATCACACGACATAGAAATATCTCGTGGAATAATTACTTAGAAAACATGGGTACAGACAATAACAGCATTTGGAAGGCTATGAGGAAAATCAGAAACAAAAAAAAAGGCATAGCAAAAATCGAAAAAGACGGACAAATAATCACAGATCAAAAGGAAATGGCTCAAGCTTTCGGAGAACAGTTCCAACTTAACTTCACTAACAATATGCCGAATACAGTATCACATGAAAATAAAATTAGAGAGGTAGAGAGATTTGCGCAAGCGACTCATACTCTGCCACCCAAATCACTTTCATCAGCAAAGGAAATTTACACTATTATTGGGCAATTAAAAATTAAGACAGCGCCGGGAAGAGACGATATTGACAACATTCTGATCAAAAACCTGTCGCCGAAAATAATTACTTTGCTGGTTAAAATCATTAATTTTATTCTAATAACAGGTCATTACCCGGAAGCCTACTATTAATAAAACTTGGTTTTTATACTCAAATAAACTATTTATTAATACAACTGAAACTTTGGAAAAACATTCCATTACAAAAACTTGGAGATTATTTCTTTTTTCGACTTGTCTCAAGGAGACGAACCTCTCGAAACTATATCTGTCATTTCTCAATAACTAATCTAGGTACCTAACACTACCGCCCTAACATAAAGAGCATTCGACGGTAGATGGAGTAACTGTACATAAATGTACCATTTTAACACCTACAAAACGGCGAATGTTATTCCGGTACCAAAGACACAACATGGTAGGAGTTCCATCGACAATTACAGGCCGATATCACTACTTAGTAACTTAGCGAAAATAATAGACAAAGTAATATTAAGTAGACTGGAGAGAACAGTGACGGATTTAGACATTATACCGGAGGAACAGTACGGGTTTAGGGCCAACCACGGATGTCCCTCCCAACTTATTAGAGTATTGAATTACGCCAGAGTAGGATTTAGAAAAAAACAACCTTCAATTCTGGTATCTTTAGACATCCGTAAAGCCTTTGACTCGGTCTGGATCCCGGGATTAATGTTTAAATTAACAGAACTAGGCATTCCAGGATACTTAATACTACTTTTAAATTCTTATCTAAAAGATAGGAAATTTTTTATGAAAATTGGAAATGATGAGGCAGGACCATATACTACGGAAGCAGGGGTACCGCAAGGCTCGGTACTTTCTCCGACTCTGTACTCGCTGTTTACAGCGGATTTCCCTGTCAGTAAGACACTACTGACAGCGCTATATGCAGACGATGTCTGTCTGGTTCAGACAGCGAGTACAGCAGAGCTTGCCCTGAAAAAAGTGGGAAATCATCTCAATAATAAAATCGTTCCCTATTTATCCAATAACAAGCTGGTGCTGAATGCCCTGAAAACGCAGTACATGGTTCTGAGGGGCAAGTTTAGAGCCAAAACATATTTAGTCAATAGGTTAAACATAGATAATAACGTCATCACACCGGTAGACAGCGTCAAATACCTTGGCTACATTATTCAGCCGAATACTCTGCACAACTTGCACATAACATCACAAGTTCAGAAAGCAAAAGCTGCAATGGCTCAGTTATACCCATTGATCTGTCGCAACAGCCGACTGTCAATGAGGAATAAACTTCTTCTCTACAGTCAGGTGGTGCGACCGACAATGACGTATGGCTACCCAGTGTTCTGTTCAACCACTAAAGCTCTATTTAAACGCATGCAAGTTGTGCAGAATAAATGCCTAAGAATGGCAGCTGGTGTAGGTCTAATCGACAACAGACTTCCAAACAACATATGGCTCCACAGAAAGACAGATGTGCCCACCATTACCGATTATGTAACCAGTCTGGCAGAGAGGTACTACAAGTACTGTCTCCCAGAGAGCTTACATAATCAAATAGCAAACACACGCGCAAGTCGCATAAATGGTTATAGCCTCTTGCACGCCAACCTTCAGATGGAACTCTGACCAAGTTAACCACACGCAATACAACTTAAATAATACCTCCGCTTTTGTATATATGTACATAAATCACTAACTACAATCGGGAGTGAATGGGAGAGAGTGCATGGATGTAAATAGGAATGAGAGACGAATGAATGGGTGTACATAGATTTTATTCCCATACTTTAACTTAATTAGTATTTGCGTAAAGCCTTTTATATGTGAGCCTGTTTTTTACTGACTTTTCAGGGATATTACTACACAAACTCCTGGGGAATGTTTAATGAATTAGGTGCGAACGGATCTATTATAGATTATTTTCTTTGAAAGCTAACGGATGATGCTGCTGGGCAAGGAGCCGTGGAAAAGAGGGAGATGACAAATGCCAGTATAAAAATCGGAGCCAGAACATCGGCGATCAGCGAGAGAACTCGCGGTATCTATCACCATATAGATACTAAATGTTGTTTTTTATATAAGTGTATATTATAACATTGTAACTTACGATTAATAAAGATATAAACTTCAAGGGATCTTACCAATTGAAGTTTTTACAAATCAGTGGAAACGCCGTTCTCGATGCATACATTAAATCACACACACGCTATAATGAGATAATAATGTTTGGGTGAATAAAACTCAACATACTATAAAATTATTTATTATCACAGAATAAACTATTTTAGGATCTCTAAAATAAAAAACTAAATCTTTTTCAGTCTTTTTATTGTAAAAAAACTGTCCTTATTTAAAAACATCTCAATGTGCAGAAACGCTCACTTGCCAAACCCTAATAGTATTGTCAGAATAACCAGCAAACAATGTTTGTCCATCAGTAGACCAAGCCAATGACAAACACTGTGGAGGTTCGGCTTTTGAATTTTGCGATACAACTTCGGGTTTGAGTTCTTCGACCATTTCTTTGCTTTCCAAATCCCAGATTTTGATGGAAGGTCCGAATGCAGCACAAAGCCAGTACCTAGAATTTGGATTTATGGCACTTTAATATATTGCTTCGATACAAATTGATTATTTATTCATATAAGTTTTTTAATCAGTCCCATATCCGCTTAACCTCTCATGGATATATATCAAGGAGTTAAAAAGTTGTATGCATCATGTTAACAATAATTTACAAGATTCAAAAACACTTAGTTTAAAAACAAAATTTTATACTTTATATGCCATTCAATTTGGCCATACAAAATGGAGCAATAACTATCTGGACAGAAAGTTCAGAAAAATAAAAACTTTAACTTTCGTGGCTAGTATCTGCGACAAGTCCATAACAAATCCGTATGTACACGTTCTTAAGATTGCAATTCTATCGTTCAAACTTGAAGTGCGCATGCATATTAGTCAGTGACTTATTACAGACAAGCTCCCCTATCAAAACTGCTCGGGAAAAAAATAAACAAGATATTTCACTCACAAATACATTTAAAAAAAATCATACTTGACTCAGTTGACAAACTGTTTTAGTATTAGGGCCGGTTCTACAATTTGAGTATAATCCTGGTATTCACTATATGTAGGATAACGGGTCACTATTTCATTCTACAATACCTTTATTCCAAGTATAAACCAGTTATCTATTCCAGTTTGAGGGTATAACAGAGGAAAAAACTTATTCTACATTTCTATTGGTTGGTTTCACGTAAAGATACCAACAATTTCTGTCATGTCTCGCGTCAGAAGATGAGGAAATTGAAGAGATTATACTGATCCTAAAGTATTCAAAGTTAGGTAAAGTATAGCATGTTGAATGAATTTCTTAATTTAAAAAAATTTGTTATTAGACATAATTATTTTGAAGAATTGTACTGCAGAAACAGATATGCTCTCTGCAGGCCTTATCCTTCCCTAGTATTATTAGTAACTGTGCCAGCTTTTTGAATTCTGAAGTAAATTCAATTATATGAAAGTTGAATACCCACTTCAAAAATTAATGTCATCAAGCTAAATAGCACATAAATTCCATTCTACCTTTTTATCTCTATTTTCGATACAAACATAAGAAAAATAAACTAATATTCTTCCTCTGGCAAAAATTATCAAAACAAACCAAGAAATTTCAGTTATGGTTAGTTAAGATGTCAGAATTTTCCGCAAATAAAAAAACGTTGGTTCATTGGACCAGCGAGATATTCTGGGAATAACTGTACCTGTCAGAAAAATCCATTGTAGAACCTTTTACTTAATTACAGTTACCTGTAAATAATTGTCATATAAGTAAAGCGTGATCTATAGACGTCAAAAAATAATAGTTCAATACTATTAAACGCTTTACAAAATTAGAAAAATTAATTTCCAAAGAGCAGACCGTCCACTAAGAAGCAACAACTACTTCTCGGGCTATATGCCCCGACAGACATTGAATTACACTTCTAAAGTAAACGGGGTTGGTATATCTGTTAAGATAGAACCAACCATTCTGGTTTGCGATCAGAAGGAATAACATCACTTGTGGACCGGTTTCGGCGTTTTTGCGCCTCATCAGCACAAGGTAGATGCCACTCGTCCAAGAGCTCTGAGAGCATAATCCTGGACTAGAGACTACGTCGATACCACACCAACAAATTAGCCTTAATAAAGGAAATGCTAAGAGTGCGATATCGGCGACATCTCTACATCTTAGCATTTCCTTTATTAAGGCTAATGTGTTGGTGTGGTATCGACGTAGTCTCTAGTCCAGGATTATGCTCTCAGAGCTCTTGGACGAGTGGCATCTACCTTGTGCTGATGAGGCGCAAAAACGCCGAAACCGGTCCACAAGTGATGTTATTCCTTCTGATCGCAAACCAGAATGGTTGGTTCTATCTTAACAGATATACCAACCCCGTTTACTTTAGAAGTGTAATTCAATGTCTGTCGGGGCATGTAGCCCGAGAAGTAGTTGTTGCTTCTTAGTGGACGGTCTGCTCTTTGGAAATTAATTTTTCTAATTTTGTAAAGCGTTTAATAGTATTGAACTATTATTTTTTGACGTCTATAGATCACGCTTTACTTATATGACAATTATTTACAGGTAACTGTAATTAAGTAAATACCTACAAAACCGAGATGGTTTTTTGTCGACATAGAATTTTGGTTTGTGATTAGATGTAGAGATGTCGCCGATATCGCACTCTTAGCATTTCCTTTATTAAGGCTAATGTGTTGGTGTGGTATCGACGTAGTCTCTAGTCCAGGATTATGCTCTCAGAGCTCTTGGACGAGTGGCATCTACCTTGTGCTGATGAGGCGCAAAAACGCCGAAACCGGTCCACAAGTGATGTTATTCCTTCTGATCGCAAACCAGAATGGTTGGTTCTATCTTAACAGATATACCAACCCCGTTTACTTTAGAAGTGTAATTCAATGTCTGTCGGGGCATGTAGCCCGAGAAGTAGTTGTTGCTTCTTAGTGGACGGTCTGCTCTTTGGAAATTAATTTTTCTAATTTTGTAAAGCGTTTAATAGTATTGAACTATTATTTTTTGACGTCCATTGTAGAACCGACAACTCGGTATAAATCTAGGTATAAAATATCGAAGGAATATCTATATGTACTGACTTTTATACTGGAATTGTAGAATCGGCCCTTTAGAACAGAATCTTACACTTTTACAAAACCGTTTAGTTTTTCACATAAAAACTCTTTACATTCCATTAAATCTTCAAATAATAAACTAATGGTAGGTCAAATGTACTGTCTCAATTATACATCAAGTTTGTTCTAACCAATCAGAAACTGTGTGAAACTATTAAAAGATGGTAAACCATCACAAACAATAACTATTATGTAGAAAAATAATGGCATTGTTTACTATGAACAGAATTTTTTTTATTATTTATACACAACCACTAAGTTATTAATCACACCTTTCACACCAAACTTTTCTTACATGCAGTCAAGAAATACACAAAATTCATCCATTTTTTACAATAAAATTTCCAATAGTTCCAAGGAAACCTTCAACTAACACCAAATCACTGTCAGGTGCACAATATTTCATCCAATCACTCATTAATCTTGAATAAGCTTAGTTTTTGGTAATCTTGACACATCCTACTTGACCGTATTGCGAGTAAAATTAAAAAATTTGCTTAACAAACCAACCACTAATAATTAATAATCAATGTCAATATCTTTTCGCACCAAATTCTTCATTCATAAAGTCAATAATTATACAAAATTCATCCATTTTACAAAATTAAATAAACAGAGAAACCCTCAATTTACATTAAATCACCAACAGAAGCACAATGTTTCATCTAATTACCCATTAAACCTTAAATAAGCTCAGTTTTTGGTTATCATAATCTGAAATAGGACATCCTATTGTATCATATTAAAAATTTTGATTTTCACATAAAATGTTTTCAAACTAACAAGGATTATTTCAAGGAAAATGGAAGTTCAACTTTATTTTCTAAAAGAATTCTTACCTGTTTGGTGAAAAGCACAATGCAGTGATGATATCATTATGGTCCAAAGTGTGTAAATGTTTGCCATCATTCAAGTCCCAAAGCATGGCTTTGCAGTCTTTTCCTCCACTAGCACATAAGCTACCATCAGGTGAAACGGTAACTGTGTTCAAGTATCCAGTGTGTCCGTTATGGTTGATCTTTAGACGACAATTTGTTAAATTCCATACTTTAACTACACGATCCCAACCAGCAGATACGATTATTGGATTGGCATGGTTAGGGGAGAATCTTACACACGATACCTGCAAAAATTAATATTTAATAAATGAATATAAGTAAATTTCGTTAAATTGTTAAATTAATGAATGAAAAAATGTCTTAATTCAGATTGAAGAGCATTCAACATGAACTTTTTGTGCTCACACCCTTGAATTAAATTTTATCTCCTTCCTGGCAACAACCAACAATGACTCGAATAAAAACAGAGCTGGTGCTTTTAAGGAAGGAAATTGTTAATAGATTTTGTGTAAATATAATGATGTCATGAGTAAAAAATGTACTTACCCAATCAGCATGTCCATCATCTTGAATTGTATATTTACATTCTGCCAATGTATTCCACAATTTGATGGTCTTATCCCTCGAGCCAGACACAATTTGACGATTGTCAACGGAAAAAGCAACACTCAAGACATCCTAGAGTTAAAAAATATATAAATATGTGAAATAATGAGGCTAACTCAAATCATAAGGTGAGCAATATACTAGATATATTTTTGGTAATTGTATACTACAGGTCCTTCTGTCCTCAAAGTACGAAGAGAGAAAAGTATTAGAAATAAGATTATCCTGACAATCTGACAACATCACAATTATAATATGTTTTTAAACAGATCATTGGATAATTTATTAATTTATCAAGAACGACAAGGAAAATGATTGAAGAAGGCATACAGTGTTGAAAAAACAGCTGTGTAAATTGAAAAACTGCAACTTTAAATGCCAATAGCAAAGTAACAAGAGGTGTGCGCCAAAAACAGGTTATGTTTAGAAATCCTGAGGGTGTACTGAATAAGTGAGTACAATTTTTTTGTGTGAAATCCAAAAGGACCTGTTGTATACAATGACCATATTTTCTTCAAGATATATAGAAAATGATCTGGTAAACAATAGGTATGTTCCAACCGCAATCGGAAACGATCAGAGAATAGTCTACCATTGCATAGGAATTATGCGAAAGTAAACTCGTTGCTTGCTATGACTAGTTATTCTCTGATCATTTCTGATTGCGGTTGGAACAGACCTTATACATATACACCATGGATATGCACATGCAAGTTTTTGTCACATTACTTTTAAATAAAAAAAAAAATGTATTTAATCCGATTGAGGAACAACACAATTTATGCATTTTGTCCACACCCAGGAAAAAAATTTATATATTCCTACTTGACAACCAACTTGCAAGAATATGCACAATTTGGTGCTTTTGAGGAAATTATAATAACATAGGTATTATTTAAATCGAAATGGCACTTAGTTTACAACAAACTACCATACTTACATTTCATTCCACTGTATGACTGTAGCAATTTTCTGACGATGATCGAAGATAAAAAAAAAATAAACAAAAAATCTTCTAGCTGTCATAAACGTGGGAGTATTAGTTGCTGTAAATTCTTTGGTATGTATATATCAACAAAAGAAGGTTTGAAAGTATATCAGTTATTCAAATTCAACTTAAACCTGAGCATTTTATTAATTATTATTAATTAATCACACCTCAAACCTTCTTTTCAGACATTACTTAAAACATTAAATTTATCAAACCTTGGTATGATCTTCGAATCTTCTTGTGGTTTTGCCTGCAGCTAAATCCCACAGACGAAGAGTTTTATCCCAGGAACCAGAAAGTGCATAATTTCCATCACTGGAAAGTACTACGTCAGAAATAAAATGGGAGTGACCATATAAACGTTTTTGTGGTACACCATATTGAGTATCCTCACGTGTCAATTTCCATACGATTAAAGTTTTATCTGCAAAAAATATTTTGTTTATATTAGAAAAGCCCTTCGGTAATGTTAATAACCGAAGTCGAATGTTCAAAATATCAAAGGATTCAAAAGATATATCACGATCAAGAATTTTGAATATGAAACTTACATACAAAAATTCAAGTACTTTACCTCTGGATGATGATAAAATCATATCAGGATACTTGGGATTAGTTGCAATTTGTGTTACCCAGCCATTATGGCCCAAAAGGGTACCTTTAAGCTGTAAAGTTTCCGACATATTTTTTTTTTCAACGCTGCTCTACAACGCGACTACCTCACTCAACACTCAATTGAAAAAGAAAAATGAGGGGACGAGCTTGCGATTATTCGTTTGCGTTGTTGATGTATGACGTTTCAGTCTTGGGATGTTCCGTAAGGCGGAGTAATAATAGGTTCGTTCCAACAGTCAATCAGGAATAGGGATGGGAAGGTCACGAACGACCCGTTCTCAAAGACCGAATCAGTTCCAAGAACCGTGATTGGTTCAATCACGTTCTGTGACCCTGTCGTTCGAATGAACTGAGCCATGCCACCGCTGTTGTAGTACATTTATGTTTTAATTTGACAAAAAATACAAACTATTTCAATTTTTGGATTGTTATTTACAAATTCAGTCATTCATCATTCATCCACTCTAATGAAGGTTCATAAGCAGACGTGAAGTTTAATAAATAAATGAATATGAAAATCTGCATAATAATTTATGCCGTTCATTTCATTCACATCATGAAACGATGGAACAAATAAACAAGGTCATATGAACGAATCTTCAAGAACGGGTCATTTTAATGATTGATCTGGAAGACCCGGGTCACCAAAATGAGCCGGGTCTTACCATCACTAATCAGGAATCGTCGAAGCTGTTAGCCCTTATTTGTTCAAAAGGGATGGATATGGATACCCTAAGAGAGAGAGGGAAACAGAAAATCCGCTAAAATCTTAAAATATGATGCGGTACCATAAAATTTTAAGACCTCCGAAAATATTTCGAACTGTCAGAGTTTTCAAAATTTTTTAACCAATCGCTAAAAAATAGTCCACAATCTGCCGTGGGGAAAGCTACACTTGGTGTAGTTTTGATAAATCGATTTCCAGATTTTATACGATAAAGTGAGGTATTGTGATATGAAAAAACCTTATTCCATATCAAAGTATGAAGTGTATACATAGTAGTTTTCCAATTACAGTATTAAAGCGCATTATGCGGCATAGTGCTCAACGGTGAATGTTCCAACTACAGCAACGCGTCGCACAATCGAGCACTTTGGAAAGTACTGCTTTGGGGTGATGCGCGCATTGATACCAGCTCAGTAGCACAAAATATGATGCACGTTCCAATTACGCATTAACACACCTCGGCATTGTGCGCCACTGAGTCACATTATGCGCTGTAATTGGAAAACTATCATTATTATAATATAATGTGCGAAATGTTGTGCATTATAATGATCCTGTTTTCTAAGCCATAGAGAAATAAATATAATTTTTGTCTATGGTCGAAGCTGTGTTCACAGAAATTTTTATGTTGGTGACATTGCATTTAGCATCAAGCATGTGTTAATGTCAAATGTCAATAAGTATGTCATAGTTCACACATGCGCTTTTGTTGTTTCTTTTCCATTTTTTAGCTCGAAGAGGTTAGTAGAAGTTGAAAAGAAATCTAAAAACATCCGATCATTTTAATATTTATACCATATTATTTGGAACTTTACTATTAAAAAACTAATAATACTATCCAATACTGACTGTTTGTACAAGATTTTCATTTCCCGTTTTGTTTGTTTTAGGGCAAAATGGTCCAACGATTAGTATTTAGAAGACGATTGTCTTATAACACAAAATCCAACAGGAGGCGAATGTGAGTACTATTTTTTATTGAAAATCTTGTAATTAGGAGGAACCAATTATTGAGTTATAATTTTTTTTTTCATTATGTATAATTTTGCAGGTTATGTTTTTGTTAAAATTTTGATTTTATTGAAATTATCATGATGAGCTTCTGGCTAGAGTACTGAATAAACATCTTGACGATAACCAATTCGTTCGTTCAAATTCTGATTTTTTTATGTATAAAATTTTTAAAAATGTAACATTTGTGGGCCGTTATCATACATTATTTTTGTTACAGTGTTCGCACTCCTGGAGGTAAACTAGTATACCAATACCTTAAAAAACCCAAGAAGATCCCCAGATGCGGGCAATGTAAAGATAAATTAAGGGGTATTGTGCCAGCTAGACCACAAGAAAGATCCCGCTTATGCAGAAGGAAGAAAACTGTAAAAAGGGCATACGGTGGAGTTTTATGTCACAAGTGTGTTAAAGAAAAGATTGTAAGAGCCTTCCTTATCGAAGAACAAAAAATTGTTGTTAAAGTTCTTAAAGCCCAACAAGCTGTAATTAAAGCTCCTAAGAAATAGATGGTAATAAATATTTGATTTATATGTTTTATTTTTTTACATTAATCCTTTAAAAGATTTTTTTTCCAAATAATAAGCATTATAGTGGATACCCAGTAATAGCCTTGAACTAGAATATTTAATGTATTGCACTTACTTTTCATTATATTTCTTTTCTATTGTCAATTTTTTATTTGTCATATTACAAATAGTCGAAACAAAATATCTGAAAATGATGGTTTGAATGAATTATTCTGTTTCTATGTATTGTTTTTGAACCATACATTCACCCTAAAATATCTTTTGTGTCTATTCTTCTAGTTTGTTCTTGGGGACAAGTAATTCCTTTAGTTAGAGATGTGTTGTTTAAGTAATGATATTACGGAGCTACTCATTTTTTTTGGATAGAAAAGCAGGAACAGATTGGCATTGTTTTGTGTTATGATTACTAAGTGCTATTTTAGTAGTCATCATGTGGCTTGTTACCTTGTATGGTTTTTAGTATTTTGTTAGATTTCTATAAAAATTAGGTTCTTAAATCCAAGTTGATGTATTTTATGTATGTTTGGGCATAATTTCGCATTAGATCCAATATAGCTCCAAGGTGGCCCCATTTTATTTTATTAGGTATTAGACTTTGAAGATACACGAAGAAAACAATCGTAATTAAATAGGAAATCTAGAATGATTGAGGTATTGCTAGGTTTATGAAAATCTCAAAATGAGGAAGGAAGTCAGTGCCAAGCCAAGTAAATGTCTGTCTTCATGTCAAACTATTCGTCTGCACACGGCAAATGTAAATGTCCTCTAAAGTTTGCCATTATACTCTTAGTAGCGCAAGGTATATAATTTTTATGGTAAACTTCGCATTGACAAAATTATAAAACAATTTCTCACCACTGAATACACTTTACACTATCTTACGCGCGTTTCGATAACCAAGTTATTCTTATTCAGAGTTTACCTTCAGTCTCTGAAGAGGATGACTTGGTTATCGAAACGCGCGTAGGATATTGTAAACTGTGTTCAGTGTCGAGTTCCATAATTCCCTACTTAGTTAATAATTCCACAATTGCATTAAATGAAACTACAAGTGAGTGTTACATTGTTGTATAAAACATAAATGTCTTTAATTTTAAGTTAATTATGTTTGTTGAAGTATAGTTTTTTAAGTTGATGTATTCAATCGTAGCTTTAAGATTTTGTTTGCTTAATATTTAGTTTGGTTAAAATTAGGTTATTTATATTGTTTAGTTGTTCAGAGATATTTTTCAATGAATAAAATTTTGCATTATTTTTTATTTATTAAAGTTTTTTTTGGCTTCTTTTATTTTTGATAACATATTCATCAAGTTATATTTTCTAAAACTTGATAGACAATGCATTACATACAAGATTTACCGCAATGTGTGTTCAACGCAATGGTGCATGCAATTAGTAGCTAAAGTCGTTCCAGAGAAATTTTGTAATGGTAGCCGTTGCAACTCATGGAATTAAAATATCCATCGCTAACTTTAGTCCTATTCCTTGAAGGAATTTTAGGATATCGGTAGACTTCAGCTTGTACCTATGTAATACTGTGGTGACATTCACTGAGACCTAAAAAGATCTATTGTGCCCCCTCTCTTCTACTTAAGTCCTAAGGAAAGTCTCAGAGACTAGTAGTTCATTTAGAACTATTTCCCGAAGGAATTTTGGAATATCTGCATGCTTCAGTTTAGGTAAGTATCCCTCTGTCCCATCCAGTAGTCTCCTAGGTGTTATGTACACAAGAACTCAGCACTCGACTATAATAATCAATATTGAACTGGGCACACTTTTTCTAGTATGAAGCTTTTTTTCGATTTTACTTTCCAATAAATAGATCTGATCGAGTCATATAGAGTGGAAATAATTTTGTTTGATTGTTGTCGAGATATGATGCATGGTGTTTATACAGGGTGTTAATATATTCGACCGACAATCTCTACTCCAGAGAGCTCTCGCTATTTGATAAATTTTAAAATAGGAACATTAACCCCTAAAGGGCTTAGTTACCGAAATACAGGGTGTTAAAAGTTTGAATTCAAAATTTGTCATATATCAAAAATGCTTTGAAATATTTTTTTCAAATTTGGTGACAAAGAATGTAATATTGTGACATAAGGTAACTTTTTAAAAATTTAACCAGTGGCGCGCTATCAGGATTATAGTGGCAACTTTTGTCCCCTTATTTTTTACGCCAGTGGAACAAATTTTTTAAAAAATTCTCCGTCCATTTTTATTTAAAAAGGAATAACCTTTTATGTTACTAAAATGAAAGGTGTTGTAGAAATTTGCTTCTAAACAAAAGTCTGCAAGTACTTAGTTAATTTGTAACTATACTCAATATCTCTAACTTTTTCTAACTAGCAGGCACGTGTCAAATGTTTATAATAGTTCGTTTGTTTGACCAGATCTTGGTAGATTAAACAATACAGTTTTTAAATTAATTTTGTTGTTACAAAATGAATTTTTCATTAGAAGAATTGACCGATATGTTAATAATCTACGGGGAAGCTCAAAAAATGGTAGAATGGCAACTCATCGCTTATACCCATACACGACATCATTCTACATTTGGAAATATTGAAAGAAGACTGAAATAAACTGGAAACTTGATCAATAAGAGAAGTAAGCCGGAAGGTCGCGAACAAAAAGGCGACTGTGCGTCTTGAAGAGGCAATATTATTAAATAATATTTCTGAAAGGCCATCTTTATAAGTACTCGAACTCTAGGCCGTGCATTAAGAGTGGACAATTGTAATGTTTGGAAAGATTTAAAAGAACAAATGTTGCATCCTTGAAATTCACAATAGTTCAAGCATTAGAGATTTTCCGGTACGTATGGAATTTTCAAAAGTGTCATGAAAATCAAAATTTCCCAAAATATGTGTGTTGTATACAGACGAGGCCAAATTTACCAGGGAATGAATTTTTAATTCTAGAAACAAGAGTCACGTTTGGGATGAAGAAAAATCCGCACTCTAATCGTGAACGTGGATTTCAACATAAATTTTCAGTGAATGTGTGGGTGGGTATGGCTGGGGATTAATATGTTTAATCGGACCTCACCTTTTGCCAAATAAATTAAATGGAGATAGGGTGATTGCGACGGTTGTCGGCCACTTAAGACATTTTCTGACTTTATTTCTATGTGGGATAGAGAATTATTAAGATTTTTATTGTTTTGATATTGATACCAAATAGGCTGGAATATATGAACTATTTAACAATTATTCTGAATGCATTTAAAAGACAATTCTTCCCTGTTTTCGGCCACCCTGCGCCAATTACAACCACGCATGATCCACTTTTCGACCCGATTAGGTATGCGGCCACCCATATTTTTTGAAGAGGATTCAGAAGATTTAGAGATTAGTATTGGTAGGATCAGTAAAAAATACACAAATGTAAAAAACTCAATAGCCTTTATTTATTATCAAAATACAAAATAAACAAAAACTTTTTTGGTTATCACATTCGTGTCCGGCAACGCACCTCGCGCGTTGTTGTAAATTTTACCGTGAGCCACTAACGCGCCTGGCGCGGTCCCGACCTATTTTTTCATATTTGCCCAAATTGATGGTACTAGGTAGGTGATCTGTGGATGGTACCATGTTATGTAGAGTATTGAAAATATGATGGTACATAAAATAAGGTGAATTTCGTTTCAGGGAATACTTGGTTTCGTCTACGGCAATGCCGATCGCGCGTTAATGTAAATGTTACCCTACGCCTGGTGCGTTCCCAATTTATTTATTCCGACTTTCCTAAAACGAAAATAGGCACTCAGTAGCATATTTATTATACTAATGCAGGGTGTTAATTAATGTTATGTACTTATTTTAATGGAAGATTCTTGGGCTAATTTTGAGTCGAAAAGTTTATATAAAGATGTCCGCAGAAGATTGGTTTTCGATATACAGGGTTGTAAAAGTTTTATCACCTTATTAGTATTGGTAGGATCAGTAAAAAATACACAAATGTAAAAAACTCAATAGATAACAATTATTTATTATCAAAATAAACAAAAACTTTTTTGGTTAAACAAAAAAACTTTTCAAAATATGAACGAATAAAAACCTGTATTTATACGCACAAATCACACTTATAGTCCTTTATCGCAGCGACATATCATACCTTAACTCGGAAAACGTTGTGCATTTTAAAGTTGTACTAGCTGTAGCAATAATCACAACCAATATTTTTTTCGAGATCATCCTCTGCGTCACTGATAAAATCCTCTTCGCATAAGGTACATTTCAAATGTTCATGTTCAGTGGTAAGAGTTTCACTGGGAGTTTCATCAGCATTTTTCAGAGAATTTTCCCTGCCGTTTCTAGACCTTTTTATCCCCTTCTTAATTACCTTCTTTTTTATTTCTTTTTCCTTCTTATTTGCTGCTCTCTGTTCCTTTCTTAGTTTTATTTGTTCAAGTTTCTCTATTTTTTGCCTTTCTTTCTTCAAGTAGTAATCTCGCCAAGCTTGGGAGGATATCGAGTTTTTAGCGCCTTATTTTGCGATTTTTTAATGGCTTCTGGAAAACGTAAATGATTTTCAAACTGTGTAATATTTTCTAATGAGGTCTTTTCTGAACAATGATTTTGACGTGGTACATTTTCTTGGTTTATTATTTTATCACTATTTTCGGAGGTCGAATATAGGGAAAAGCTACAAAAGGTGGGCATATATGTCACCGTCGGCATTGAAAATCAAAAATACGGTTATGTTCTCTTTCTTCTTGCCGCTGGTAATGATGTATAGATTCTTCCAACTTTTTGGCGCGAAAACTTTGCCCGTTTTGGGACAAATAGAAAAGCCGGACTCATCCCCATTGAACGCTCTTCTTGGATTTTTCATAACTTCCTCCAGATTATTTGCTTTCCAAGTGAAATTTTAAGTCCTCAAACCAAAAATCGACTCTTCAGTAACTAAGGCACGTGCTTTATTGATGAATTCTGCCTCACTAAGTGAAACCTGAGGATGACGCTTAATTAAGAAAGTTCAGATACCACTTATTTTGACCAGGCCGTTGATTTTTGAAGAGATGGAGTTTTCCGGCATCTCTCGCAATCTTAGTGACGGTTTCGATGAGTTCACTTTTCTTTATCGGGAAACGATAGCGATTTTCAGTTCTCCATCTCTTGTCAAAATGGGAGACGATCCTGTTTTTCTGATTACATTTTCCAAAGATTCTCCTTTTAATTTCTCATGGTTTGTGGTTCGGGGTACTCCAAATGTGCGGCTCGCTTCCCTAACACTCAAGTTATAATTTTCTCTAATTTCAATAGCCCTTTTTAACGCGTCAA